>CAJHQP010000236.1:0-232924 GCA_905132765.1 Moricandia arvensis | reverse complement strand
AAAAAAATCAAATTATCAACTTACAATGATTCGAGCAAGTAAAAAGAAACTTTGAATAATGCATGTCAAATTCCTAAGAAAATCAAGTTCTTATGTCGAAACCCAAAAGAAATTAAATTTTGTAACTGATAAAATATAGACAAAACACTACCATAACACAACCACTTCCAAAAATCAATTTTTATTAAGATATTCTGTGCAAAATGGACGGTATTTATGTTATCAAAGGACAGTTATGAAACTTCTTTCTTGACAAAGGGTTTTCTGAAACTTTAGTGCCGACTTTTGGAAAGTTAAAAACAAAGTAAAAAATAGTCATAAAATGATGAAATAAACATTACAAATTGGTTTACAAAATCACCAAAGTAGTTCTCGGATCCCATTTCAGTCATGTCACCAGATTTCTAAATAATTAGTCAGACCTTATCGACCGGAGTAGTTCAAACACGACTCTAATAATACTTTACTACGTCATGACTTGAGAAACAAACTTATTTTCATGTAAGTCTTCGTTACTGATGACATGTATTATATATACTTTTAATCTAAAAGTTCGTATATGATTCCTAAATAAATTCAAAGTATAGACAAATACTATCATAATTCAATCGAAAAATGTAAAAGGTTATATTCAGTTTTAATACTATCATAACGTGTACATTCACTAAGTGTTATTCTGAAGTTATATTAAAATAACAAACTATTGACACAAATATATAAAGAGTGTGTTTGTGTTAAACTTCAAATCTGCCTACAATCATCACTTGTAATATCCAATGAGAGTATCTATATTACAATAAGTGATTAAAATCAATATTAACTACATATTTATAATCTATCAATTTAAAATTTTAAGCATAGTTTAACTTGATGGATTTCACATCTATGTAGATATCATCGATTTTGATACTCAATTATTTATATCATGGACTATATGAGAAATGATTGAAATCAATCCAAAATATAAAGAATTTGAACAATCATGTAAAAAAGACTGAGATAACACTAGATTTAAAAGCAGAATTAAATCATTCACTGAAATCACACACTAGAGTTTTAATAGAAGTTTCTCATCATCATTCGAGAATAACAGTGAATGGTTTGGATTGAACTCTATTAAAATACATCCATGTAGATAGGCACCACGAAAGATTTTTAACTACAATTGAATTTTATCCGTTTTAGTTTAGCTTCATAATTAGAAAGAGAAACTTACATTATAGCATGTATTAATTCAAAAATATATCCTCATATTGACATGTTAATTAAATGTCACTCACTGACTCTAGTCATCATAGTATACATACACTAAACCATATATTTCATATATCCTATAATTCTCCCCTCCATACACATATATAATACAATTTTAAGACTTATCCTAATCTTCACTCTAGTGCTCTCTGATTTGGTCTCCATCACGTGGTGCTTCTCTCCTCGAGTGGTTCACTTCACCTCCCGTCAGTTTCTTCAAAAGTGAATTATCTTCTTTTGATGGCTAGATTGCAGATGGCATGGCTGGAATTTCAATAGTGTGAGTTTGAGTGTGTGCGCGGTGTGGACTTACCATTGAAAGCTTGGGCACGCTATAAGTCTCTTTTTCTCATCTTTGGGTGAGCCATATGAGAGTGTAGCGTTTGTAGTATGGCAGCGTCTCTGTCATATTGATCTGAGAAGACATCTCAACTTAATCTTAAGTTGCACGGTGTGTATTGTTAATATGTTAATGTCTTGTAGCGTTTGGTTTGGTCGAAGATGTGTGTATGATGCGAAAAAGAAGCTTACGTATATGTCAATGTAGAAGATGTAGCGCGCCTTTGTTTAAGTATTGAGAGCTTGTCTTGGAAGTATATCAGAGATCTCCGCATCCACTAAGACCCACTCCAAAGTTCTCTAATATTGATTTTTAATTACTCAAACTAAAAGGAAAGAACCACTCCGCGGTGCCGACACTTGCACACAGTCGGGCACGGAACAGATCGTAGAGTGGCACTCTAAATAGACAGTTGTAACCACACTCTTAACTATTCATCAATGATGTGACAGTATTATTTATTAATTTTTGTCTATTTTTTAAACTTAACGAACCCCTCCAAAAGTTCACCATATGAGAAGTGCTCTCAGTAACTATGCGACACAAATTTAATGCGTATGTTTGTTCTATTATGTTTCTGCAGAATGATCCAGCGGATAGCTTCATAGTCGATGTCCTCTCCCGATGTTCTAAACCATGGTCGAAGTAGATTCTAATATTGACAACGAATATGAAAAATACAAAAGGACAAAGCCGAAAATAATATCAACATCAAATAGCAGTAGTATAAGTTTTAAGTGAACAAGTAGGCAATCATGTGATGGATAATGGTTAGCTGTTTCTGTCATTTTACACCCCACTCGCTCAAACTATTTATATATAAGTCTATGGTGCATCGTGTCGTTACTTACTCATAAATTGCTGACATGATTAAATAAAGCGTTAACCAGATGGTACTGATCTTTTATGCATCGTGTTACTGATCTAGAGTCGCTACTCGAGTTATCTAATAACCTTTTGGACAGAATAATTGAATCGCTGATGGACAATGTAGAATACTATCAATATAATAATAATACTATCGAAATTCAGTTCATCTCGAAGTGAGATTTCAAGTGACGCGGGTTAACGCTGCTAAACTTTGCTCCTAACGTAGTTGACATCATCCTAATGGTAATGTAAGATCCGCGTTTGAAAAAGAACATTCTAGCACTTTATATTAATGACACGCAAACTCAAGGAACTAATGAGATGCACTCGTGATGCTAAACCGATGCTGCCCATAGCTTTACAAAAGACGTGCTCCTTCTAACAGCATTTGTTCTTCAATGGCGTTTTATGCGATAGCTACCATCGAGAAGGATCTAAATATGGATCCATATTGTTGGAATGAAGATAAATAATGTGTTGAGATCAAGCAATGAAGAGAGACCTAACGTGACTTGCAAGCAAAGAAGAAAGGAGTGACCTAACGTGACTTGCAAGCAAAGAAAAGAGGAGAGGCATTTGAAATAAACTAAGAGACTATGGGGAGATGTAGATCACGTGAAGGAGACCTAAGGGAGCTACTTCACGTGCATAGACAAGGTCAGAAGCACTCACTCACTTGCAAGACAAGGACCACTCAGCAACTTGCTCATCCCCCATGCTAGCCAAGCACATGCTGTCTCCTTTTGCTCCTCTCACTCCAAACATTAGATCTAGATCAGCATGAGTCTCTTATTATATTGTTTCTATTGTTTATTCATGTAATGGGCAGTAGGCTCCTCTTGGTGTCTACTTAAACCATTGTAACCCCCAACATTCAAAATCAAGGAGAAAGAATCCTTCACTATTCTCTCTATTCTCTCTTGCATACAAACAACATTCTCTCATACTCTCTCTCTCTAGTCACGAATTCTCATCATTCTCTCTTGTATTCTTCACTATATTCTTCATATTCTTACATGGTATCAGAGCTCCCAAGCTCCTGAAAACTTCGTAGCTTCCGCAAATCATCAAACTTCCGCAAATCATCATATTCTCAAAACTATCTCCAAACAGTTTCTGCTACATCTCATTATCCACTGCTCCAAACTCTCTAAGATGGAGAGCTCAAAGGAAATGGCGACTTCAGTAGCTGTAAGGAGTCCAAAGAAGAAGCCAAACCATCTCATCTGGTCCAAAATGCTGAAGATAATCCATGGAAGAGACCATTCTTGGAGAAAGGTCACTAAAGAAGCATTAAAGCTAAGTTGTTCTAATCATTCTCTGGCCAGCCATGCTGAAGATGTGTTTCTGACCAACAACACCCACGACCAGCAAGAGGACAGGAGGGGTTTGAAGTGTCTCCTTGACCAGAAGGAGAGAATCAAGAAGAAGAGGTGTTGGACAGTCAATCCACACCACAAGCCCTTCAAATTCAAGTGATTCACAGCCATGGAGGTTCAAGGAACTAGCTCAGGTTCCTTGGTTGTAAGTTAGCCTCCTAAACTTCAATAAGAGCGTGTTTAATTATTTAAATTGTTTCTGGTTGTGTTGAGTGTGTTGTTAGTATCTTAGGGACAGTTCAATGTTACTAGAGTTGTTGAACCTAGTTTCTGTCCCAAGATACTTAAACATTGTGTATGCATTGTTCTAGGAGAGTTATAGAATTGTTGTGTCTTGTTATTGTCTTAGCTCATGTGTTTGTGTACTGTATGGTCTAGGCGAGTTGCTTAGAACCTGTTGTGTGTCTTGTTGCATTGCTAGAGTCCTAGGAGAGTTTCCTTGTCATGTGTTGCATTCATACTTGTGTAGCTTGATTAGATGAGTTGTCTAATCTATGCTACTGTCATAAATTGTCATTGCATTCTGTTATTGTTATTTATGTGATAAAATTAGCCTAGATGCCTTGTAACTGATGAGTTATCATACATGAGCATTTAGTGAATTGGTTGCATGGATTTGAACTGAATAAATTGTTTAGATTCTGTCCATTGCATCTCGTTAATCATTATGGATCAGACTTGGTGAGTTATCAAGCTCTGATCCTAATGTATGGTCTAATTCTTGCTGGAGTTTGAGTGGTGTTTCAGGTACACAAGGGTTGTCATCTGTCCATCATCAAACCAAGACAAAGGAGAAGACGATGCCCATGCTGTTCAGAGCCTACACATGATGTAAATTCCTGTAAATCCAGAGCCTACACATGATGTATATTCCTGACCATGGAGAGAAGAACCGGTTATAAGAAGCGCAGACCATGAAGGTTGTTGAGCTCCTGGTTCGAGAGACGCACAAGGAAGAATGTAGAACCGGTTGAATTAAGCGCAGGCCGTTTGGCTGTTGAGCTCCTGGTTCAGTAGACACACAAGGAGGGCCATCACCTAAGTCATGAGGAGACCGGTGGTCCAAAAACAATGGAGAAAAGATCAAGGGAGAAACTGGTTGGCTTAAGCGCAGCTGTAGGGGTGATGCGCTCCTGGTTTTAAGCTCAGTATTGCTCACTTCCAAGCTTGGTCCTTCATCTATACTCTCTGGATCAAGCTTGAGGAGGGGTAATGATGAGCAATCCTGAAGATCCAAGTCGTCCATTGCCTCACCTCACATCATAAACCGGTTCAAAGAAGCCAAAACAAGGACA
The DNA here is from genome assembly GCA_905132765.1 of Moricandia arvensis. Classification (NCBI taxonomy): domain Eukaryota; kingdom Viridiplantae; phylum Streptophyta; class Magnoliopsida; order Brassicales; family Brassicaceae; genus Moricandia; species Moricandia arvensis. The sequence continues at coordinate 227,786 of CAJHQP010000236.1, read as the reverse complement.
GCAACAACTTGGTGTTAGAACAGATGGCCATCAGAGACTACTTGACAAGAAGATCAGGTGTAGAGTCAGGCTGATTGGAATGCTATGAATCAGCCCAAGGCGTGGAGTTAGAACAGTTACCTTCTAGTTGGGAAGCTATGGATCAGCTTCTACAAGGAGTTAGAACAGTTACCTTCAGTTGGGAAGCTATGAATCAGCCCATAGCACGTGTGCATGTACCTGGTTGATAAAGCTTCAAGGAGCCGAGTACCGTCTTATCAAGTGGGGAATTCAAGTGGAGTTCACTCCCCACCATTCTTAAGAAAGGGAAGCACATAAAACTCTCATTTCAATTCGTTTATATGATTATCACTTGAAATGCTTTGAATGATTGTTTAGTGTATTTTCCAAAGAGCTGATGCACCTGTGGGATAATGTATCAGAAAATGAAGATGAAGCTATCCTGGTTTAGGCAGTGGCGTGTCTAGACAAGAAGCTTGGTGCGGTCATGAAGCAATCCTCCTAAGCTTGTCTTGTTCCACATGGTCAAGCTTGAGGGGGAGTATTAAGAAGCTTCAATGATATGTGAAGATGGATTCCTTGGTGGTTATTCAATAAGAAGAAGCAACCAAGGCTGAGAAAGAAGATGGTACCTTACTTGAGACTCAAGGCGCAAAGAACCGGTCCATCCTTACCTTTCAAGATGGCGAGTAGTCAGAAGAGAGGGGGAGACTAAAACCAGGGTCTAAGAAGAGTCCAAGATACTGGTGTGTGCAAGATGTGGAGTTCACACTTGCAGCAAAAGTTAGGCCACGATCCAGAGCCTAAGGACTCCACCATGAGTTACCTGAAGTTCCTTAGGCTCACTGGCCAATCCCTAGGCTTTGAAGAACTCTACTCTTTTCCTTAGTTGGTTTTATCCCAAATGGGTTTTCTGGCTAAGATTTTTAATGAGGGAGATTCTTCAAGGTTCCAAGCTTGTCCAAGGATCTCCTATGGTCAAGCTTGAGGGGGAGTGTTGGAATGAAGATAAATAATGTGTTGAGATCAAGCAATGAAGAGAGACCTAACGTGACTTGCAAGCAAAGAAGAAAGGAGTGACCTAACGTGACTTGCAAGCAAAGAAAAGAGGAGAGGCATTTGAAATAAACTAAGAAGACTATGGGGAGATGTAGATCACGTGAAGGAGACCTAAGGGTAGCTACTTCACGTGCATAGACAAGGTCAGAAGCACTCACTCACTTGCAAGACAAGGACCACTCAGCAACTTGCTCATCCCCCATGCTAGCCAAGCACATGCTGTCTCCTTTTGCTCCTCTCACTCCAAACATTAGATCTAGATCAGCATGGGTCTCTTATTATATTGTTTCTATTGTTTATTTATGTAAGGGTAGTAGGCTCCTCTTGGTGTCTACTTAAACCATTGTACCCCCAACATTCAAAATCAAGGAGAAAGAATCCTTCACTATTCTCTCTATTCTCTCTTGCATACAAACAACATTCTCTTCATACTCTCTCTCTCTAGTCACGAATTCTCATCATTCTCTCTTGTATTCTTCACTATATTCTTCATATTCTTACACATATATGTACAATATAATTCATATAATACTACTTATTGATTTCATATATACTTTTAGGATAAAACAGAATTTCTTCTTTTTCTTAGTTTGGACATGGGTATATCTAATCTTTGGCCTTTTAAGATGCCAAAAAAATGCGAGTATCAAACGAAGGTTTATCACCTTAGCAACGCATATATAGCAATTTTAAAACTTAACACTTTATTTTTGTTCACTCTTTTCCTAAGAATGTTATTGCGATCTAGTGATAGTTTTTTAAGACATCGTGTAAGTATAGAATTAGAAAAGTTGAAATGTTATACATTTTGCGTTTTCTAATAATCATGCAGAATTTGTTAGTTCTTTGTGACTACCGAATCTTGCGATGACTCATGTGGTTTGTTCGGTCGGTGAACTAATAATATCACAAGTTCAGCAAATAGATAAATGACATTTGTCTAAAATCTTTATTTAATGAACTAAATGTTCTTATGAAAATTTTATGCAAAAGTTAAATAAAAAGGTAGGTCGTGCTATTCAGATAGGCCCATACATAATATATGGACAAACTCTAGAATATTAAATATTGCATTTTCTTGTTGTAGAGTACATATATTGCATATTACATTAGGCTATTGTTATTTTTTTTCTGATTACCAACTATAAAATATACTAAATAGACGATCTTCCAGCTTACAATTTTATTTATCTTATGGAAATTTATTTGTATCACTTTGAACTATTTTATGAAAGTGGTATCCTTTCAACCATGCTATTTTTTGTAATTATTTTTTCCATTACACCACTTTAAACAGTTTTATGAGAATAGTATTTTTTTCCACCATACTAAAAAGGATTTCTATTTCCTCCATTAATCTGTATATTTTTTGTGGACTGAAATCTAAGCTTTCTAGGGGAAATTTCAAGTTTACCACTTTTGTTGTACCATTTTTTATTTTTACCTTCATTAAAGAGACATTTTTAAAAATACAATTTTTCAAGAAACAGTTTTTTTTAAAGAAATTAATTAGAATTCTAAATTTTACATTCGTAAACTCTACCCTAGCTTACACCACCCCTTAACTCTAAACCCTAAGTCTTAGACTAACCCAAAAGTTATAAGTGTGTTTTTCCTTTTAAAAAGCAAGGGTAAAAGTGATTAAAGGTATTTTTAAAAATTAATATAAGTAAAGTGGTATTTTTGACAATTCTCAGTTTTTTCTAATACATAAACATTAATTAATTTTGAATAAATCAAGAGCTAAAGGACCATTTATAATTTACCGTCTACAATTTTATCTATCTTAAATAGACAATTTTTATAATCTACAATTTTATCTATACTATGAGGATTTATGTGTGATTGTACCACTTTGAACCATTTTATAAGCGTGATATTCTTGCCACAATGCTAAAACTCTATTGTAATTATTTATTTTCATAATTTGTTTTCTTTTGTGGACTTAAGTTTCCTAATACATAAACATTAAATATTTTGAATTAAACCATTGAACTAAAAGGGTTTCCACATCTAAGAGTTAGGTTTCTTTATGACCGACGGTGTCAGGATCATATGGTTTGGGCATAAGCTTGTCGGCCACCACCCACCAAGCCTAACATAAGTGCACAACTAACTCGGTGAAGTTATCCCAAATTTTAGCGTCCCAAAATATTTGGCGGCCCATTAAGATAACCAAAGCCCATAAGATAACCAAAGCCCATTAAGAAAACCCGAAACATGGCGGGTGTACGAATCGAAAAAGAGCGACACGGCGTGGATCGCGATGGTCTCCCGTATGAACATTCTTCCTTCTTACCCGACATCTTTAATTAAAAACATCCGACGACAGCTTATTTCTTTTAATTATTTAAATTAAAATCCTCGAACAAAATGCTGTTCCTGTACTATCATCTGTAGTTTTCCCAGATTCTTTCTCCATTTCTCACCCAGAAGATGAGAACACAATGAAAGAGACCTAACAAATCTGGGTTTGTTCGTGTTTCGTCAGATCTTGATCTGAGAAGACTTACAGGTTCTGTTTCTGCATTGAGATGTTCTATAAGCTCTGAAAAATAATGGGTCTCGATCAAGTTTCCGTCTTTATTAGTTTTTGTTCGCTGGGTTTCTCTCTCTGATATTGATTTCTATTTACAGAAAATGTTTCTTTTTTTTTTTTTTTTTTGCACCAATTTGGTGAAGATTATTAAATGAAACCAAAACTTTCCCAAATTCGTTATTTTGGATGACTTTTTCCCCCTAAAGCTGTTAACCTTTTTTTGCATAATCTGTTTTGCTTTTATAACGGAACTTAGATTCTGAATGATCCTTTTCTGTTGGCAGGTCCTTCTAGCTCAAGGTTTGAAAGAGCTGATAAAACAATTCCTTTGGATGGTGTTGAGAAAACTATACGATTCTAAGATTTTAGAAAGTGATGTGATGGTGCGTTTTTATTTTCACATATGTTACGCTCATCTTGGATGGTATTTGGATTGAGCAGAAGAAGTAGGCAAGCAAGACCTTGACGCTAAACCTTACATAGATAGTCATAGGGTTAAGCACAGTACTTAATGGTTGACACGGTTTAAGAAGTTGCCATTTATATCCACAGGTTTCATAACCTTGATCTTTTCCAACAAGGGTATGTAATGATCTTGCTACATTTCTTTTGACGTTTCTACTATTTAAGAAAAAGATTTCTATAATTCATTTACTTCACAGATGGTATCAAATAAAAATCACAATGAGATGGGAAGATGGTGATAACCTAACTCGTGGTATTCCTTCACGAGTCGTTCAGTATGAAGGTACTATACATAGCCTTCATATGAATATATGATCTTGTCTAGTTTCTTTTTTGATCAGTATCCTCTAGTCCTAGCTCCTTGGGAGTCTATTTTGAGTATAGTTTAGACAGAGAGAATTGGTTTTGTTACAGCTGTCGAATCAGGCTCTAATGGAGTGTGGAGGATAGATGATAAAGATAATAGTTTCTTCACACAGCCTTTCCAAATCAAATATGCAAGGCAGGACATTCGTCTGTGTATGATGATCTCTTTCACTTTGCCACTTCAAAGATATGACGTAACAATCTCTTACTCATTACGCATCCTAACAACTTCGAAAGTTATGTTTTGTTAGAATGAGTTTCTTATGATTCTTGGTACGCAGGGGTCGGCTACATCTGCTGCTATATTGAAATTTGAGCTCATGTATGCTCCCGCTATGGATAATTCATCAACTAGGCAATTAGAAGCTTTACCTGCTGCGATTCATGAGTTTCGTATTCCACCTAAAGCTCTTACAGGCTTGCATTCATACTGTCCTGTGCATTTTGATACACTCCATGCGGTTCTTGTTGATGTGAGTGTCCACATCAGTGTATTGAAATCTGCTGTTTATAGACGACCTGCAAGTCTATCAAGGTTTGTCAAACAAAAAATGGTTTGGATTCTACATAACTTAATATCTCTATCTAGTTGATATCTCAACGTGTTTTGATGCAGAGTGGTAAGTAACAGTAAAAATGTCAGTGGCGGCAGTGTTCAATCTTTCAAGAAAGTATGTGCTTATGATTCAGTGTTGTTTCAGTCCTTGGTTTTGTCTAGATTTTGAAACTTTTGTTTATTCACTAGGCACTTGGTATGCTTGCTTCTGCTGACAAGAAAATGGTGTCATTCGTTAAAGCATTACTTGGAGCACGCGATATTCTACTCGAGGAAATGACAAGACTTAGCGAGGAAATTGGGAAATCAATTGATTTGTCTGACTTTGTATCTGATATGAACAATGTTCCGTTATCTCAATCAGCAGTTGCCGGTTCAGGACAAGGCAAGGAACAAAACAGTCTTGAGGTCCTTGCTTTATTTTGATGCTAACTAGTTTTATCTATGTTTTGTGTCATCTTCTTCTGCTTATTATATCTACATTCTTTCGTACAGAAGTTGCATATTACATTTGATGTAGCAAATGATGACTGGCTTCATGAACTCTCTAAAGATCATCTGTCTCGTTTATTCCACTTACTTGGTACCCAGCTGCATTATCTTTGGAACACGTTTCTCGGCTTTCACCGGTAATTTCTTTTAGCTAAGATTGTTCTCTAAGCTAAGATTAACATTCTAGGCATTTATCTCATGTGTGTGTTTATAGGGATAATAACACAAAAATACTGGAATATCTTCGAGATGTTTGGAGAAAAGATCGTAGAGCTGAATGGTCGATATGGATGGTGTACTCTAAGGTTGAAATGCCACATCATTTTATAAACAGTGGAATGAGTGATATCATAAACCACAGTGCGCACAAAAGGGCCTCAAGTGTGTTGAAGTTGACTGATGTGAGTTTTAGTATTCTGTTTCTATGTACCAATATTTGTTGGCTCATCTAAGTTTTTGTTCTAATGCAGCCTGCACAACTAGCGGCTAACCGTGCTGAACTTCACCGTCGAAGCATCGCACAAATGCGGGTTCGTTCTGTGTTCTTTGTTCCCTCTTGGCAACATAAGAATGTTGATTTTGATGTGTCAATGTAACTTTTGTGGTGCAGATTAACAACCGGTCAATACAAGACATGCACATACTTGGAGATCCTATGCGAGTTCCTATTATTCTAATCGAACGTGTCTTGAATGCACCAAGACGCACTTTAAGTGATAATTCTTACTTGAGACATGTGGATATGCTAGATTCTGGATTGCTTAATGCGGTCAATGATGAAGCGGAGAAAACAAAAGCTACTAGCTCCCAGAAAAGTGCTCGTGAACTAAAGATAGTTGTTTTTGTTCATGGTTTCCAGGCAAGTATCTTAGCTACCTCCTTTGCCTATCTGTTTATCACTTACTTGATAGAGTTTTTGTTCATTTTGCTACTGTAGGGGCATCACTGGACTTAAGGCTCGTCCCGGAACCATGGCTTATGATGATCCTAAAGATAGAGTTTCTTATGTCCGAGACAAATGAGGAGAAAACACATGGCGATTTCAGGGAAATGGGTCAAAGGCTCGCACAAGAAGTTGTTTCTTTCCTCAAGAGGAAGAAGGATAGATATGCGAGACAAGGGCATTTGAAAAGCATCAAGTTGAGTTTTGTTGGGCATTCCATTGGTAACGTCATCATCAGAACAGCAATAGCCGGTAAATGTTCTTAAAAATCTCGTTGATGTTGAGTGATTTCAACTTTTAGTTTTGTTTCATCTTTTGTATTTTGCTGTTTCAGATAGTTTGATGGAACCATTCAGGAAGTATCTACATACATATCTATCGCTGTCAGGTCCTCACTTGGGTTATCTTTACAGTACAAACTCTTTGTTTAACTCAGGACTTTGGCTCTTAAAGAAGTTAAAGAGTACACAAGTTATTCATCAGCTTACACTCACAGATGATTCTGATCTCAGACAGACTTTCTTTTACAAACTCTGCAAGGTAGAGAGACAAGGAACTCAACTTCTCTTGAGAATCATTCTTGTTGTTCAGTTCTAATACATGTTTTGGTTCCTTTTCAGCAAAAGACATTGGAACATTTCAAAAATATAATTCTCCTGTCCTCACCTCAGGTACTAACTTGTGTGAAGATGTTTGAGACTAGCTTGCCAAGCTAATGAAACTTCTTTTGTTATGTCTGTTATACAATGCAGGATGGTTATGTTCCATATCACTCAGCAAGAATGAATCGTGCCAACCAGCTTCATTCGACAGTACAAAAAAGGGAATCGCATTCTTTGGAAATGCTGAATAATTGTATGGACCAGTTACGTGGACCGGCACCTGAAGCGCCGCATCAGCAAAGGGTGTTCATGCGCTGCGATGTTAACTTCGACATGACTGTGTATGGACGTAACCTGAACTCATTCATTGGACGTGCTGCTCACATTGAGTTCTTGGAGTCTGATATATTTGCAAGATTCATAATGTGGTCATTCCAAGACCTGTTCCGCGGCTGATTTTTTCTGAAATAAACAATTTTGGTGAGATTACATATAAACTGTTGTATATTAGCTTTATGTATAATGTTTGTTCTACAATTGTTCTTGAGGAAAAAAGTTAGTTGGCATACAAGCAATGTACATTTTTTTGAAGGGAGGTGTGTTTCCTTATTTTCTTAGTGCGAAGTAGAAATATAAGAGCACCATTACTAGTGGGTATCTTAAAACTCAATTCTAACCTTTATAATAATAGTATTCTTAGTAAGAGAATTTGGCAATTCAATTTTTTTCTGTCTCTAAAAAATCAACCATTTAGAACGTGACACGTAATAAAAACGTTTCTCGCAGATGTGTCAGAGATTCTTTAGGAAGAATCGAATGGCACCTTCTTTCCCCCCTTTTCATTATTTTAATATTTTTGAAAGGTGAGAGACCCAGTAAAAATCACTCGCTGCACCTGCTCTAAGGTTCGATTTAAATTTTACTCCAAAGGTTGGGATTCACACTTCTTTATCCAAACCCAATAATGGGTTGAATGTTGGATAAAATGGTTAAATGGGCCGAGACACTGAAGTGCATCCTTATTCATTTTAGTTTAGAAAACTTGCATTCCATATACTGGTCTAATTTGCGCAAATATAAAAGTGAATTATTGAAAATTTTTGGATCAAAATACTCCTACTACTAGAATTGAAACCTATCAAAACTTGTTTGAAGAAATCTAAATTATAAAAAACGAAAATTACAATTTAACATATTAGATACATATACAAATAGCATATTAGATACAGTGTATGCGTTGATTTTCTTTTTCAAAATGTCTTGAAAAACGAAGTATTATATGTTTCTATGTAAATTAGACAGAACTGGTAGTAGTTAGTATAACCTATTTACATACCAAAACTTTATTTACAGAAATAGATAGTTCACAAAAAGTTTTGTTTTAGATTCTCCTAAGTTCGAATCCATACTTCTTTACCCAGGCCCAGTAAAATAATAAGCTGTTAATGATTGGAGATACTGAGGTTTATTCATAAAGTATATCTGACTCTAAAATGGAGTTTTGATATAGAAACTCATTTGATTTACTAAGAGTTTAATAAAAAAATTATATCCAAAATTTGAATTTCAAGTTTCAAGAAAAGCGAATTATGAAAATTAATAGAAAAATACTTACGAAAGATTTTTAGCATAATACAAAGAATATTGTTAAGTGTGGATGTCATAGTGAATCCTCATAAGATATATAAAATTGTCGGTTGTAGAATTATCTGTAATATTTCTCATAGTTTCTTATAGAATAATTATCTAACGTTTGATCAAATCTTCTCCAAACTCACTATATTTTTTCTTTCAAAATAAAGTAAAAATAGAATAATATTTTATTTTACTAATTAATTCTTCCGTTTTACAAAGATAATTTTTTGGTGTTTTCACACAAAACACATTAAATCATTATAAGAAATGTATTATCTTTGTAATTTTAAATTTTTAACCAATAGTAATTCAATAAAGTCAATTAACCTTTTGAAGTTTACAATATTTCATAAAAACACACAAAAAGTCTATATATGTGAAACATTTTTTTATAAACTTCTATCTTAATGAAACGAATGGAGTACTTTATTTGAATCCTAAAACAAAGTAAGATGATAGTGTAACTTAATCTCTAAAGAAAAAACAACGAATTAACTAGGATGAGTTTAGACCTGAAACCATACTCTATTCCTTGGTCTGGAGCTAACTTTTACTAACCAATGACACGGCATAAAACATTACTATGCGGATTTTGAACTAGTAACACTAACACCAATAGAGTTTTAATCTACCACGTCCGATGGTAGAAGCTGCTTTGTTGAAACTTCATATATATGCAAAATCAATCAAGTCTTCTAATATTTTTACGACAATCCATTGTTGAAATCTGTCGGTGGCTATATCTTTTATACAATCCCGCTTTCAGTGAGTTGCATCTAACCTTTTGTACAATCCTAAAATAGTGACCCTAATTTCGTTTCATCCAGTCTTGCATTAGATTTGTCGTACCTTTGATCAAATTTTAACTCATTTGTACAGCTGTACATGTTTTCTTATGTAAAAGTGTAAACTCTTATTATATCATTCCATGCCAATAAATTCCAAAGCAAAGCCTACTCTGTACCCTATTTTCTTTCTTTGTCAATAAAATTACTAGGTTTCTTATGCAACGTGTTCTTAAACTCTTATTTAACATGTTCTTAACTCTTATTTAACATGTTCTTAATCTCTTACTGTATTTTTCTTTCTTTAAAGACCCATATTAAGTCATTAGTAATTGTGCTTCTATGTTCAAATCATATACTTAAAAGCTAAGGGTGGACACACTTACTTGTTCCCCGTCCCATACTCTCTATTTAGTTTGTACTTAACCCATAAAATTGGGTACTTAGACAAAGTTGAGCATCAAGTAATCTGTTTAAAATAAGTACAAATATAAAACAAGTATCAAATATTAAAATAAAATAATAAACCGGCGTTTTTGGCTTGTTACTCATATTTACTAATGAACAAATATGCATCTTTCTAAATCATAGTAAGATATCATGTTTGTATTTCCATTCCATAAGTGAATCAAACATAAGTGATATTTTATATAAGTATTTTGAAATTTCTGTTTCTTATATATGTTTTGTTTCCCAAATTGACTAAAACATAGAAAGACAACGAAGTAGCTTTATAAATAGTAAAATATTTAGCTTTGATTCCAACAAATTATTAAATAACTTACCAATGATTATCAAGTAATTTCCAAGTGGTTTACAAGTAACAAATAAAAAAACAAGAAATGTAACTTGCAAATCCTTTTTAACAAGTACATAAACTGAAACTATGCGTTTTTAACAACTAATAACAAATCCAAATTTTTACTAAAAGTACAAATCAAGTCCAATATCAAGTATATTAAAAATATTAAGTATTCGGTTTGTGTCCAATCCTAAAAGTGTTATGAAGATGAATAGTTCACAGTCACAGTTTTAATTCAAAATATACGCAAATCCTTATGCAGAAACTGAGATAAAAGGGAAAAATCTCCCTTTCTTAGAAATTTATTGCCATGTAGCCAGTATATTGAAAACCGGATGGGATCAGTTGGTCGAACCGGTCCGACCATGACTCGTTGAAAAAGGCGGATCCGGTTCGGTTTAAAACCAGAATTTGAAAAACCCAGTAAAATCAGCAACAAACCGATAAACACCGGTGATCTGATCAACTATAAACCCAGTTAAAAAAATATCAACATATACTTAAATTGATTTCAAATTTTATTAAAATTTAATATCTATAATCAATATTCGACTATCACTATTTAACTGGTTTTCCCATTTTATTCTATTTTCTTTAAAAAAATGTAAAAAGAAGTATCTTTTTGACTGTCAATACTAATTTTTATTTTGCCATATTATAAAATTTTGAGATTTTAGTTACGAATAAATATATAAATTAACTTGGACAATCAATCATTTATTTTTTTATCAGTTTCAGTTTACATATTCTTCAGTTGTTTATGTATACATAACTAAACTTATATTTATTCTTTTATGGTTAATAAAAGAGAATAAATAACATATGATATGTAAAATTACTTTTAAATTTATATAGTGTAAATATATGATTATATATATTAATTTGGAAAATAAAAAATCTAGTTGAATCGGTCCAACTAATCAACCAATAGCTATGCTAAGTCGGTGCTCGCGTCCGGTTTTTCAAAACCATTGCATGTGACTTAACTTGATGTAAGATATAAGACACACCAAAATATTAATCCTCTTAGGGCATCATTATCCATTGTCCTTAGGATGGTGTCCTTAGAATTTGTTTATTCTTATTTTTTAGTTTAGGACATTTGTAAGGACAATTTGCTGAAATGGTGTTTATTGGTGGGACAATACTTGGTCTTTAGGTAAAATTTTTTTAAAAATAACTAGTAACATATATATATATAATATATATATAAGATAAGAGAGGAGCACCGCCGAGAGAACCGCCAAGAGAACCGTGGAGAGCACCGCCGAGAAGAAGCCTCGAGATAACCGTGGAGAGAAAACGCCGAGACAACAGTTGGAGAGCACCGCCGAGAGAAGTCACGAGAGAAACCGTGAGAGAAACGGCCGAGATAAGCCTCAAGAAGCGCCGAGATAAGCCTCAAGAAGCGCCGAGAGACTACGAACAAACGATGAATGATCTCGATCCAGTCCGCTTCGGTGTTGCCCTACACGTTTTTCTCCTCGACCATTCTAAGCACGCCACGTATCGCCTAAGGACGAGCCGAGATATGTCTTAGCTAAGACGCGTCCCACGATTATCTTCCTTTTTTTCATTTAAATTAAATCGATTAATACTTAAGATACATGCTTAAGACATACGGATAAATGATGCCCTTATTACGACATATCTCCAGCAGGGTTCTCTCGCCTCGTTTTTATACTATAAATTACGTGAAAATTTGTCTAACCTAAGATAGGGATCTGCCTACGAAAACCTTGGGCCATAGATTGTGTAGGTTTCAGGTCTATCATCACCATGAAAGGTTCTATGTGCATCAATTATTAGGTTCTGTAGCGTTGATTCATGAGTGACTCTCACTTCTCGGCCCATCCCAAAAAAAAGAGAGGATGTCTACAATTATTTGACTATAGATTTGCGTCACACATGCATGTGACGACCTTACTACTGTAGCTTCCACCATGCGTGTTTCTCTGTATAGGGTAAAGTTAGCGTCAAAGTCTTAATAATTTGTGCTCTATATTGTTTTCTCTCTTGCCAATTGTCAATAGCGATAGTTGTGTTGAATATATATTTGCTTTGGGACCAAATACCTAAGTTCAGTACCTTTTGACAAGTCTTATGCGATATTATTTGCTTGCATAATTGTTTTGGACGTTTTTGAAATGAAAATAAAAAGATGGAAAAGCTCGAGAGATGTTGTCAAGCTCAAAGGATCGAGAAACCATTATATGATATTTTCTGCAAAACGCATTGAGGTACGCAATATACACATTCGTGTCCTCTTCCAGAAATTTCAAGTGGCAATAGGACCACCAATTTTGATATGCACGTACAGCTTTGACTAGTCAACCTGCAAGCAAGAGAGCTATTTGCTATGGCCTCTTCTTAGAATGCAATGTGAATCTAAGCTAAAAATATGCTTAAAAATGAACTACACATGCAGAAAACCGTTTGGTTTGGCCATCCCAATATTCAGCTTTTGAGTTTGAATTGATTTGATCTATGAACAACGTATTTTTAGAACCTATTAGACCCTTTCTATGTTTTAAGTTATGACGTACGCATAACATGAATGTTATGACGTACGTGTACTAAATACATGATATGAAAAAATGATGGCACTTATTTTTAACCTTTTTTTAGAAATTCAGCTGATATTCTTTTTTGTGTGCAACTAAATTCAGCTAATTCATTTCATCCTTTTTCTTACGTTAAAGAATAACGTGATAACAGAAAACTTGAGTATTCATCGTCTGTTATCAAGTATGTTTCTAATCAAGATTCAAAATGGATCACCACATAATTATCTTGGTCTTTGAAATATGTGATGGTTGCTTAAAAGGTTGTTTGAAAGTATAATATTTTCTTATGAAAAAATAAAAAATAATAATTTCTTATGATTTAATCAAGAAAATAGACTGCCCAAACTAATAGATGTGAGATAGGTTGCACGACTGATGTGGGTCTTTGACGACTTTTGCTTGCTTATAAGACCGTATCCTTATGTTGTACAGTGGATTAGTCAACATTTTTCAGACATCCATGGAAAGCGAATATGTCTTTCTGCTTTTTAATAATCGGTATCTGGTGTTTCGAACCAACCGACTAATTCATAGAGGCATGTCGATCGGTGCCAAACAGTTTCAGTTATTTACTATGAAAATTAGATGCTCATTCCGCTTTGACCACACAAGCAAATATATCTAAAATGATAGATTTGAATCTAGAATACTTAACATCTTTTCAAAACCGTCGTAGTAATCGACCATTGCTTATGCTGATTAAAGAAGAGTATTTTAACTTTGATGCATGTTTTTTTCTCCATCTTTACTACTTACATATGCACATATGATGCATGGCTTTTTTGGTAGTGACTTTCCATATAAATAGTATTTATTTCAGTGCTACGGAATACGAAAACAAGGCTAAAATATTGCGTTAATAAGTATGCGAATATGAAACAACTGTTATAAAAGCTACAGAAAAAACCAATAAATTGTTGGCCCAGTGATAAAAAGTTTACTACTAGGCATTCTGTCATTAGGGTTCAATTTTCATGGAATAAACTATTTACAATAGTTGGATTTTCGGTAAAAAGGTAAAACCACATTTTTAACCAAGTGGTAGTAGCCTAGTGGTAATTTTTTGGAACTCAACATGTATCCATGTTGGTCATGGATTAGATTTTCCATATGAGTTAAATTATCATTATTTGGTCAGTTTGGATTTAGACTTGTACACAGGTTGTTACATGGTGGGATGTAACAGATGATCTGTCTACTCTCTGGCATTAGTTGGTAAGCACTTCAAATTCGAAACATGCAGTGTGGTAGCCAGTCCACTATGTAGTATTAAGTGTGTTCTTCCTGAAATTAATCGGATCAGTCGATAGAATTTAACAAAAAAGAGTTAAAAAAGCATAAATTCTACGTCTCTTGAATCCTCAACAATAACTTTTATCGAAGAATGAGAACCACATGGATTTTTTCTAGTGGTAGGCAAACTATAGAAAAACCCGGGTTTGAAGCAATCCCACAACATTAAACATTTGTGGTTAACTGGACATTAAGTCGATGTTTTAGGCTTCATTTGAATACTTAAAGTGATAATCTATCGTGGATCACACTGTTGAAAAATAAACTTGATTTGGGTTAATCATTGGGCTAATAATCTACTAATCATGTTAGCCCAAATTTGACCCAAGTTCTAGAATTTATCTAGAAAAATCTTCCACCTCCTTAAGATAAAAAAATCTAGATATTTTCATAGAATTATCTAGATAATTAAAATAAAAATATCAAGATATTTTAGTAGAATTATCTAGATTTAAAATTAAGATATTTTGTACTTTGGAGGCTATAAATACCTCCACTCCCTTCACATTTTGAATCATCCAAGTTTTCAAGAATCATCCAAGTAATAAGAAGTTTTCTCTTCATAAAATCTCTTCTCTTCAAACACTTAAACACTTTCTCCATTTCTAATAAGTTTTTTCATTCCAACAAAGTGGTATCAGAGCTACAAGATCATTTTAAAGATGGCAAGTAGTGGTGTTTCCTTCCAAGTTCCAATGCTCACAAAGAGCAACTATGACAATTGGAGTTTAAGGATGATGGCTATCTTAGGAGCACATGATGTATGGGAGATAGTTGAGAAAGGCTTCATTGAACCAGAGAATGATGGTGGTTTATCTCAAGCTCAAAGAGATGGTTTGAGAGATTCAAGAAAGAGAGACAAGAAGGCTCTCTGTCTAATCTATCAAGGTTTAGATGAAGATACATTTGAGAAGGTTGCTGGAGTAAAGACGTCTAAAGAAGCATGGGAGAAGCTTCAGACCTCTTACAAGGGAGCAGAACAAGTTAAGAAGGTACGTCTACAAACTTTACGAGGAGAATTTGAGTCATTACAAGATGAAGGAAGGTGAACTCATCTCAGATTACTTCTCAAGAGTCTTGACGGTTACTAATAACCTAAAAAGAAATGGTGAGAAGTTAGATGAGGTGAGAATAATGGAGAAAGTTCTTAGATCGCTGGATTCAAAGTTTGAGCATATTGTTACCGTAATTGAAGAGACAAAAGACTTGGAGACAATGACGATGGAGCAACTTCTTGGATCACTACAAGCTTATGAAGAAAAGAGGAAGAAGAAAGAGGATATTGTTGAGCAAGTTCTCAAGATGAGAATTGATCGCAAAGAAGAAAACAGTCGAATAATCCAAGACGTGGTGGCGGTCATTTCAGAGGACGAGGTCGTGGTGTAAATGGACGAGGTTGGAGACCATATGAAGACAACTTTAACCAAAGAGGAGAGAGCTCATCAAGAGGTCGTGGAAGGGGAAATGCAAAATCAAGGTACGATAAATCAAACGTCAAATGCTATAGATGCGGAAAGTTTGGACACTATGCTTCTGAATGCAAAACTCCAAACAACAATAGAGTTGAAGAGAAGTCCAACTATGTTGAAGAAAGGAGTAAGGAAGAAGATATGCTATTGATGGCTTACAAGAAGGATGAGACAAATGAAGTTAGCAGATGGTACCCTTGATAGTGGTGCTAGCAATCACATGTGTGGGAACAAAACCATGTTTGTGGAGCTTGATGAATCGGTGAAAACCAATGTGGCTTTGGGAGATGAATCGAAGATGGAGGTGAAAGGTAAAGGTAATATTCTCATCCGCTTAAAGAATGGAGATCATCAATTCATTTCCAGTGTTTATTACATCCCAAGCATGAAGACCAACATCTTGAGCCTAGGACAACTCTTGGAGAAAGGTTATGATATTCGACTAAAGGATAATAACCTTACTTTAAGAGATAATGCAAATAATCTCATCACAAAAGTACCAATGTCAAGAAATAGAATGTTTATCCTAAACATTCAAAATGACATTGCACGATGTCTCAAGATGTGCTACAAGGAGGAGTCATGGCTTTGGCATCTTCGGTTTGGGCATCTCAACTTTGGAGGGTTAGAGCTACTTTCCAAGAAAGAAATGGTGAGAGGATTACCTTGTATCAACCATCCAATCAAGTGTGTGAAGGGTGCCTACTTGGAAAGCAATTCAAAATGAGTTTTCCAAAGGAGTCGGAGACAAGAGCAAGAAAACCATTAGAGCTCATACATACAGATGTATGTGGCCCAATCAAACCAAGCTCATTTGGTAAGAGTAACTACTTCCTTCTCTTTATTGATGATTTTTCAAGAAAGACATGGGTTTATTTTTTGAAAGAAAAATCAGAAGTGTTTGAAAATTTCAAAAGGTTTAAAACCCATGTTGAGAAGGAAAGTGGTCTTGTGATTAAGACCATGAGATCCGATCGGGGAGGAGAATTTATGTCCAAGGAATTTCTGAAGTATTGTGAAGATAATGGTATCCGAAGACAATTGACGGTGCCAAGAACCCCTCAACAAAATGGAGTAGCGGAAAGAAAGAATAGGACTATTCTTGAGATGGCAAGAAGCATGCTGAAGAGTAAGAATCTACCAAAGGAGTTATGGGCAGAAGCAGTCGCGTGTGCGGTGTACATATCAAACCGATCTCCAACGAAGAGCGTTTCTGGAAAGACACCACAAGAAGCTTGGAGTGGAAGGAAGCCCGGTGTCTCACACCTAAGAGTCTTTGGAAGCCTTGCTCACGCACATGTTCCAGACGAGAAGCGGAGCAAACTAGATGACAAAAGTGAGAAGTACATTTTCATTGGGTATGATGCTAACTCCAAAGGCTATAAGCTCTACAATCCTGAAAAAAAGAAGACAATTACAAGTCGGAATGTCATCTTTGACGAAGAAGGAGAATGGGATTGGAGATCAAATAATGAAGACTACAACTTCTTTCCATCTTTTGAAGAAGAGAATTTGGAGCAAACAAGAGAAGACCCAGCTACACACCAACTTCACCAACACCAAGTTCTCAAGGGGATGAAAGCTCAAGTGAAAGGACTCCACGTTTTAGAAGTCTACAAGACATTTATGAGGTAACCGAAAATCAAGACAATCTCACTTTATTTTGCCTTTTTGCGGATTGCGAGCCTATGAACTTTGAAGAAGCTCAAGAAAAGAAGTCATGGAAAAGTGCAATGGATGAAGAAATCAAGTCAATCCAAAAGAATGATACATGGGAATTGGCTTCACTTCCTAATGGGCATAAGGCAATAGGTGTGAAGTGGGTGTACAAGGCAAAGAAGAACTCTAAAGGAGAAGTTGAAAGATACAAGGCGAGACTGGTGGCAAAAGGGTATAGTCAAAGAGCCGGAATCGACTATGATGAGGTATTTGCTCTAGTTGCTCGTTTAGAAACAGTTAGGCTAATCATTTCATTGGCAGCCCAAATGAGATGGAAGATACATCAAATGGATGTCAATCTGCCTTCTTAAATGGAGATCTTGAGGAAGAAGTCTACATTGAGCAACCACAAGGCTACATAGTCAAAGGTGAAGAAGACAAAGTCTTGAGGCTGAACAAGGCACTTTATGGATTAAAGCAAGCACCAAGAGCATGGAACACTCGGATTGATAAGTACTTCAAGGAGAAAGACTTCATCAAGTGTCCATATGAGCATGCACTTTATATCAAAACCCAAAACAACGATATATTGATTGCATGCTTGTATGTGGATGACTTGATATTCACTGGCACCAATCCGATTATGTTTGAAGATTTCAAGATGGAGATGACAAAGGAGTTCGAGATGACTGATATTGGATTAATGTCATACTACCTTGGCATTGAAGTAAAGCAAGAAGAAAATGGAATCTTCATCACTCAAGAAGGATATGCTAAAGAAGTGCTTAAGAAGTTCAAGATGGAAGACTCAAATCCAGTTTGCACACCAATGGAATGTGGAGTCAAGTTGTCAAAAGAAGAAGAAGGAGAGAGTGTTGATCCAACACTTTTAAGAGCTTAGTTGGAAGTCTACGTTATCTAACTTGCACAAGGCCCGACATCCTACACGCAGTTGGAGTTGTGAGTCGATATATGGAGCATCCAACAACAACTCATTTCAAGGCAGCTAAGAGGATCTTACGCTATATCAAAGGTACAATCAACTTTGGCTTGTATTACTCTATCTCTGACGATTACAAGCTTTTTGGATATAGCGATAGTGACTGGGGTGGAGACGTTGATGACCGAAAAAGCACAAGTGGCTTCGTGTTTTTCATTGGAGAAACCGCCTTCACATGGATGTCAAAGAAGCAACCAATTGTTACCCTTTCTACTTGTGAAGCGGAGTATGTAGCGGCTACTTCATGTGTTTGCCATGCTATTTGGTTACGAAACTTGCTAAAGGAGTTGAGCCTACCACAAGAGGAGCCAACGAAGATATTTGTTGATAACAAGTCGGCAATAGCATTGGCGAAGAATCCAGTCTTCCATGATCGAAGTAAGCACATTGATACTCGTTATCACTACATCCGAGAATGTGTTGCCAAGATGGATGTGCAATTGGACTATGTGAAGACAAATGATCAAGTAGCTGATATCTTCACCAAGCCACTCAAGCGTGAAGACTTTATCAAGATGAGGAGTTTACTCGGAGTAACCAAATCAAGTTTAAGGGAGGGTGTTGAAAAATAAACTTGATTTGGGTTAATCATTGGGCTAATAATCTACTAATCATGTTAGCCCAAATTTGACCCAAGTTCTAGAATTTATCTAGAAAAATCTTCCACCTCCTTAAGATAAAAAAATCTAGATATTTTCATAGAATTATCTAGATAATTAAAATAAAATATCAAGATATTTTAGTAGAATTATCTAGATTTAAAATTAAAATATGTAAGATATTTTGTACTTTGGAGGCTATAAATACCTCCACTCCCTTCACATTTTGTATCATCCAAGTTTTCAAGAATCATCCAAGTAATAAGAAGTTTCCTCTTCATAAAATCTCTTCTCTTCAAACACTTAAACACTTTCTCCATTTCTAATAAGTTTTTCATTCCAACACACACCACTTCTTTGAAGATCAGTTTGAACCTAAGTTTGAGATACCTCCAAAAATGAAAAAAAAATGATTCAAAAATCCTGAATTATATGTGTATCTTAATTAACTTTGGTTGTCACTAGCATGGACTTTGGTATTGATTATATATGTATATTTCAGTTTCATAATCCATCCTTGAGAATGTTTGCCGAATTCTATTAAAAGTTTAAACATACTCGCGGTGGGATGATAATTATCCTGGAGTGAGTGTTTTGATTTGTAACGATTACATACAACAGAAAAAACATTTGACCAAAAACCGTTCAAGAAGCTTACATTGCATTCTTGGTTGATAAATTTAAAATATTGACTAACATGATATCTTTTTGAATATATCATTTTCGGATAAATACAAGACAACAGATCATGTTTTGATACCCATTAATTAGAAAATGTAACAAAATTGAGTCTTTGACCAAACCATTAACGACGTTATCAAAACAAAATCATAAACGTTACCAAAATCACATCCAATTGGCAAATGTATAGTTAAGGCTTTGGTCCATAATCTGAAACTGAGATGAAAGTTTCTTACGTGTTTCTTTGTCCATCTGTAGAAAGTTGTGGTTGAATGTAGAATGTCATGATGCAATTATCGTTTAATGTATGTCCAATTTGTCTAATTAATTTTACCCACGCCACTAATATAAACAAAGGGATGTAGTATATACTTATGTAGTTCACAATTCAACGTTAAAAAATAAATTAATGAAAATATTTATAAAATGTTTGCTTGCCTCCTTTTATAGTGGTTTTATTAGTTTTCATGATCTTTATCATCTTAGCAAAAGTGAAACCCAAATCAACTTAATCTTGCCGACCATAGAAAATGAAATAGGTATGCATTTTATATTTTTATGTCTGTCAAATATTTATGCATTTCAGTGGTGAAATCTAAATATTTTATTTTGCTTCGAAAATTGACCATTTACTTTGAGAAAAATATTTTGATTCATTTAACATTTTCCATAACAAGTATCTTTTTGTTTTGAATTTCAAAGATATAGTATACAAGTATGTATATATTTCTTAAAGCCATAATTAAAATATCGAAGAATATGCATAATTATTTTATTCTGCAAGGAAGCTAGTACTCGTGAAGATAGTCTATGCATGATGTTATTCGTATAACCCATCTTTGTATCTAATTATAGTTTAAAAAAAAAGAGTCCAAAGGAAGTTGGAACTTGAAAGTTGAAATTGCCTTTGTCCTATACTTTTCATGTTCATATGTAGTTTATTTAATAATGGTTTTCCGGGTAAGTTTGAGTTTTTGTGTACAACGAATACAAACTTGCCATTATTATTTCATGATATACATTTTAATGCGGGTGTCAAAGGAGTGGCCTTCTTTTCTTATCTTGATAAGTGATAAATTGATTATATTAATTTCCCCTTTTGGGCTATTTATATTGACTTTTATTGATATTTCAATAAAATACTTAAAAGTAATAACGAACAATTCAAAGTAGTAAGAAAAGGTATAACCATTGGTGAGGATTCATACGGCGGCCGAGCCAATGAGTTAATTTTCTAAGACGTGTATCCTAATTTTTAATATAAATAATCATATCCTATTTTGGGCATGCTTAAACCATCTCCAATACAACTTTTTCTTTATTACATACCGTGGAAAATACTGCATGAAGAATTTTAATGAACTTTTCCAAAAAAAAAAATAGTTTTATTCGTTAACAGATTATATGATTTGTTATTGTCCAAATATATATATAATCTTCTTCTAATATGATTTGTATGCAGTTTCATGTTAAAATATTTTTTCACTAACCAAATCTTCTAAACAAATGTTTTTAAAAACAATTCCGATCAATAGACATTTTAGAACCAAATCGTCGATACCAAAGGAGTCTTTTCTGCAGTTTGATCTAAGACATTTTTTTTCATTTTAATAGAACATGAGTTCCCAGGCTATATTTTTATATTTTCCAGGAGTCTTTGTGATGCTCTTGTTAGAAAAAAAAAATAGAATTTTGGGGATGGTAATATGGTATATAGATTTATAAAATTTATACTATAAAACTGGTTAGTTCCAGAAATTTGCTTATAGCGCTTACAACTATATCATGGAGTTTCATATGACTTCAATTACCAAAACTATGTTCTATAAAAATTAAGATTGCAATAATGTCGTGAAGATTTGGATATTCAGTTCGGTTATTTTTTTTTTGAATATTAATGGCATAATAGTGTAATAATTATTCGAAAATTATGTAATTTAGGTTATGTTCAATTTGGTTCTTCCGATTTTGTTTGACTTGGACAATAAAACTGGGAACCGGCTAATACATTGAAAAAGTTTGTGTCTAGTTCGGCTATGTTTAATTATCTGAGTAATTCAAAGTTATTAAACTAAATCATTCATTACACCTAAAACCTTACAAATCAACAAGACTAAATGCATCCCGTGCCACATATAACAGAATAAATAAATACATTAAACCCAAACTCATGATATTAAACAAAAAGGTGAAAGGAGAAAAGGGGGACCAATTTTACACACAATGCACAACACACAATGCATAAACAAATCTAAAATTGACTAACCTCAATTGACCTACTTTCCAAGCCAAAAACTGACGAGGAAGTGCTGGGCTGATGGATAAACATCTCTCTGTTCAAGATCAATAAGTAGAATATGCAAAAGTTGCTATGTTTGTCTAAGTTAATCCTTGATCACCTTAAATGTGTTTATGTAAACCAATTTTAATATTTTATTTTAGAACAAAAAAACTATTTTCTGAAATATAGATTCCATTATAACTTCTTATAAATAGTTACAAAAACAACTCTTCAACGAACAATTTTATCCGCTCTACAAGAATTTATGATGGGTGGAATTCAGATGCATTACATCATGGCAAACGTCTCTACTTGCACCATAGACATGAGAGCTTTTAGCAGGAGACATTATCATGAGATTTGAGGTAATTGGAAGGACCTTATTATGGACTTTGAGTTAATTATAAAGAAAATAAAACTTTAACTGCGGCGCGTGACTTTGTTGCTCGTAACGTAAGGTACGTCCGCCCCTAGTTGCACCACAAACTTACTTCTATTAATTAGTAGAAATTGTATCCTCTAAGAATTAACCTTATATTTTGTGGTGTACAATTATTAATAGATACTTCTTTTAAATAGTCTTTTTAAAATTTTTATAACCAAAATAACCGTAAAAATGATTCTTTTTATTTTGAATTTTTTCTATTTATTTTTTGTTTTTTAAAAATTTAAGTCCACTTCTAAAATTTCATTCTATAACTCTAAATTTAGATTAATTAACATTAGCGGTATAAATGTATATTTACATTCTTTATTAAAATCTGTTTTGGTTATTTTTTTCTTATAGACTATTTTTGTACAGTGACAAAAACTTTTTAAAATTATCTAACTATTAATTAACCATTTGGTAAGTGGACTAATTTGATCTTTACAAAAAAAATATTTACCATTCATTCACATATCATGAACAAGAAGATGATACACTGGAGGATGTAAACAAAAACAAAAATGGATTGTAGTGGTGATATTATTTACAGGAAATAAAGATAAACTCTATGCCTCCGCGTGGGGGACCCTGCCTGCCTAAGATAGGCTTTACGGCACTCTTACTCTCTTTCTCCTCCAAACTCGAGCTTTACCACAAGCGACATTTATAGACTTGGCATCTTTCAAATCAGTTTTTATTTGGACACAAAATTTGTTTACGACTCTCTTGTCTCTATATATTTTTATAATATTTAGATATATATATATATATATATATATATATATATATATGATGCTGCATGTGGCTATAGCTGAACCTTTGATCCAAACAAAGACGGTAGGATAGGAACATGTGATTGATGTATGTACTCCATTTTTATTGTATACTACATTTGCTTATACATGTATATATCACTTTTTGGATTATAAAGTACAAAACATGTGTCATAGAACCAACATACGTAGCTCACTGGCTTTCGTGGATATCAGATCATTTGAGAGAATGCTGAGTCCTTGTTCCGATATTTAAACTTTGCTGAAAATGGATGATTTACTTCTTAGCGTCGGTAATCAAAAACTGGTTTCCGGATTAAATGGATCGTAGGTCATATATTCGGATTTATTAGACATACAAAGTGTCATTAGGCATTTTATTCCAAAAGTGTCATTTAGGCTTAACTAATGATGCTCAACTATTCGATTTAGGGGTAACTTATATTCCTTTTGTTTAAAAGATAAAGGTTTTAAAATAAATTTTTGTTTCAAAAAAATGTATGTATTATATTTTCTATGCAATTCATGTATTTATAATCAATATTTAATATGTTTATTTAGTATATGTGAAACACACAGAATACATCATTTATAAACAGAAGGAGTATTCAACAAATAAAAACATTCATTTCAAATGAAAACATTAGAGAGTATGATTGACAGTATAGTGTTTAGCAAAAAGACACAATGAAATTATTCACGTGTAAATAAAAACAAAAGGTGGACGCCCAAAATATATAATACAGTTTGTCTTATCTTTCGTCATAATTCAAAAGCCAATGATATACCAGCTATTTCATAGATGCCCAATGAAACTTAATGAATTTTTCAGCAAGCCAATGGTATAATCAATAGAGACTTACTTCATTTTATTTCTTTTAAGTATCTGCAGAAAAGAAATAGCAAAGTAATTCGTAATGTCGACACGTAGACGCATTATAAACTCCACTGAGTTTCATTTTATTTACTTGTCATACTAATGTTTTATTCTTTGGCCACATTGCTGCGAGCCTGTGAAGTTCGTATAAATTCATGTTCTGGTCCCGAGAGAAAAGAGTGGATATTTTTGTGCAAGGAGAAAAGAAAGATGCTTCTCTCTGATCAAAGGAAGCAAACAAAACTAAATAAATGGTGACCGCAATTAATTTTAAAACGCATCGAATCTCAATGCTTTGAGACAAAGAATATGATAGCAGTTAAAGGGATTTTTCCATTTTTAGTTGCGAATATATTTCCTTTTATGGAACATGGAACAATTAAAATGTTTTAAAATAAAGATTCATCTTGCATGTCCTTAAGAAAAGAATTGATTGTTAAATCAGCAAAGTTTCCACAATACAAGAATATAAATAATTGGCAAAACTAATCTTTTTTGGAAAATATTCTAGATGTTTACTTTTTCCGAAGTTATCCCGAGTGTATTTCGTTAACATTTGTATTGATACTTGTATAGTACTCCCTCCGTTTCGTTTTACTTGTCGTTTTAGATTTTTACACGCAGATTAAGAAACCATTTAATATTACATATTTTCTAAATAAAAACACAATTACCTATACACCTAACCACATTTCAACCAATAGAAAAATTGAATATTAGATAAAACTAATAAATTTTGCATTGAAATTATAAAACGACACTTATTTTGAAACAAAAAAAATTCTCTACAACGACAACTAAATCGAAACGGAGGTAGTATATATTAGAGCTTTAGGTTTTATATATACATTAGAGTTTTTAACTTAAAATATCTCATAATGACAGTAACAAAAATAATATAAAGTATAAGAAAGAAAAATGAAAAATATCGGTTTTTGTGTTTGAGAAATTTTCAGATACTTTTGAGATATCCAAATAATACATATCCATCAATTAATGGTTTAGTTATAAGAGAAAGCTAAAAATAATTATATAATTAAAATATTACTATTTGAGAATTCTTAAGGATAAATATACTCTTTGGTATTGTTTTCCTTTAGATTTCAGTGGCCTAATTTTGAAGTTGTGCGTAGTGGAGTTTAGTTTTTATTTTATTTTATTATGTTGTTAGCGTAACAAATTAAAATCATCTTCTACTACAAAAAAAATAAAGCTCATCAAACCCAAATGAGTTATTACAGTAGGAAACAAGTACAAACTTGTAAAGTCAAATCTTGAAACTATTACATCCATACAACTATAGATAACACAAACACCGATAAAGCCCACAAAACAATTCGTTTTAAAATAAATAAAAAGGTAAAATTAAGGAGTAACATAAACTCTAAAAATGATGTTTTGACTAGAATATTTGTACGTCAACGTTGAAGAAGGCAAATGACTCCAAAGAATAGCTATCAATCTAAACCAACATGGTTCTCATCATATCATCTGTATCGGGTCCGGACTGGCTCTTTGTCCTGGCTATTGGGAGGAGAGGAGGAGTCTTTCCCGGAGTTTTTGACGTCAGTTCCTCAGCTCTCTCTGCTTGGACTGCCCAATCTGTCTTCAAGAGTGAAAACAACATGAGAGAAGCACATGTGGCTTGAGCCGCAAGCAAGCCAAACCATAGACCTGGAAACCCTAGTTTGAAAACAAACCCTAATAGAATAGCCACCGGCATGCCCACAAAGTAAAACGAACCCAAGTTTATGTTGGCACCGAGTGTTGGTCTTGCACATCCTCTTAAGACACCACAACCGGTTGTTTGAGGACAGTTCCCTAGTTCACATAAACCCACGATGGGCAATGCAATTGAGGTCAGCTCAAGAATCTCTACATCCGTGGTAAACAAGCGTCCCCATCGGTGCCTAACAAGCACGGTGAACACCATTGCCATAAGGCCTAAGGCGGTGGCGCAGAAGAGGGAAATGATCATGGATACACGAGCTTTACCCGGGCGTTTAGCCCCCAAGCTCGTTGCTGATTCTTGTGGAGACACCTAGGCTGAGTGAGGATGGGAAGACGTAGACTAAAGCTGTTGTTTGGATCAAGATCCCCATGGAAGCAACGGTGGCTCTTGGGTTAGTCAAAAGTCCACACAAAATGATCATGAACTCGTACCACCACCACTCCAAACAAACGGATACACAAGTTGGTATTGCAAGAGAGAGCAAGGACGACCAACCTTTAAGAGAGTCCATAGTAAATGGGACCCATGTATCACTATGCACGCTTGTGAAATATACAAAAGAAGATAAGAGGACAACGAGGTTGAGATTGGTTAAGACCATAGCTATAGCGACTCCCGCAACTCCCATCTCGAGCTTCACCACAAGAAGAAAGTTCAAGGGAACGTGAAGGAGGACAGACACAGCCGTGGAGTAAGTCACAGGCAATGTAATGTTTTGTGTCCTGAGGTAAATACGAAGAGGGTGAAGCAAAGAGAGGAGGAAGAGGTCAGGGATGGCGAATAGAAGAAACTTTTGTGCAACCAAAGAGATCTCTTGGTCTTGGCCACACCACAAGAGGATTCTCCTCATGTTGAGCCAAGAGAAGGAGATGGGGACCGAACATGAGAGGAGTAGGAGGACGGTTCTTTGAAGGGTTAGTCCTAGAAGCTTCATTTGCTTAGCACCGTAAGCTTGGCCGCAGATTGGCTCCATCCCCATGGACAAGCCGGAGATGACGGAGTAGCCGGTGATATTAGCAAAGCCGATGGAGAGAGATCCTCCGGCTAACTCAAGCTCGCCGAGGTAGCCGAGGAACAACATCGATATCATTGCTCTTGAGTACATAAGTAGTCCGGTCATAGCCGTTGGTCCAGAGATTCTTCCGATCGCTTTCACTTCCTCTAGTCCCTGCCGCCATATTATCAAGACAAAAAGCAAGTCAAGAACAAGAACCGTCCACGTCTTTAGATATTTTTAATCACTCCGAACTCTTTTTTTAAAAATCTATTTTTAGTTAATGAATGTTAATTTTTTTAACAACATAGTTAATGATTAATTTTTATAATACCTTTACAAAAAAAATCCAAACGAAGAATGGAGTTCTGAGAAAAAGAGTAGTATGTTTTTTTTTTTTTAATGAAAATATAAATTAATGTAATAATTAAAAGAGCAGTATACCTCGAGGAAAGTTGGCCATCTATTAAGGTCTAGGGAATCATCATCAGTGAAGTCGGAATAATGAGGATGGTTCGCATCATAGGTTTCGAGTTTTGAGAAATGATTTTTTTCTTTAGGAGATAGTAAGGAAGAGGAAGAGGATGGTGTTAAATTACGCATGGTTATTGAGGCGAGTAAAATGGTTTTGAGCGGAGTAGAGATAAAAGAGACAAAGAGACAGAGCCCAGAGTTTAAGTCTTTTGGAGGCAAAATGGTTTTATGCAAATGATAAAAGAAACAGAGAGGAACTAATTTTTTTAATGTGATATTGGTTGGCCCTTTTGGAGGATAAAACTCTGTATTTATACTTGCAAAGAGTTGATGTTATCTTGACATGTGGCTCTATAATGTTTTGATTTCTTTTTAATATAATATCATTTTCTTTTTCTAATCTCAGTGGGATTTTTTTTTGTTTGCTTTGACTTATAAAATCATGTGCGACCGAAAAAGGACACTAGTGAGAAAAAACAATATGTATAGGATAAGGAACTGTATCTTTTAGTCATTCTAGAAAAAAAATCGCACTCTGATCCTTTAATCCTAGTATATCTTTTAAGTTTTTAACTACTTAATTATGATGAATTGATTTACCCAGCATTACCAACAATATATAATACCTCGCAAGTATTATCTGATTACACAAAAGGAGGATCTTGCTATTTATTTAAATTATTTCATTCTTCTATGACATCCAATTTATAATATATAGTAGTGTATGTTAAAAATTTAAAATAATTATTTTCTATATCTTTATCTTCTTAACCACTTATTTAGAAAATAGTTATATAATTAATTGTGATTAAGATAGAGTAAGGAAGGATTAATGATCTATTTGAAAATGTTCGTGATGCTATATAGATGAAATCAAAACACGAAAGTTATATGACGATTAAAAGATTAATAAATAA
Organism: Moricandia arvensis; assembly: GCA_905132765.1. Lineage (NCBI taxonomy): Eukaryota > Viridiplantae > Streptophyta > Magnoliopsida > Brassicales > Brassicaceae > Moricandia > Moricandia arvensis. The sequence continues at coordinate 199,799 of CAJHQP010000236.1, read as the reverse complement.
ATAATTGTTTTAAGTTTTTGAAATTAATGTTTCCAACCAGTAAAAAGTACCGTGGACATACATGAAGAAAGTGTAAGACTGTATGAGCTGGTAGATGAGTGTGGAGTTATGTATGAGATCATATTAAAATGAGTAATATTTTGAAGCACATAATAGATTTTAATCTTCTATTTAGTACTCCCTCCGTTTCATATTATAAGTTGTTTTAGCAAAAAATGTTTGTTTCACACTATAAAAAGTTTTCAGATTTCAATGTACTTTTTACATTTATTGGATATTGTGTAACCAATTAAATAATGTTAGTTTTTTATAATTGGTTGAATTTATTAATTTAATGTCATTTTTAAAAAATTAATAATTTTTTAATATTCGTGTTTTTATCTAAAACTACTTACAATATAAAACGGAGGGAGTAATATATTGCACGGTGATTTAGCTGAATACCCAAATTAGAGGTTCATATTAAAGAAATACTCGTAAGTTGACATCAATGTAATTTGTCTTACCATTTTTACTTTAATTTGACGTTTATACTCTTTTGATCCTCTACTTCCTTTATGACATCATCTTTCCCTTATTTCACATTCTCTTTCTCTCCCAACCATTTCTTCCTCTCATCTAGGTGATTTTCTACCACACATATTTCTTTTTTATTTGGTTTAACGATGAAAAAATATGGAGAATTTGAATCATAAATCATAGAAGCCAATTTACTCATACTTGTTATATAATACAAGTACAATATATGTCAAAATAAATATAGATAATTAACATAAATAGTATAACACATATACATACAATGTATATTGATAAAAATGTTATTTGTTAACAAATACATGTACCAGAGGTGTTAGCTATTAAAAAATATTGTAGACGTTAACAGAAGTGTTATCTATTAACAAATACATATACCAGAAGAGTTAACAAAGATGTTAGCTGTTAACATATATTAAAGATGTTAACAGATGTTTTAGTTGTTAACAAAAACCCTTGTTCGGGAATTCGCTAGGCGCTACGCGTGCGATTGGCAGGGCTTAGCGATTTATTGAAAACTCAAAAATAATTCGGGGAGTACTCGAGGATTAATTTTGAATGAATGTATATATAGTTAATAGTTTTGTAATAGATAGAAATGAAAATGGTGTGGTGCAGTGGTAATTACCTCTAGTATCGGCCACAAGGTCATGAGTTTGCTTCTGCAACTATTCTCCATGGCCGCCATTGACATTATTGACATTATCTTCATTATTTTTTGCGTTTCAATCAAGATTTACTCTCTAAATTCGTAGATTACTCATATATGAATCGATTTAGAGCTTTAGAATGACAAAAATGAAGTTTTATATGAACTCCACCTAGTTCACCGATTTGGACCAAATCAAAACGTCCGGGAGCCGCCGAGCGCTTAAACGCTGCAAAGCCGGACGCGACGGCCGCGTTTAAGAACAAGGACAAAAACATATACCAGATGTGTTAACAAAGGTGTTAATTGTTAACGAATATTGTAGATGTAACAATACATGTAACAGAGGTGTTAGTTGTTAACGGATATTGTAAACGATGAACAATAAAATTGTGTAATCTATAGCAAATAGAATGTTATAAGAAAATTTAATTTGATGAAGATCATAACTATAGAAAGTAGACAGGAAAGCTTGAATGTTTAAAAGATTTGATTTGTTTATACCATCAATATATCTATTTATTTATTTTTTGATTATTTGTTCAGTTTTTCCAAAATTAAGCATATTTGAGTTGTAGTAGAAGAATGGATGACTTATTTAAAAGAGATTTCTAATATTATTCAAATAAAGTTAAAATATATCAAGAAGTTATGTAATGAAAACAAAATATTTAAGCCTCTTAAAATTAACGCTTCCAACCATCAAACGAAATGAACCCACAAATCTTGAGAGAAAACGCAATGAGCACACAGAAAAGATAAACATAATCATTATATCTTCATTAACAAAAGCTCTTGCCTAGTCGGAACACGAAAGCTTTTTTTTTCTAGGTTCACCATATTGAATCTTTGGGTTATGTTGGGTGTCCGACTCACAATGGTTTTAACTTCTTAAATGTTTCCACTCATGTAACACATATTTTTATAATGACACTTTCGTCCATATGTTAAATCAATATAATTTCTGTTTTTCAAAAAAGTGTTATTGTGAAATTTTTCTTGTTAGAGAAAGAATGTTACTATTTTACAATTTTATGTACTTGAAACTTGATATTAATTACAAAATGTCTTGATTTTTTCAAAACTTTTTTTATTTTAAATATTATTGATTAAATAGATATAACTAATATGAACATAACTATATTTTATTCATTTTTAACATGTATGTATCAAAATAAAACTTTTTTACGAAATAGATAAAATATTAGATATTTGTTTTGCGTGTAAGGTTTTTGGTGTAGTAATAACCAATACATAACCAATTGTTAATTAATTGATGAATGTATATGTGTAAAAAAGAAAATTGCAAACATTCATTTTCTATGTTCTCCTAAAAAGATTTTCCTTTCTCTTCAACTGTTTCAACCACAAAAGTGAAAATTCGAAAACAATATTATAGAATTAATTTATTTTTATATAAGAAAACCTATCATAGTTTAATTTTGATATTTTGGTTGACGTTAGGGAAGACAAATGGCTTAGAGTTTTTTTTCAGTTACGCATGTAATAAATTTTAAAATGTTTATAAATTTACATATGTTATTGTGGCTGAGAAAGTATTTTGATTAAAAAGGAAGAACTTATCTCTGGGATAGATGGAAGAAATACTTCATTTCTCTTTAAAATGTTTTAGGATAAGTATCAACCCCTTATCAAAATAAAGAATAATATTTTAGAAATGACTTTTTGTTTTTGTTTTAACTGGTCACCAAATATATTATAATAAAATAACTTTATACTGTATAATAAAAATATTATACAATTATGTTTTGATATGCTGTTTTATTTTGGTACAGAAACTTATTAAAATGATGAATATGATCTCATATAATACACTACCTATTTTGTTCTCAATTATCAACCCAATGTTGTAGTGAACGTACCCACATACACTGAACTGGTTGGTTTCACTTAGGTCATGTTCGTTTACATATCAATGCAACCTGCAATTTTATAACTTGGAGTTAGTACATGTCATAAGTTATTGTTTATTTTGATGTCTTTCGACTGAACTTGTGAACAAGTCGCAGGTTGTTCATTTTGTTGGTGTGCGACCGATTGCACAATTAGTTACAAGTTATTCTATGAATTGTTGAATAAACAACGACTGAAAAAAATTAGCGACTCGCAGCTCCTGGTCCTAGTCATAATAAATGAAAAACATTTGGTCGCAAGTCGCAATTGCAAATTATGAAACCTACAATAAACAAAACGAACAACATTTTAATTATAGGTTGCAGTCGCAAATCGTTGTAACATACAAACGAACAAAGCCTTGGACTCCAACCATGGCAAAGTAACTGTAGAGAGAAAAATTGAACTAAAATTATTATTTTAAAATACCGCCAAAACATTAAAAAAACATAAGTCGGTTCTATTTTATCCTTTATTTTCAGGATTAGATGTAATTATGACATACACTCACACAGATAAATCACTTAAGAGCATGATTATCCGGGTTTCTTAGCGGGTTTCTTAACCGTGAACAGTGTAAGGATCGGTTATAAAAGTTATGAATTAAGGATCGATCCTTAAGAGTTTCTTACACTGTACGCGTACGTGGCGGCCCGCGATTGGTTCTTTTTTTAATTTTTTTGTTTTGTTTTTTTTTAAATCCCTAAGAAACCCGGGTGGGTTTCTTAGGGATAATCATGGTCTAAGAGTTAAGATTAATCCATTAGTGCAGTACTTTCCGAAAAGATAATGCTTTTTCCCTACATACTTACAGTTTGACTTAAGTTTCCTTAGTCAAACAAGATAAGATTTAACACTACTCAAATATCGAAATTACGCCAAGTAAATGGCATGAACTATTTTATCTTTGTCGTCAAGTTAATTCATCACTAAATAAAAGAGAATCCAATAAAATGGCTCGGACTTTAAAATAGCACATAACTGTAGCATAAATCTAGAATAAAAATTAACTAGTAGTTGTGATGTCTTTTGGAATAAAATTATGCAGAAGACAATATACCAATTTAAAGTAGCAGTAGATATTAATCCACACCCTTAAAAACGTATAATTAATATTAAGTTGATACAAAAATATTTTTTTTGTAAATTATAATTTTGTATATAATATATATATACAATATTAAATTTTATACTTAGTTAAATATACCATTTATTTTAATTATTTTAAAGTGTGTTAAATTATTGGACTGTGAAAAATGTTTATCTGCACTATTCTGTATTTTAAATTAAATTATAAACATTGATGAAAAACTATAAAAACTTACTTTTATTTTTTGTTTTGTTATAACTTTTCTCTTATTTATAAATTTTATTATATTTAGATTTGTAAGATTACACTGATTACTTTATTTAAAATAAGAATCTATAAGAAATGGATACTCTAATAAAATCTGCAACTTTATTAACTTTATTTTGATATTGTGTTACAGTGAATAAATAATACTAAAACTTTGATAAATGAGTAGATTAAAATAATTGAAGAGATACAACAGTCTTACATCAATCTAAGTTCAAAGTAACTTTTGCAAATAATTTTGTAGAGCATCTCCAATTCAATCTATTTCTTATTTTAAAATATAGTTTAGAATAAAAATTCTTCTAATCTTATTTTATTTTCTACTTCATCATAGAGTAAGTAAAATATAATATTATTTTATAAATAGATTAGTGAATTTATTTTATATCTACAATTTATTTTTATTTTAAATAGAGTAGAGTTGAAGTAAACTCAATTCCATTATAAAGCTACTCTATTTTGAAGTAAAAAAAAAGTGGTAAATAGTGTGCCGCAACCACTTGTTCCTCCGTATAAACCTTTTATAGAAAAAAATAACACTGTTTTGTTAGAAAACATATATACCATTCTATTTTTGATTATATTTGACTTATATATTATTTGAAATCTTCATGTAAAAAACGAATATGTGACACTATATATTATCGTGAGCTGTAATAAATTTAAAATATGTCAATAAACCTAACTATATATGTAGTTCATTGAGTGAGCTCGTCCAGATCATCTCGACACTCAATGAACAATAAAAAATATATGGTAAAGTTAAATGTATTTTCACCATAAGAAATATGTGATGTCTTTTTGTTACTAAAAACAAAATGTTTTTTTTTCAAAGAACAAAAAAAATGTGCTATACAAAAATAAGAAATAGTTGTCAACAACGGAATAAAAATGTGATTTTGTTTGCCCAGACAAATCTTGTTTTCATATTATTCATGAAATCTAAAAATAAAGTTCTCAGTGTGAAATCATTTTTTTTTTTGGTGAAATAGCAATTTTTTGGTGAAATCATTTTTATCATTTTTATTATTGCACCTATCAACTGCATAATACACGTAGCAAATTAGCAATTCTTAAGAAGTAAATAATTTTAGCACTTTATATAACACGTAGCATACTATAACGTTCTTTTAAACAAAAGCATACTATAACGTTCTTTTAAACAAAAGCATACTATAACGTTATATGATATAGTCTCTATAACTCTATCGTTGCTATCTTGGCATTATAGCTAGATTACAATGATGTTAAGGGCTATAGTCACGCAATTTTGTTTCAAACGAACACGTACTCTCCTACGTACTCTCCTTTTTGAAAAACCGTAAAGAGTATTTAAGATAAAGTATGATTAATTAAATGCGTTCAAAATCTAGAACATAGTTTAGGGTGATCAGCAAACTACAAGTGGCATTACTTAGCATTTGTAGTCTCGATAGAGCTCCACATTTTCAGAATTAGCTGCAGTCTGCTTCTTTTTGCAGGACATGATCTCTAGCAAGTAATGCTTTTGGTTCAGACTAAAAACCATTTTACTAACGTTGGAAAGTTTAAGAAAAATATATTGAGTTATTTTTGTAATGGTTCTGTTTTCTGAATTTAGTTATCTTTTATTGGTTGCGTACAACTCGGTTCTTTACACAAACCATCGAGTTAAACTAAGTTTGAATTTAATTTAAAGTAGACAATGCTAGAAATTCCACAGAATCAGACAAATCATATAGTGCTCATATTCATGTCTCAACCCAGGTGCTAAAATGAATGTGGTACCTATAAACTCCTAGACCAATAAAAAATATAAGTCCTTAACAATAGTTTAACAATTAGAAAGGATAAAATTATTTATCCGAAAGACAAGTGGAGAGATATAGAATGCAATCCAGTAGCAATTATTTTATTGCGAACAGAAATAAAATTGTTTCACTATAAAAGATCGACTAATTCATTTTGCCTCTTCTTCTGGGGGCAACAACATGTTGGGATACAAGACAAAATAAAATAAATAAACAGAATAGTTATTTTGAAAATTTTAAAATATAAACAAACAAAAGCTGCCTTATCAACTATTTTCACTATTTCTTCTATCCACTCTTCTCTTGGACCATTGTGGCAGAACTTTATGTAAGACTACAAGAAAAAAATGTAAAAGAACGGTCAGTGTAAAACTAATATATATATATATATATTCACATTTTTCATCAATTATATCGGAACAGTCGGGTGGCTGCTTACAATTTGAAATTAGAGCATGTTCAATGCTACAACCCCCATATATATATATATATTCAAACATTTCTCATCAATTATATCGGAACAGTCGGGTGGCTGCTTACAGTTTGAAGTTAGAGCATGTTCAATGCTATAATCTCCATTTGGGGGTTTTTAATTTTTTTTGTCATGATTAAATTTTTTTCTAAAAACTAATTAACCATAGGCTGCCACGTGTCAGTAGAGCCCACGAAACAGTGTAAATGTTGGTTCTTAATTAACGATTTTAAAAACCGGTTCTTAGGGAAAGTGACGGGACCCACCACTATTTTTGGTTAAAACCTCTCCTAAGAGCTCCAATTGAACATGCCTTTAGATACCAAAGCAATATTAGTTGGCCAAGACTGAGTAAACCGGTTTCTTCATACTTCTGTATGATCTTGGACATATACCTTATTTGAACGGTTGTCTAAGGAATTGTGAAAGAAAAGCCTTATGAGAGTTGTAACCACGTAGTGTCATGACAGTTTGGGTGTGTATATCTATATTATATCTTTCTCCTTTTCTCTAATACGGAAGACAATTGTTCTGATAGTGGAGATCAGAAGAGTGATACTGTCGGCTTCACAGAGCAGCCACAAATCAAATAAAATAAGAAACTATACAAAAGTCCAATGTGTAAGACTTATCAGAAGGGTAGATATATAATGTATTATATACATGTGTACGTAAAAATTTGGAAGTGATAGAAGACAAACGTATAAAATTAACTAAAAACAAAAGATCCTTAATCTCGTGGTCAAGTGGTAAAAGAATGAGCTCAGGATGCTAATATATTTTAGGATCGATCTACTTGTTGAGTGAACCTAAGTCACATTATGTGAATACTTACATAAATATGGATCTGTATTTTAGGTTCATTCGAATACTCTAAAACAGAATCTATCCACATGATGTACCGTATTTTTTTTTGAGAATTAATTTGATTATTTATAAGTTTGAAATATCTCAAGTTAATAGAAAAAACAAAACAAAGCCATTAAAAGAACAAAAAAACATTGTCCAGAAACTTATGGAACAAATTCGCAGAATCCACTATATGTGTTTGCTGCCACTCTTTGTGATAAGTTATGACCGCATATTACCATTATTTGCCTGCTGGGTGTTCCATATCCCTTGTTTTCCTGACAGCTACAAAAGCTTATTTTAATTGTTTTTTTCTTGACAAAAATTTTAATTGTTTTTCGATGTTGTACATACGCGATTCTTAATAAAGCAGCATATGCGCAAATGAAAATGAAAATAGTTTGTTTTACACCACGGTTGAATCCGAGGGCTAATCGAGATGGTTTCGGATCGGACAAATAACTTATTGAAGGCAAATGAAAATAGTTTGTTTTACCAAAAAAAAAAAAAAATTTAGTTTTAACTAAGTTATTCTCTTGTGTGCAAGTGTAACATATAAAATGAATCTTGATTTTACAATCACTAACATATGTAGTTAAGATATTTCTGCCTAAAAATATTATAACACAAAAAGCAAATAATTAAGATTCTTAACATGTTTTTTAATTTTGTAATGATTGTAACCTTAGTTTTTTACTAATAGTATCATTGTGTTTTTTTTTGTGTACAACAAAATGGAACATTGAGTATTTAAATGAGAAAGTGTACTATATATTATTTATTCAAAAACAGTTATTACTTTTCTATATTAGCGTCGTATCATTCGAAACAACCAAATAGTTCGATTTTATTTTCTCCTAAATGGAAAACTGTATGTTTAGTATGCAAAACTATTATTCCTAATGCATGTTTTCGTTCTTTAGTTTTTGTAGCTATGGGACGTACTTTATGAAGTTTTGGCAATATACAATGTACAGTTTTGGAAAACTAATCAAGCCACAACAAATATGCGAACCTTTCTTTAAATATATTGATGTGATGCCCATTTGCCTATATACAACGCACGATAATGCTATGAATTGAGAATTTTTGAAGATCCCTATTTGAGTTACAATCTATTACATGTTTCAGTTTCTGTTATATAAATTGTTTCTTTAAGTTAATAAGTTTCATTTAATTTATTTTAAAGTTTCTAGTAATAATTAAATTGTTTTTAAGTTAAATTAAATTGTTTTTGTTGGTTTGTTATTCAGATGGTAATTATATTCTTAAAGAAAAATATAAAGAATATCTATAATTATGTATTTCTTCAAGTTTTCCATTTTAACTATAGAAATTTATATATATAACATAGGAAGTACTATTTTAAGATGATTGTTACACGAAAACATGATTTTCTACTCAACTTTGATGTTCTGTTTGTAATAAGTATATGTGTTTGACAAAAAAAAGAAAAAAGAATAGATATATGTGTAACTGTGTGCTACTACTACATGCTGGGTGATTAAAAAAATATGTTATAGTTGTAAATTACGATAGTTGTACAGTAGAGAACCGCACAAAGTGGAAAGGATCAACTAAGACCATGATTAACGCAAATTTCTTAAACTAAGTTTCTTAAGAAAAATTAAGAAATTGTCTTTTAAAATTTAAAATTAGGATTTAGAGTTAAAGGATGGTGTAGGGTGGGGGTAGGGTTTAGGAATTTAAAATTTAGGATTCTAATTAATTTTTAAAAAAATTGTCCCTTAAAAAAATGGTATTTTTGAAAATGTCTCTTTAATGAAGGTAAAAATGAAAATTGGTATAAGAAAAGTGGTATTTTTGAAAATTCCCCTTGTTTCTTAAGGAAAGTTAAACAATTGTTTCTTAGTTTTCTTATAAAAAGTTAAGAAATTTTTTCTTAAAACTATTAAATAATAAATTGTTTCTTAATTTTTTTTTTTAAATTAATAAACAGTTTCTTAACTTTCTCTAAAAAATCCAGCTTAAGAAATCTGCGTTAATCATGTCCTAAGTTTTAATCCTTATTTTCGTTAGCGTTAAATGTTCCATTGATTAGACATATAGAGCTTGTGTCATGTTGGAACAAAACTAAGCATCAACGGCTCAAAAAGTAGAGTGGAGATGCATTGTACTACCAAATCAAGATGCTCTTATTCTACCAGACTAAAAAGCAATGAGTGAAAATACCCTGAAAAGCGAAAACGAATTAGTACTCATAGCACATGACACCGTTATCTAAATTAATTTTAATCATACGATTAACCACCAAAAAAAAAACAGAAGGATTTGTCTCATCGAAGGTGTCCATCACCAAAACTGCACACACGAATCCGATCCCTACGCACTAATTGGGTTGTTTCCTGAGCTCTTATTAACCAAAGCTTGCACCATGGAATGAAGCATATCTTTACGTACCTGTTTTTTCCCGACATGTATCACAGAAGTTGCATCTCTCAACAGTTTATTTTTAGCCTCACAAGTGTTTTTCTTACATGTAGTACTCATGAAGCAACCGTGCACTAAGTAATGCACTACGCAATAACGAATTATAATTGGTAATATCATGTGAATTCCTGAAAGTTAAAAAGTTTCATAACTATAATGGACGACAATTCAATTTTGTATGTACTTATTGTGCTGCTATAGTGCGATAGAGATTTTGGATCGAATTTTTCTTTATTAAAGTACTCATGGAAAATTGAGTTTTCAATAGCTTCATAATTTTTAACTCAAGTGCATGGGTACTATGCATTTTCCCTTTGTGTTTTTTTTTTTTGCTTTTGTTATTCGGGTTTCGGATATGAAGATTTTAGAAACTTCAGTTGATATTATATCTAATATATAAATAAGTTTAATTAATATCATATTATAATTAAACATATATAATCATGCGGTGGAAGTCCATAGGCGCTTGAGGGGAAACCCAATACGTTGAACCCGAGGTTCGAACCCCACTGGCCACGCGGATATGGGTTATTGCTTTCGATCCATTTGAATGTCTATAAATGGGTTCATCAGTGGGTTGTACCTTCACCCGAATGTTAGGTATGTATCTTTAATAGACCCGAGTTAATCCTTTATCTTTTCAAAAAAATAATTAAACATATATATTATAAATTTATATATCTTTTAATAATGCATATCAATTTATTCAATTCAGCATAAAGTTTTGATTATGATGAAATTTTTGTGGTTTCAGGTTGACCAATTTCGGTTCGGCATTTATGCCCCCACTCCAACCAGTGGCTCTTCATCGTAACTCTTAAGTAGCATATATCCATATAATGCATAATGTTAAATGATGTCATTGTTTCAATGCAAAACAGAACTTTCATGTATGTGGAATCATCAAATGGTTTGCACATATTAATTTGATAAGAGCCACGGTAAGCTGCTCTCCTGCTATTCAGTTGTGTGACATTTTCATCAACATTCTTTTACACTGCCTTTGCATGTTAAAACTCGTATACTTTTGTCCCTCAAAAATCAGATGAAGACCTTTGCATGATTGCACAACCACCTTTATAAGTCGACAAAAGCCAAAGTGCTCTTAGTTTATAAATTTCCACATGAATACCGAAGAATGAAAATGGCCTAAAATAAAATAACATCATGGGAGTGTGATCCCAAGTACTAGATATATTACCCACATATGTAACGAAAGTTTACGTATTACGGACCTAAAAAACCAGTAGTGTAAAATTAAACACGACTGTCCAGCTTTTTAATTAGGCAAGCAGCCCAAAAGCGGATTTAAAAAAAAAGTTTTGCTTAACCTTTGTAGGATTAATAGATTCTAATATCTAATATTCTATTTCCTAAAAATGATGTTGGTGTGGACTGAGAGTTCTTCGACAAGCAGGCATACCGTTGTTCTCTTCTTTGAAGCTTGAGGAGGTCTAGACACCAAGATAAAAAGGTCAGAGAAACCCAGTGGGTTTGGCCCAAATACTTTGCATAACTTTTGGGTTTATGCTAAAAGATCTTATGAGCTAGGTATGAGCAACCTTGTTAGGGCACCTTCAATGCAGGTGCTAAGGGAGGTGCTAAAGGAGGTGCTTATGGTGGGGCCCACTTAAAAGGTAAAAACCAGTTGCTTAAGAGCATCAGTAGTGGTAAGGTACCTTCATTAAGTATCTCTTTAATATAAAATTGATATAATCAAATAATGAATTAAATTTTAAATGCAAAAAGAACTGGACCAATAATACAAATACATGTGTCAAAAGAGTCTCTGATACTCTCTCCAACACTTCTTAACCACGAAGCGTTTCTCCTTCTCTCTCTTCCACTTTTACCTCTCTCATCACTTTTTTCTATTTAATTGTTTATTTAAATGATGAGAGACTACATGACATACTCCCACTAATCATGCTCTAAGGGCATCATTAACCCTAAGAAACCCCATGGGTTTCTTAGTTTTTTTTTTTTTTTTTTAAAGTTACCCAATCGCGAGTTGACACGTGTCAGTGGGGCCCGTGAACAGTGTAAGAAACTCTTAAAAACCGGTTCTTAACTTATAGTTTTTGTAACCAATCCTTACACTGTTCATGGGTCCCACGCCTTAAGAAACCCCCTTAAGGACCCCGGATAATGATACTCTAAGAAGCCAAAATAAGCACCGATTTAAGTGGGTTGTTTGCACTGTTTGCGGGCCTCACTGACACGTGGTGGCCCCCAATTCGTTTGTTTTTTTAAAAAAAAAAATTAAAAAAAAAACAAATAAGCACTCCCATATTAGAGCTTCTGCGTTAATGATGGCCTTAGGTTTTTAACTTTTCATTGTGATTTAATGAATTGAAACAAATTAGATTTGCTTTCATTAACTTATCAAAAAAATAGTCTCACAATAACAAATAATAGATATCACGTGGGATCACCAAAACAATAACCCTAAGAGCTTATTTGCTATGATATTGATCTCTCTCCACTCTCTTTGCTATTTGCTTGTTTTCAGATGAAATTTTATTCGTATAGATGAGCATGTCTATACCCTTAAGATTTTGCACTCGTAAACTCATCTATTTTATTAACACCGAAAATATTCAAATAACCAGAATACAATTAGTTATATATTAACACATGTAAAATATATACTAATCATGAAAACAGAAATATCAGTTTATGAAAAAAAGTTAAAAACTAACATCCACGCAGTATGTACTCTCCATTATGACTATTTCTCCTATTCCGTATGTCAGTATGTGTGGTGCATGTTGCTTGCCAACAATTACGTGGAAAAGGAAACAACCATTAATCACTTGCTCGACATTCTCGTCTTGGGCTTTCCTGTGGACTGGGGTTAATATGTACTTGTTTCTAGAGACAGGACAAAGAGATATTGGTCTTGAGTATCTCGTATCGTCTTTTCTTAACTAAAAATGTCGAATTCAGATTCAACAACGACATTAGTTGGAAAATGTCACACGAGGTAGATATGTAAATCAGTCATCGGTTAAAAATATTCTAACATTTGCATTTAGAATTAGTCACTATTATTTAGAGTTCAGTATTTTGGGTGGAATTGATTTTATAAACATCTTAAAAATTATTCTTAAATATTTACAAATGATTAGAAGAATTAATTTAATCTTGTAATCATAAATTTAAGGTATTTATGAAAATAGTTATCTTTTAAGGTTAAAATCAAAAAGTAATATCAAATTTGTGGTAAAATTAAATTTTTCTTTAAAAATTATAATAACCATTGTAATGGGGTTTTAATTAGTTGTATTTTTAAAAATATATATATTTTTGAAACTAAGTTGAATATAATCAAAAACGGATACGCGGAAACTAAACGGTTTGAAAAATCCATCTTTTTTTTGTTTTCTTTCTAGAAATAGTAACTTTTTAAAAATATTTGTATCCACCTTGGTTCAACTGTTGTGTATCTAATTTATCTAATAGAGAAAACCAAGTAGTGTATAAGTATTATTTTCTTGTAGATTTTATAAGCTTTTTTTACCAAAGAATAGAAAATAAAGCATATTATCCTAAAATAAATTTATAAAAATAACAAATATAGCATTATATTTATTATTATTTGCATATTTTATTTTAAAATAAAAATGATAGATTTTGTTGCATTTACAAACTAGAATCAGGTGTTTCTAAAATGAAAACGCAAGTCTACACATGTTTCCAAAATCAGATGTTAAGAAACGTGTGTCACATGCATTTCCGTTTCCATGCATCAACCAGGTTTCCACCAAATCTTAAATTTCTATTTAATTCCATTTTTTAATAAATTACAATTATTCATCTTTCTAAATTAATATTTCTTGGGATATTGAATTTTTAATTATAAATCCGATATAAACTTGTGTCCTAATCTAGTTTCTAAATTAGGATACAACCAATTCAATCCTTAGATAATCGAGTCCTAATCTAGTTCTCTCTAAATTTAGGTGAACATGAACAGTTAGACAGTCGATGAACTTTGGCAAAGAAATCGTTGCAAAACTAAAAATTAAAGACAAACAAAATATATTCACCAATGTTTTGATCTTTTTCTTATTTTGAAAGATAACTAGATAAGTTTGATTAGTTAATTTTTTTTTTTGTGAGAAGAAAAAAAAAGAAAAGAAATCACCAAACAAAAAACTATAAAGAGGAAGTTGGTCAAACTTTCTCTCTTATCAGATTATCTTTCTAAATTTGCTCTAAAGGATTCACTTACCGTGTCCAAATACGCGCTTTCTTCTTGTATAAATATCGACTTAGTTCATCTTCTTGTAAGAAAATTACATTTAACATCAAATAATATATTAAGAATGAGAGGTAAATATCTTTCTTTACTAGTGCTGATTGTCTTGGCCTTCAACGAAGTCATTGCCAAGAACAACTCTTCAACACCTAAACTGAAACGAAGTGATTTCCCAAAAGATTTTATTTTCGGGTCTGCAACGTCTGCTTACCAGGTCGAAGGAGCTGCTCATGAAGATGGTCGAGGACCAAGTATTTGGGATACCTTCTCTGAAAAATACCCAGAGAAGATAAAAGATGGTAGCAATGGATCTGTTGCAGACAACTCTTACCATCTTTACAAAGAAGACGTGGCTTTATTGCATCAGATTGGTTTCAACGCTTACAGATTCTCAATCTCATGGTCGAGAATCTTGCCCCGTGGGAATCTAAAAGGAGGAATCAACCAGGCTGGTATTGACTATTACAACAACCTAATCAATGAGCTTTTGTCCAGAGGAATCAAGCCTTTTGCCACAATTTTCCATTGGGATACGCCGCAAGCCCTTGAAGATGCTTATGGTGGATTCCGTGGCGCAGAGATTGTGAATGATTTCCGCGATTATGCGGATATTTGCTTTAAGCATTTTGGAGATAGGGTGAAGCATTGGATGACATTGAACGAACCATTGACAGTAGTGCAACAAGGGTATGTTGCGGGTGTAATGGCCCCAGGGAGATGCTCCAAATTTACTAACCCTAATTGTACAGCCGGAGATGGAGCCACCGAGCCTTATATCGTAGGTCACAACCTCATTCTTGCTCATGGAGCCGCCGTCAAGGTCTACAAAAGAAAATACAAGGTCAGTGTTAAAAAATTCGCTTTGTCGGTCCGCCGGACACCTTGGTTAATCAAAAAAAAAATCCGCTTTGTTTAGTAGAACAAGTTACAATAGTTTACTCACAATGAATGTTTTTTTACAGGCCTTTCAAAAAGGTCAAGTTGGTATTGCTTTGAACGCGGGTTGGAACTTGCCCTATACAGAATCAGCCAAGGATAAGTTAGCCGCGGCACGCGCCATGGCCTTCACATTCGACTACTTCATGGAGCCACTAGTGACCGGTAAATACCCGGTCGACATGGTCAACAATGTAAAAGGCGGTCGGTTACCTACATTCACTGCAAAGCAATCTAAGATGCTTAAGGGCTCTTATGATTTCATTGGCATCAATTATTACTCTTCATCATACGCAAAAGATATTCCTTGCTCCACTGAAAACGTTACAATGTTCTCTGATCCTTGTGCAAGCGTCACAGGCGAGAGAAACGGAGTTCCCATCGGTCCAAAGGCTGCATCAGATTGGCTTTTGATATATCCAAAGGGTATTCGTGATCTTGTCCTCTATGCAAAATACAAGTTCAAGGATCCTGTCATATACATAACAGAAAACGGTAGAGATGAAGCTAGTACCGGTAAAATTTTCGTTAATGACGGTGATAGGATTGATTACTACGCTCGACATCTCGAGATGGTTAAAGATGCTATCTCTGTTGGAGCCAATGTGAAGGGTTTTTTCGCTTGGTCGTTGCTAGACAACTTCGAATGGGCAATGGGATACACGGTTCGGTTCGGGTTGGTTTATGTCGATTTCAAGGATGGATGCAAGAGATACCCGAAGAAGTCAGCTCAGTGGTTTAGAAAGTTGTTGAATGGAAAGAAAAACAAGTGATAAGATTATGCAACCTTACATTTTGTTAATATTTCCTTTATTCTGAGAGATTTACTATTATGTTTTCTCCATTGGAAATAATAAGCAGTGGTTTATTTATACAACATATGAATCTAATCAGAGTAATTTCTTGTTAATGTTCAATCTTTTGATCATGGAATGTGTAACATTCTGGTTTCTAATATATCGTGAAAGGTTAAATATAATTGATTTCTCTATCTATATCATCAAATTGTATTTAGATTTCCAATCATAGATCCAGATAGAATTCTAAGTTAATTGTCAAAATGTATAGATTTCCAGTCATATAGTTAGATAGAATTTTAAAGTTAATTGTCAAAGGGCATGTATTCAATATAAAATTTGAGGTGATTTGATTTTAACGAGGTTATAAATGATTTCAAAGAATTGAAATTTTTTAATAAATTTTGTTAAATCAGCCTAAAATATCATCTAAAACCATGAGATTTCAGTTTTAATTTCTTTTTAACTAAAAACTTCAGCCAAACACTAGAAAATCACTTAAAATATTAAAATTCCACAATTTAAAATATTTTCAATAACAGTAAACTTCAAAATACTTTATGAAATGTCAAGTTCAATAATAGTTGATTTTAAATGAGTTTTTGAAATTCATTTTTGAATAACAATGAATTTGTTATTTTTACATAAATCACATAAAATTCTCGCTTCAATACACCCCCAAAATGTAATCGTCTTTGATCTAGAATGGTGGATAAATGTTCAAAAATCAGCTTCATTTTAAGGGCACTAGTAATTGTAGACTATCTTTAAAAATGAAAAATATTAATATATAACTATATTTTTCTCTTTAAGAAAATTGAATTAGTAGGTAAATATCATATGTACTATGAGTTTCTAATAAAAAGAATCTCTCCTAGGTCGCTCTTTTTTTAACACAGCCCGCTCTTTTATTTATGAGACATCTCGTGCCATGAACATAACAAAATACAAAATGAAGCATATACTCATAACATTCATTAGACTATGATAGTTATATAATAAATTATATTTTGCCTTTGATCACTTTCCCTTCTCTCCTTTTTTAATTAACTTTATCAATTTATAGTTTATTTATTCTATTTACCTACATAAACATAGGTTTTTTGTACATGTCTTATTTTTTTTTTTAAATGAACATATATTTATAAAACAAGTATGTTAAGTTATAATAAAATATTGTCTCTATTCTATTTATTAGACTTAGAATAGAATTATATTTATACAATCTTTGTATATTTCCTTTCTTTCTCCCGTTCATTCCCTCTTTCTCCACCTCTTCCCCCTCTTGGCAATTAAAAAGATATTTTGAGGTCGACAGAACGAAATTAGATCGTCAGAAAGATGATCTTAAGCTGATAATAAACTCGCTAAATAATTTCCTTTCAAAATCGCTGTTTTTTTGTGTGTGTAGATGCTTCGTTAAAGAACACGGGATTGGAAAGAGCAAAGAATTTGGGTCGGGATTTGGAGTGGTTCGAGGAACAAGGTTATGAGATTCCCGAGCCAATGGCTCACTGTAACACATAGCAGAGAATGATCCTCCAGCATTCATATGTCATTTCTACAACATTTACTTTGCACATAGCGCCGGTGGTCGAAAGATTGGGACAAAGGTACTAAAACAACGCTATTCACTAAAAATCCACTATAAACTGTTTCTAAAAGGTGTGTTCAAAAAAAAAATTAAAATGTGTTCAAAAAAAAAAAAAACTGTTTCTAAAAGGTTTACAAGTTTTGTAGGTGTCTGAGAGGATACTCGAGAATAAAGAACTCGAGTTTTACAAATGGGATGGCGACGTTTCGGAATTGTTGAAGAACGTGGCTTATGAATTGAACAAAGTCTCTGAGGTATAGAACATATATAACATTACTGTGGAGAAAGAAAGTAATATAATGTGGTACATTCTATAATTCTTAAGCATGTTTTATGTTTGCATGGGAAGTTGTGGACGAGAGAAGAGAAGAATCATTGTTTGGAAGAGAACGAGAACGCGTTCAAGTTTTAATGACTTTCTAAATCTTAAATAACTGGACTAAGTCTCCATTCACATTTTTTTTCTCTTTATGGCATAATAATATGAAGTCTATGTGGTTACCGAAATGTAGGAACCCCATTTCCTTAATTGTTTCTTTTTATATTTCGACGTTTGTAACAACTAAATTTCCATCTTTCAATTATGTTAAGAAGAATAAAGGCAGAAACAGAGACTCTTGTCTATTGAAGCATCGTGTTTTCATATTCAGAAGCAATGGTGGTCCTGAGATTATGGAAACATAAACAGTTTAGTAAAGTTTTTCTTACAAATTTGAGAGTTTTTTTCTATATAAACTTTTCAAAAAATGAGAGCTCTCTACCAATATTTCATTTTGCTATGACAAGTACCACTCATGTTTAGAAGGTTATGATGTTGGACATAAATTTAGCTACATGTTGCGTCTGTACATTAATTTGTTTCATAGACTGATCATATTGTGATGAGAATGATCGGATTATGAGAATGATCGATGCATCATCATGATATTTATTCATATATTAAAATTGGAGAATATAAAATGTTTATCCTATATTTTGTATGAAATGCATAAAATGGTAGAGAAAATATTCGTAACATTTCAGTTTGTGGTATATGCGAAAAGCTTAAAAGAATTTTTTTTGACTACATATATTATTAAAATGCGTTTATTTTCTTGGGTATATATCTAGAAATAACTCTAGAGTTAAGCGTGTTTGAGTTGGAGTAGTCAAAGAATGAGTGACCAATCGAGAAGTAATTCACGATATCGTGTGAATAATGCTAAACACATGGAAAAGTCATTTGATGATTTCAAGATCAGTAAAACAAGAATTTCGAATCTCCGTAAATTAATGTACCATCCATCACACATAAATGGACTCACAGACCAAGTGAAAAAGTGTTGGAGACCTATTAACCATATGCGGTAGGAAATTACAATATTGTGTAAATTGTGGTGTAGTGTGACAAATTTTAAGGATTTTATAATTTTATATAGGAAAATTAGTTCAGTGATAAAACGAAACTGTTTTGCATTTACACTTTCTGCATTTGCTTCTTTTTTTTGCCTTTGTGTTTTTTCTTTAATTTGTAAACTAGAGTTTGACCCGCACGAACGCATGGGTATTTGTTTTTATTTATTTATAAATAAATATTTATTTTATGTAAACAGTAGTATATATTATTAAATTAAATACAAAATTTCTAAACTCATTAATTTTATAGTTTATATTGATTTTTTTTTGAACCGTCAATTTTATCACTCACAATTTTAAATTGTTATGCTCGTCCACTCAAGTATACTTTTATTTTTGTAGAAATAATTTTCTGTATATTTGATACTATTTTAATTATTTACGATTAACATTATATTAAGTTTTTCATGTTTACTAATTAATTAATAACGAACACTCGTCTGCTTAAATTAGCTATTTCACGTTTAATATAATACAAATTCATCCATATTAATTGTTTTATTATGTTTACTAATTAGTTATTTTAAGATTATGTTTAACCTTAATTAGTTTACATTTATTTATGTATTTTTATAGATGTTTTAATTAACAAAAAATAATAATGCTAAAAGTTTGGATTAGCTAATTTATAATATTTATTAATTAATTATTTTAAGTTTAGGTTTATACTGGATTTTGTTGTGGATTTTATTTACAAAATTATTTATTAAATTAGGAAAAGGCAGTAAATGCTTAAAGTTATATTTAATATTAGTTATATTTAATATTATTTTAGTGGCAATGGAACGTAAATAAGTTATAATTTGGGAAATTTTCAAAAATATCACTTTTTAAAGAGACAAATTTTTTAAAAATTAATTAGAATCCTAAGTTTTAAATTTCTAAACCCTACCTCAACCCTACACCACCCCTTAACTCTAAACCCTAAGTCTTAGATTAATTAACCCAAGGGTTATAAGTGTGTTTTTTCCTCTTAAAAAACAAGGATAAAAGTGATTAGAGTGTTTTTGAAAAGTGGTACAAGGAAAGTGGTATTTTTGACAATTTCTCCTATAATTGTAAGGATTATTTTATAAGTGAACTCTTCTTTAAATAAGATAGATTTTGTTCACATAAACTATGTATTTGAATTATGTGTCTGGCTAGATAGTTTTTCACATATTGAAAATAAAATTAAAAAATTAGTAAAAAATATTGATTTTAACATATGCAAAACTTGGTTATTTTACATTTTTATTTTTATAATTGACACAAAGTAAATGTTAATTAATTATTAAATAAAAATTGGCAGTATTATTATGATAATATAGTTAATAATGTGTTGTATTGTTAAGATAATATAATTAATAAAATAGTTAAACAAGTAAAAAATTGTATGACAATTAATGTAATAATTTGTTGAAAACAGCCTAAGTTCTATTTGTACATCAGTTTCAATAATATAGATATATACCATTTGTCATAATTTACTGGATATATACCATTTGTCATAATTTACTGGTTGATTCTAAATTTCTAATACTTCATATCATCAGACCATGTTTATCAGCGGTCTCTTAGCATGGGGTTCTTAACTTAATTTGATTCTTTTTTTTCTTATTTTTTTTTAATTTTTTTTTAGTTAAGAGACGTCTCTTAAGTCTCTTATTTAAGAGACGTCTATTAGGTTTTCTTAGTTAAAAGTTAAAAAACGTCTTTTGGAAAAGTTAAGAACCCCTGTTAAGAGACCATCAATAAACATGCTCTCGTATGATTCATGCAAATCTTCGTAGATTTGATTCCTTTCAGATATCCGGATCATTTGTATGCACATATAATATTTCAATTTATTTCCTCATAAAAAAACAAGTAAAATGTTTCAAACATACATATCCTAAGCGTCACAAATCTAACAGGGAAAATAACAAAGAAATAAAAAAAAAGTTGCCGTGGAAGTAGAAAGGCCACCAAATCAACAACGAGTGTGGATAAAACGTGTCCTCCACCCTCCAATCAAATTTCACCAAAATCTCAAAAACTCTCAAAACATCTTTTAAAGATTTCCATCCAATCACAACCCTCCAATTATAACCCACCTTTGTACCAAACCGGTTTAACCCAACCCAAAGTCATCTTTTCAATCATCTTCCCAACGATCTCCTTCTCCCACCATCCCTCTCTGTCTCTCTGCTCGAATCCTGATCTGGGTTTTGTAGACAAAGAGAGATTAAGATTTGGGTTTTCTATGGCGGTCTCCAATGCCTTCGTTGCTTGCCCAAAGCTTGAGACTTTACTCAATCACCACCACAAGCTCGAGACACCTTTGGGTCTCATTGGTGCTCGTGCTCTTCCCAGGAACAACAAAAGTAGACGTGGTCTGATCCAGAGAGCGCGTTGCGAGCTTTCTGATTCCGCGCCTAATGTCGCAACCATCACAGCTCTCGAACAGCTCAAGAACTCTGCAGCTGACAGTAAGATGATGTTTTGTCTGAAAAACGACATTTTTATGATGTGAAAGAATGTTTTGTCTTAAAGTTTGATGTTCTAATAAGAGTCTTTGTTGTGGTTTTATTAGGATATACAAAGGAAAGGAGCAGTATTGTGGTGATTGGACTTAGCATTCACACAGCTCCTGTTGAGATGCGTGAGAAGCTTGCTATTCCTGAAGCTGAATGGCCACGCGCTATTGGTGAACTGTGCGGTTTGAATCATATCGAAGAGGCTGCTGTGCTTAGTACTTGTAACCGTATGGAGATTTATGTTTTGGCTCTTTCTCAGCACCGTGGAGTCAAAGAAGTCACTGAGTGGATGTCAAAGGTGCCTCTTCTTATTGTTCTTTTTGTGACACATGTTCTAAAAACCGGTATAGATGCCCCTAATCAATAATCCCATATAAATAGCTTAGTACCGCCTAAGCTTCTTATTGTTCTTTTTGTGGCATATTCAATATTCTAAAAAACGGTCTAGACAGCTCCTAATCAATAATCCTATATAAATAGCTAAGTACCATCTAGCGATTTCTTGAACATTAGGCATATTAGAATATTGAAGTTGTTTGCATATGTATTGGGAGATGTAGAAGATCGACATGAATCCAATGTTATATAAAAATATATTAGAATATGAAGCTTATCATCATGTATAATGTACTATTCCATATTAGCTTAATATGAAGTTTATGCATTGTAACATTATAATCGATGAGAGTCGATAATATTTCTTCCAATTCTATACTCTCACCAATCTATCATCATAAGATGACATTTTTATCTTTAGCTGTGCTAACAAATACTATTTATTTTGTCAGACAAGTGGAATTCCAGTTTCGGAGATTTGTCAGCACCGTTTCCTGCTCTACAACAAGGACGCTACGCAGCATATATTCGAAGTCTCAGCTGGTCTGGACTCTCTTGTCCTAGGAGAAGGTCAGATCCTTGCACAGGTGAAACAAGTTGTTAAAGTTGGTCAAGGAGTGAACGGCTTCGGGAGGAACATCAGCGGGCTGTTCAAACACGCCATAACAGTTGGGAAGCGTGTCAGAACAGAGACAAACATCGCTGCTGGAGCTGTCTCCGTGAGCTCAGCAGCTGTAGAACTTGCTCTGATGAAGCTTCCGGAATCTTCACATGCCTCCGCTAGGATGCTGATCATTGGTGCAGGGAAGATGGGGAAGCTTGTGATAAAGCATTTGGTAGCGAAAGGTTGCACAAGAATGGTGGTTGTTAACAGAAGTGAAGAGAGAGTTATAGCTATCCGTGAAGAGATCCCTGGTGTTGAGGTTATATACCGTCCTCTTGATGAGATGCTAGCTTCTGCTGCTGAAGCGGATGTTGTTTTCACCAGCACAGCCTCTGAGACTCTGTTGTTCTTGAAGGAGCATGTAGAGACTCTCCCTCCAGCTTGTCCTGAGATTGGAGGAGTGAGGCTATTTGTTGACATCTCTGTTCCTAGAAACGTTGGATCTTGTGTCAATGAAGTAGAAACCGCACGTGTTTACAATGTGGACGACCTTAAGGAAGTGGTTGCTGCTAATAAAGAGGACAGGTTGAGGAAAGCTATGGAGGCTCAGACCATAATAGCAGAGGAATCAAACCAGTTTGAAGCATGGAGGGATTCTTTAGAAACTGTTCCTACCATCAAGAAACTAAGAGCTTATGCAGAGAGAATCAGAATGGCAGAGCTGGAGAAGTGCATGTCCAAGATGGGAGATGACATCAACAAGAAGACAACGAGAGCCGTTGATGACTTAAGCAGAGGTATTGTGAACAGATTCTTACATGGTCCAATGCAGCATTTGAGATGTGATGGGAGTGACAGTAGAACGCTGAGCGAGACCCTTGAGAATATGCATGCTTTGAACAGAATGTATGGTCTGGAGAAGGATATTTTGGAGGAGAAGATTAAGGCAATGACATCGGGACAACAAAAGTAAAAGATAAGAAAAGAAGATGTTACATCTCTTTAGACATACAAAGACTACATCGAACTAGCTTCTCCCGCAGAATCATTAAGGTGGGGATCTATATGATTCATTTTAATTTGTGTACAAGAGACTTTTTGTTTGGCTAACATTTTATGTCGTCTATGTAAGTGTTTGTGAGGCTAAGCGAGCTTTGTTGCATGTTTTATGCTTCATAGACTCGGGGTGCAACGGTATTGATCCCAGTACTGCTACTCATGTGTAATGTATAAACTTTGGTTCATGCAAGTATAGAGAAATGTGTTTTTTTCCTTAGTTTTTTTCTGCTATGCTATTGATTTAGCCTGCTTATTTATGCTGGTTGATTTCATCTGCCAAAGCATCTCTGTTGCCTTTGTTTTTTACAAATCTTTGAGTTGGTATTTCTAGTCTTTTTACTTCATCAAGTTTGAGTTTCAAAATTCATGTGAGGAGAAATGACTGGTCAATTATAAGTATTGATTCAGTCTAAAATCCTTTAGTGTTGTTTGTCTTTTAATTACGACACTGTATCTATTAATATGCACACTTAACATAGTTTAAATTAACTGGATACGGTAGAAATTTAAACACTGCCACTCCCAGAAATTGAAACATATAATGTGCAACAAAGTAAATTTTTTTTTACCAACAAAAAGGTAAGATATTTGAATGCGCGCACACAATATCTGTTATTCAAAGTAAAATAATTATGAGATAATGACCAAAATAGATCTAAAATATTTTTGTTTCTAAAATAGCATTCAAAGAAATCAATGATAAAAATAAATTTTATTAAAAAGCGTAAACATATATTTATATCCATTGGGTTAATTAATCTAGATTTAAGATTTAAAATTATGGGACGAAATTAAAATTTTTAAAAAAATAAAAAATAATAAAATTTTTAAAATAAAATATTTATTTTGATCATTTTTTAAAGTCTATTTTTAAAGAGCTCTCCTTGCGCCCGCTAGCTGACAACGAAGAAAATCATGCTTCCCAACCAAAAAGCAAAGTTCTAAATATCTATTTGATAGATTTGCCCAATAATTAATGTTTTTAGTTTGCATATATCTTGGTATAAATAATTTCACAGGCAGCAATTCACAAAATTTAATTAAAATGGATTCACTAATAGGATCATATCGGAAGTTTTACAAATAAATAAAAAAGAGGAGTTCCAGTTTTACTACAAATTTAATATTAAATTTTCAAATTTACCTTTAAAAATAATCATTTTTATAAATATCTTTTAATTATAAATTAACCATATTAAATCATTTATAAATGTTTAAGAATAATCTATAAAATATTCAAAAAGTTAATAAACTCAACCCCATCTCTTAAATGCAGTCTTGAAAAATAATCAATAAAATTTAAATCTAAATGTTATACTAGTGTTTTTGATTGAGTGAATCTTTTGAAAAGTAGTAGTCAATTTGTGATATCTTAAACAATCTATTATATTAAAACAGAGTCCTATTTGAATTTTACCGTGGCATATTTTTAATTTGGACCTATTGAACATGTTGTGACTTATCTATTAACTAACATTTATATTATTAGAAATCAAGTACAAAATTGGAATGTTTGGAAACATAGATAGTAGACTAAATGAATAATGTTGGAAACACGGATATCAGATTAAATATTTTCTTCTATTTACATATTTTCATCTCATTTCTTTCTTATTTACATATTCTGCCAATATCATTTAAAATAATATATTTAAATTAATTAATTTCAATGGGTATATAAATTTGGTAAATTAATAATAAACCAACTATAATTTTTATTTTTTTATTATAACAAAATCTGTTGAGAAATAATCTAACAAAATTTTACTTAAATATTTAAATATTTTTTTAAAATTATACATTAATAAATTTCGTGATTAGTAATATAATATTATTATAAATCAATTTAACTAAGTTTTTATTATAAAACAGAAAAATAAAATTCTACACTATTTTTTTATAAATTCTATAAATATATTCTCTATTATATAAAATAGCAATTTTACATTAGTTAAATATGGTAAAATTATATTAAATAGGTAAATTAACAAATTTTAAAATTTATCTACTATTAACAAATAGTAATTAGACCATTTTAAAAATTAGTTAATATGACATATTTAATTATTTACATCAATAATAAACCAACTAAAGATTTGAATTTTATTTTTTAATTATAACAAAATCTGTTGAGAAAGAATATAACAAAATCTTACTTAAGAATTTAAATATTTTTATAAAATAATACACTAATAAATTTCATAATTAGTTATATAATATTATTATAAATCAATGTTAACTAAAATTTTATTATAAACAAGAAAATAAAAATTCTACTTTTTTATAAATTCTATAAATATATTCTGTATTATATGAAAATAGAAGTGTTACATGAATTAAATATGATAAAATTACATTAAATATGTAAATTAACAAATTTTAAATTGTAAAGTTTTTCATTTAAATAAATCATCATTCATCATTAAAATAGGTTAAAATTCATAAACTGTATAATAGATTTATAAAAAATAAATGTATTAACATATGTTAAACTTATATATCTACAATTTTTTATTTATATTGAAACTCTCAACAATATATTATTTAAAATGTTTGTATACAAAAATATAATAATATATAATAAACTTTAATTCATATACTATTTAAAAAATGTCAATAGAAAACTATGGTATTTTAGCAACTCACTTAAAATATTAATGACAAATTAAATTTTAATTTTAAATTTATTTTTGTTTTAATTATAAAAAATATGTTGAAAATTTTCTTTTAAAGCAATGAAGTTTTAATTTTTAAAAATGAAACTTAATATCATAACATCCAAAAAATATCATATATCAATAAATTTTAATAAAATAATATTATAGATACTACTATGTATAAAATTTACTAAAATAGGTCTATATTATTTAAACAAACCAGTGTTTTTACTTATAAATTTCGTAAAACACTAAAATGATATATGTTAAAGTATATTTTCTTATACATATTAAATAGATTTCTTTTAAATAATATAAATAAATAAAATTTAAAATATATATATATATATTCAAAATGTATAAATTAAAGAAAAAAACATATTTTGAAAGAGATTCTTTATTTGATTATTTCATATGGTTATTTTATTGTATCTAACTCGAAAATATATTAGTAAGTAATAAAAATTAATAACAAATTAAAATGTTTTAAACAAATCACTATATATTAATAGTGTTGAAGAAGAAATATAAAAAAAATTATAGAGTTACACAATATATAGCAATAAATTAAAATTATATAAATAAAATATTTGTAATAATATCAAATATATTTATAAAATAGGAAAATATCCGCACGGACGTGCGGGTTAAAATCTAGTTTCTCTTTAAAATTTAATACTTCACGTAGAAATTGAAAGAGAAAAGCAGTTTGCATATGTTTACATTGAATTTTGCTTTTTATGTTATGTTTCAAAAGACTAGAGGCATAATTGCAAATAATGATGGGGCACCATCACAATTTGTCTAAGTTTCACATTAATTTTGGGAAATTAGTAGGGGCATCTGCCCCCTCTTTTACACCATGTGCTTCCGCCCCGGGATACGATTTAAAAGAGAAGTTAGAGAACCTAGAGGTTCAGAAACGAATAGAGTAAGAGATACAAGTTTGATAGGAGACAAATTTAAAACAATTGTTTTCGGCGGTTGATAAAAAAAATTGTTTTGGGCACATCGGAAAGTTATAAAATTATTTAAAAGTTCACATGGTACACCATGGATAAGAAAAGAGATCAAATCGGGCACACACACTATCGCCAGACTAAGTCAGGCTGGGCACATGTTCGAAGAAAAACAAAAAGATCAGGCTGGGCACGTGACTTGGGTATTAAAAAAATGTATTTTCTAGGTCAAATTTATATAAATATTTTGGATCAATCCACATATTTATTATCAGGAATTATATCAAATATTTGATATATATTTTTTTTGTTTCAAAATAATGCATGTTTGAAAATTTTCATATACTAATAAGACATATTAAATTTCAACTATAAATATATAAGTATAAGTTGACAGAACATTTATAGAAAATAAAAAAATGAACTTTTAAAAAAAAATATTAAAACAATGTATCTTTTTAAAAGGGAAGAAGTATTAATTAGTTGCATAATTTCTTGCTTTGGATCTCGCTCCTTGCTTTGTGACTCAATGTTTACGACTGAAGTGTAAATCCCTACTCATAAATTACGAGTTTATCTCTTAGATATTATTTGAGAAGTGATTTTGTCATGTGTCATCATCACATTCATTTTAAAAGAAAAATAATTATATAGCTAAGTATAAAATATGACATGGCTCTCACGTGGTAATCATATCATCTACGAAGTTTACATTTTTAATAAGATTCTTAAAATATAAAATAACTTATATGTATTATCATTAGTACATTTTTTATTAATAACATGTTTATAAATATAAAAAGAGTTCACATAAATATTACAATTTAAAAAAAAAATTGTCCTTAATATACTCTATGATAAATAATTAATTTTTGAGTTGTAGATTAATTCTACGTAGAAATAACTAATCATGTTTTCAATTTTTTAATTGTTTCTTTTATAATTGACCTTAAATATGTTTGTTCAACGAATGTTATTTAATTCACTGAATTAGTTAGTAAATTAGTTATTATTACTATAATTTAGTTTGAATAAAGCTAATTAATAAATAAATCTACTTTATAATAAATTTAAATAAATCTGAAATATAATTAAAATTTGTTAAACTAAATAAAAGTAGAAAATATAATTATTTTAATTTTTCATACTGATAAATCTAAAATCTAAAATATATATTAAATTTGAAATATAATAACTAGATATAATTTTTAAAACTTTGTTCAACTAAATAAAATATCTAAAATAATTATTTTAATTTTTCATACTGACAAAACTAAAATCTAAAAATATTACTAGAATATATATTAAATTTTAAATATAATAATTAAATATAATTTTAAATTATTATTACTGCGCATGGCGCAGGAAACCACGTAGTAAACCATATATTAAAAGTAGAGGTGGGGAGAAAACGAGTACTTTGTATTTTTGGTATATTTAGTATTCGATTTGACTTGCAAGATTATTCAAATTTTAGATTTGTACTTAGTTTGTTAAAAATGAATATTTGTAGTTTCTAGTACTTACGAAAAAATCGATAGATTTACAAGCTATTTGCTTTTTTATTACTTGTTACTTGTAAATTATTTACAAATTACTTGATAATTATTGGTATTATTTGATAATTAGTTGAAATTTAAAAATAAATAAATTTATTATATATAAATAATATATTATTGTTTTTCTTTTGGCATTTTTTCGTTTATTTTAGTCATTCGTGAAATAAATTATATTAAGAAAGGAAAAATTTCAAGATACTTATATAAATATATTACTTATATTTGATTCACTTGTAAAGACTGAAATAGAAACGAGTTGTTTTACTATAATTTAGGAAAATAAATATTTTTTCATTATTAAAAATGAGTAATAAACCAAATAACACCAAATAATTAATTTTATTATATTATTTTATATTCATATAATTTTTAAATAGACTATTTGATAGATGATTTGATCATAACAAGTATTCGACTTTAAGAATCATGTATCAATCAAGTAACGAATATGAGGCAAATAACAATTAATTGTGCCACTCATAAAATGTATAAATTTTAATTAACTAATAAAAAATATACTAAGTATTTAATAAATCAAGTAATATATAACAAGTAACAAACCTAAGTAGTTAAAAACAAATTGAAAGTACTTATTTTTTTTTCAAACCGAACAGAATGAGTACAAATGCCGGGTATCAAACATTTCTGCCTAACCCTAAAAGAGTCCTCAACAAAAAAAAAAGAATAAGAATAGAGATGTCACATAAATCCAGAATCCGGACTCATAAATTAAGAATCTATAAAGCATACATAAATGGTCCTTAACAAAAAGGAATAAGCATCATCAAATCGGAAAGTTGAGGCCAACTTTTAAGAATCAAATTCAGATTCACACATAGCGAATCAAAACAAGAAAAAGATTTATTCTTAACTTGAAAAACGTGGAATTAAAATGAGAAAAGAGCCAACTTCTGCTGTAAACAAGCACATAAGGATCCCATAGAACCGGTTACTTATCACTCAAGCAAACCAGAACCCTTCAGTTTCTCAACCACCAATCCATCTACTCGAGCTGCCATCTCCGGAGTCAAGTAGTTTTGCCAATCTCCGATCTTCCCCTTCCTGAAATAAGCACTATTAGAGTAGCTACAAGGACGGTCCTCCATGTCTTTCTCCCCTTTGTTCGGTTCAAGATTCTTCAACGTCTCGAAACTGCAAAGATCCACAACTTTCTCAACAACCCCTTCCTTCTCTTCCTCACCCGTGAATCCAAAACCCATAAACTCAGCCAATCTCTTCACATGCATCAAAGGATCAGCTCTCATGGTCTCATACTTGAGGAACAAGATTTGTTCTGGATTCTCTTGGTAAGCTTTCCAATACGACAAGACATGATCTAGATAAGGACCGTTGCTAGATAAACCTCGACAGAACATGTCAAAACACTCCTCAAAACTGTTGAGAGGACCGTCCTCTGTCTTTTGCTTTTGATAGAAC
Source organism: Moricandia arvensis (assembly GCA_905132765.1). Taxonomy (NCBI): domain Eukaryota; kingdom Viridiplantae; phylum Streptophyta; class Magnoliopsida; order Brassicales; family Brassicaceae; genus Moricandia; species Moricandia arvensis. The sequence goes on along the minus strand of CAJHQP010000236.1, from coordinate 169,688 downwards.
GCCCACATGGAGATGAAAGTGTCCTTCGGGTCTCTCCAGATGTAAACCATCTTACAACCTGAACTCGAAACCGACACGGGTAGTAACCCGTGTGGGAGATGAGTTGAAAAGAGAGTGTTCTCTTTGTTGTTGAGAGCATCAACGTTTGGGAAGAACGCGAACTCAATCTCAATGAAAGGAATGAGCTCGTGAGGGTTATGTTTTAAGAGAGGGTTCGAGGAATCATTAAAGCGAGATCTATGGGAGATAGCGAACATGAGGGCTTTGAGCCAAGTGGTACCTGTCTTTGGGTAGCTACAGATGAGTAAGTCGCTAGGTTGGGCTTGGTAGAACTCTTGCGCGTACAGGCAGCCTTCAAGGCGAGGCTTTATCAGCCAGTGGCCACCGTACTCGATCAAAGGGTTTCTTGGTCTCCAGCCTTTGTGGTGAGGAAATGTGGCGATGAGTTCTTGGTAACGTTTTTGATTCTTCTCGAACTCTGTTGGCTCGGGTTTGGTCTCGTCCTGGTTTGGTAAGGTTGTGTCGGTTACAGGTAATGAATCCATAGTGAATGATGATTTGTGTTCGGACAACTATCAGAAGAGGCAAATGGTAGTGATGAAGATGGTGATGAGAGCTTTGATTATAGCTTTGGTCAATATATATAAAATTAGGTATGCAGCACAGAGCACACACGACACACACTACACAATAAATAAACATTATACACACGACGCACAACAAATAAACATGTGCATAGCTTTGTTTTTTAAAAGTTTAATCAACTAAAGAAAACAAAGACGGTCTCTTTAATTAATGGGCAATGATCTCGAACAACTATTTAGCTTTTTGTCATTAACAATAAATAAACATTATACACACGACACACAACAAATAAACATGTGTATAGCTTTGTTTTTTTAAAGGTTAATTAATTAAAGAAAACAAAGCCAGTTTTGACTAAACAAGCTCGTTGGAAAAAGGCTTTGATGCATCATGCATGGGAGATAGTTTCTCATGGTATACACTGTCACCGACTCACCAAGCTCTCTTTTAGGCAACAACACAACACTTAAGGTTGATGTGCTATTCTCTGCAGGAGGACCATATAAGACAAATCAAGAGTTTACGTTCTGTTTCAAGTCCATTATAGAACCTGCGTTTTAACGACTGGGAGTTTTCAATTATGTTGAAACATTTTTCTTTTATTGACCGGGTATTGGACTAGGAGCATCTTTATCCATGAGACCTATTATGGGTCTTTTATTAGCTTTTAATAGTATTTTAGGGATAAAGTTGATTAAGAAAGTTAATTAAGAAACTTAATATTTGTATGCCTCCATTGCAGGTCTCTTATTTTAAGGTTTTCTAAAATTTTAAAATATTAAATTTAATTTAAAAATTTTTTTAATAAATAAAGCAAAATAAGAGATTACATTTTAAGCATACATTTATAAATAAAAACATGAAAACAAAAATTATTAAAATAAACGATAATTGTTTGAAAGAACCATCCGAGATCAGTTGTTGTCTTCATCATTTTCAAATCTACTCCAAATATGTTCGACCAAATCACCTTTCAGTTGTTGATGCATTTGCCTATCCCGAATCCTTTGTTCGAACACCCATCATATTTGTGATATTTGAAGGCATGTCTGTAGAATACGTGAGATCGACATGTGAAGTCATGTGGTCTTCTCCTTGTTCGAACTCTGAAGCATCATGTTGATTGTATTCATCTCGTTCGTCTTGTACTATCATATTATGGAGTATTATACATTAAAAACGCATTGGTAATACTAACCTGGATTGATGAACCTTCCTTATCTTCCACTGAACATCGATTTGATCCGTTCATCTCACCACCCAACATACAGAACCCAAAAAAAAAAAAAAATCTTAGCAGGAACATTATCAAAATACTTGAGTGAATGTAAAACTATTTTTAATTGTAAGCAAACTCAAACAAGACCAAGCAGGAACATTTTCATGTTTAAGCAGAGACAATCAGCAATTGTTCCAAATGAAATCATATGAAGAAAAGAAAAGAAACAGAAGCAATCAATCAGCCAAGAACATTATCAAAACAACACGAGATTGAAACTGATCCATGGAACAGAAGGAACAGAAGGTTTACAACACGGGATTGAAACTGATCCATGGAACAAAAAGAACATAAGGAACATCTCGAAATTGATAATTGCAACACAAACATCACAACTGATCAAAGCATAGTCTACAACAGGTATGATTGAAGGTTTACCTGAGCGATTCGCGGAGAGCCATCGACAGAGAGCTCCGTCAGCCGTCCAGGAGAGGCATCGCGAGACACAATCGAACCTACGCACAAATAAAACTTCCGATCACAACAAGAAAAAGTCTAATCTAAGACATGCATGATAGATCCACAGAGAGACAGAGCGGTCTTACGGTGAGACGACATCCACCGAGAGAGAGAGAGGTCCTTCGTCCTTTCCTCGAGGAGCCACGAAGCGAGAGAGAGAATCGTCCTTTCCTCGACGATTTACGGAGAGAGACGACTCACAGAGCCAGACGATCACAGAGCGAGACGATCACAGAGAGAGAGGATTCACGGAGATAGATGATTGACGGAGACGACACGGAGAGAGGGAGTTACGCCGGTAGAATCGCCTTCTCTCATCTCCGTTCAGTTCGAGAGAATAGAGAGTCGCCTTCTCCTCTCTCCTCTCATTTACCCTACATGAGTCCTAAAAACCCGTTCATAGTGAACCCCAAATAATATACGACTCTTCCTTTTAATTTTCTTTTAATCACAAGAAACCCTCAATATACGCCCGATAAAGATGCTCTAAAACTCCAACTAATTTCTCTAGGGCACGGTACCAAACCAATAATTCTACTCCAGGTTTTCAAATGAAAGCTTAAAGCATAGATTCGTATCATCTTGCAAGTAGCAGTAAATTTATCAATAGCAGGAATCATACTTTAAAGCAAAAAAATTACGTGTTTACTCAAATCACTCTATACCACTAAACTATGACTACTTGGTTATAGTTATTTGTAGCTTATTAAAAAAAAAAACCCGTAGCTTCCATAAATCACTAAGAAGCTAGTCTATAATTTTCAGAAACTTGAAACGATTTTTGAATATATAGGTTCATATTATGAAAACAGTTAATCCCCTAACAATTATGGAATTACGTAAAACATTGTTTTAAGCACTAACATTACGATCAAATGACGCTGTGTTCTAAAACAAATATTTAAAGGGATCTTGGCATCTTGAATAACTATTACTAGTTGATTATGTTGTGCTCATACACGTATATAAATATTTTTAAAATAAATATTTTATAAAAACTGATTATTTTTTACTTTCAATTGGAATAATTTATAATTTCTATTAAAAATATTATTTTGAATTATATATTTGATTTTGTATATGTAATATTAGTCGGTTTAGTTATCACTTAAGTATATTAGATTGCATCTATATTTTAAGTTCAACCATAAGATATTTTTCTCTAAATGTATTAATATCTTAATAATTTTTATTTTACACTTAGGTTGATTATTTTCTTAAACATATAAAGAGATTTTAGTGAGATTTTGTATGACATAATTTTTTTGAGAATCGAATAGACAAAATAAAATAAAGTGTGAATTGATTAAAAATTGCATAAAGAATAAAAATAATATTTAGATCTCCTGCAATATTTTACAAAAAAAATTGTTAAATTAGTTAATAATTTATTTTTTATTTAATATTTTTGAGGTTTCCATATTTTATGTGTATAAAATAATTAAAGTATTACTATAAAATAATATAGTTTTAGTTTATTATTTTTCTTAATATCACGATTGTTTTGTTAACTTTAATGAAATCATATTATATATAAATATTATTAAAATTTTCATTTTTAAAGATTGTATAATTTTATTTTTATTATATATGCTTTTGAAAATAAAAATAAAAAATAGGAAACTAATTTAAAATTTAATTAACAGAAACTACCAAATAAAAAGGAAAATAAATTTAATAATGGTAATTATATATAATATTTTAAATTTATTAAAGATACTTTCGTAATCAACCATCGTGAAAATTAACGTGAACGCGGCATATACTAAAGTGACTTATCAAATAATATTATAGAGATTCTCTCCATTCAACAAAAATAGTATTTTGGACTGTTCATACTTTCAAAATAAAGTTACAATAACAAAATCAATCTTATTATAATATATTATTTATAAAGGATTATTTCAATGTTTTCATTTAATATAGCGAGAAATTCAGTCAGTCATTTTTATTAGTAACTCTTGGTGCTACTACACACAAGTTTAAAAACACAGAAGTTTAAAAACCACTATGCTGATCGGTTTCAGTAGTTTAATGCATTTTTATTAGTAACTCTTGGTGCCACTACACAGAAGTTTAAAGACCACTATGTTGATCGGTTTCAGTATTTTAATGCATTCAATTATGTAATCTTGCCAGATTGAATATTCTTTATCTCGTCACCGTAACTCCATTATCATTAATGATTATATAAGCAAATTTCGTAATTCCTCCGTTTCAATCATAGAATAAAAAAAATCATTTTAAAACAGATATTATTTTATGACTTTAATGAAAAATTTATTAACTTTAAATGTTGTTCTATTTTACTGATTGAAATATGTTAGATTTATAAGTAATAATGTAAAATTAAATATTTTCTTAATCTGTATGTATAAAATTAAAACGACAATTAAAATAAAACGAATGGAGTATGTTCTACTAGAAATCATTTGAACAAAATTATCTTTAAAGCCAACTTTTATTACACTACAAGAAAAGATTATGTATGACAAACATACCCGTTTCTAACGATGGATTTCTAGAAAACATGTTTAATTTATCTCGTTGATAATTTCTTCAAAGACACGCTTACGAATTTCTAATTAAATGAAAGGTATGTTAGGTCAATGATCCATTAGGATTAATCCTAGGTATTTCCCATTTCCTTATAAATAAAAGTTTTTTTCTTTTTTTTTTCTCCCATCAAAATTACAGAATGAAATTCTACTAATAGGCCTAGAGACCAAAAAAACCCTAGCTTCTCTTTTTATCTCTCTCCTCGCTATTGCCTCGCGCCCAAGCCCGAGATGTCGTCGTGCGCCATGCACCACGTCAAGCAGCCGCCAGTCGTCTACCTCCCATCCACCGAGTGAGTGCTTGGTTCCTTGTTCGTTGTTGTGTGTTCTTGATCTCGTTGCTCAGATCTACTTTCAGGTGAAGTGGTTCGAAACTAGTTTCTTATCTTGATATTCTATGCTACTTGATGCTAGAATAGGATTGGTTAGTTTGATTGTGTTAGTTTGATAGGTCATAATGGTTGCTAAGTTGTTAGATTCATGTTTTATTCTACATAAGAACACTCGTATTGTTAAAGAACTTAATGGACTGATTGTGTTGATGCAAAAAATTGATTGATGATTGATTGTTGTATGACATATTGTTGTTATGATTGTGATAATGAAATGCACGAACCAGGTTGCTAGACGAATGGAATGAATTGGAACTTGTGAATGTTCTATGTGTTGTGTCTGACACTAAAAACGAGTGGCATCTAAAATAATAATGAAGAAGCAAAGTAATGAATGTAATAGAATTGAATGCAATAAGATAGAATGCGATGAGGGTGAGAGTAAATGATGGAGAGGAAACCGTGTACGGACAATATATGATTATCAGCGTCGTAAGATTGAGTAAATTGAGGCTGGGCAAAGTGACCGACTGGGGTGATTGATCATATGTTTGTGAAACAGAATGTCACATAGGGTCACTGGTGGTGGACACATGACCACATGTGAATTAAGTTCTAGAGGTTGCTTGATGTTAATTTTATATTTGAAGTTGATTGTTGATGATTATAATGAATGATGATGTTGTGGTGCTGAATTGATGATTGTTTGCAGCTAGTCAGTTTCGTTCTGTATTAGATCGTATATTGGCTCATGTGGGGAGACTAGTATAGAACTACTTCATTGTGTAATTAATATGTTTATATCCTCTTTTCCATTCTCTTGCATGTAAGACTTAAAGCAGAAGTGGTAAATATAGTTGGATTGGTGGAGAATCTTTTTTTCGTTCTGTATGACGTAGCTTAGTTTTTGATAGGAGTAGAGAATCTTTTTTCTTACAAAACATATTTTTACTGTTAAATATTCTTATGTAAACCCCGCGGTTGTGGGCGGGTGGTTGAGGACGTCATCCAATGACGCTAAGCGTCGGGTGTTCGATCCCCCACTCAGATCTCCCAGCCTCGGGGCCACAGTGGATTTAACATGTCTTCCTCTGGGCCCCAGGACCGCTTTCGGGTGGATAGTCGGTCGCCTAACTAGCGAACCGGAGACCTGAGTCATCAAAAAAAACAAAAAAAAAAAAAATTCTTATGTATTGCTCAGAGACAATGTAACAATGTTCTTTTATGACTTTTAGTTGTAACGCAGCAGAAACTTAAGTGCTCTGGTTTTATTTCATTTCTTTTTAGTTGTAGCTAAGTGTGTTTTGTCTTTATCCCTAACTATTAGTTGTTGTCATGTTGTAGGAACATGTGTCCATGATCCCCTCTTGTTCATTACTAACATTGACATCTTTTTTTTTTTTTGAAAACAGAAAATGTTGTGATGTTTCAGTACCAATAAAACAAGAGGAAAGAAATGTCGAATAAAGAAAGATGAAATATTTAAGCTGCTTTGCTTGAGAGGAGTTTTGATGGGAAATTGAAAAATAATGTTACAACTTACAAGAGAGCTTCGTAATATATTCGTGGTTGACGAGCTATTTCTCTACGGAAATTATTGTATTGCATCAATTCTCCACCAAACTACTTAGTGTTAAATATCTATGATTTGAAAGTTATGAATTTATTTCTCAATGAATTAATAAATGAATTTCTTTCTGAACCGATATTTCAAAATACCCACAGTTAATTGGTTTATTATTAACCAAATAATTTACACCGGCTAAATCAAACTCAAATTCATTTTAAACAATTTTTATTAAAAATATTATTTTTCTTCTTGTTGAAATTTCTAAATATGTTTTTTTAACTTCAAAGAAGATTTAGTTTTATATTTTTGTGTTTTCTAAAATTTAAAATAAAAAAATTACATCAAGATTTCATTTTTATGAATTTTAATAAAATCTTAATGAATAAATAATATTGTTACATTTGTGTTTTTTGAAATTTGAAAGAAAAAAAAAATAAATTTTGATAAAAATATATGTCAAAAATCTAATTTGGTTGAATTTTGACGAGAATAAAATTTTTACCAATAAATATTCATAATTTTATAAATTTTTATGCTATTGATAAAAAAATGTTTTATGTCAAAATTCAACAAAACATAGATTTGGACATATAATTTTATCCAAATTTAATTTTTTCTTTCAAATTTCAAAATAAAACACAAACTTTTAATAAGATTATTTGTTCATTTTAATTTTATAAATTTTGTAAACATAAAATTTTGATGTAAATTTTTTATTTAAAATTTTAAAAATGAAAAAATAGAAAAAAAATTAGGAAAGATTTTTGAATTAAAAATAATATTTTAAAATTTCAACAAGAAGAAACTATATTCTTTAATGAAAATTGCTTAAAATGAATTTTTGCTTGGTTTATCGAGTTTAAACTATTTGGTTAATGATAAATTAATTAAAACTATGGTCTATGGGTAATTACGTTTTGAACTATCCGTTCGGAAAAACTACATTCGAAATTGTTAATTTGCGGAAAAATAAGTTTATAAATGTCAAATCATGGAGATTTGTCATTAGATCGTTTTGTGGAAATCTGATGTTATATGATAATTTTCGTGGAGAAATAGCTCGTCGGCCCGGAAAAAAAATCCAAATGGCGAAACCGTTGATATAACACATATATAGGAGGAGAGGGAGTTGTAGACCAAAAAGAATTCATGTATAGTTTATTCAAGTTGTTAATTATGTTAATTCAAATACATCGTCGAACAACTATAAGATCACTCGCACCTTCTTTGTAAGTGAGCCTATCAACAAAACTAAAACTTAAATCATGTTTCAATATTTGTTTTTCAGCTCACTAAGGTCATTAATCAAAAGCAACTTCATTTTTGAATTTGACAAAACTTCATTATTAAAGTTTGCAAAACTTCAAATTTAAAGTTTGGAGGTATGTCTCTCTAAAAAAACTTCAGATCTAATTTTAAAAGTTTTACAATTTTATATTGTAATCCTTATTGCTGATAAAAGTTAATAACAATAACAATACTTTTATATTAAGTTAGAATATATAATAAAAGTATCATAATAAATATAATCAATAAAATATTATATTCCAATACAAAATTACACAAAAAGAAAGGAGAAGAATAACTAAATCTTTAAATTAAGGAATAAAATGATAACTATAAAAGTTGAAAAGTATATAAAATTATATAAGATTGTATAAGATAATAAAATTATAAAATAAATTGATAAAGATAAAAATTGAAAAGATTATTATAGAGACTAAAAGTTCAAAAATTGTCTAAGATAAAAAATAACATAAAGATTAAAGTGATATAATAAAAATTAAAAATATTATTTGAAAAACAGATAATTGCAAAGATTTAAAAAGAAGGAAATTCAAATATGACTTTGTCTACGTTTTAGATTGTGTCAAGATAATTTCGAAAAAAACTTCCAAATAATTATTGGAATATTTTTGATCGTCATCTCACATGATAAACAAGAATATTTTAATAATATTATTTTCAGAATCGTTGTTGAGCAATTAACCTTCTCATATAAATAAGCGTTAACCCTCTTCATTATTTCATACATTTAAACGCAATTAGCTAGTTCCAGCAAAAATTCTAGTCGTTTTTTTAGGTGAGTCTCGAGAGTATTCATAGTAGCTAATGTTCGTAGATTCTGTTTCGGGTGGTGCAAAACAGTCTCGTCACGGTTGTATCATTGGATTCAAAACCACATTCAAATTGTCACACAATACGAGCGATTTATTGAGTTAAAGAAAGAGATCAAATCTCGACTCAGTGAATTTATCTATTTCCTTAACTGTTTCTTAAATGTTTTATACTCCTTCTATTATCATTTATACGTTTTTGTTTCATGATTTTCAATAAGGATTTTCGCAATCCTACAAGAACAAATTACCAATGACTTCTCAGATTGATCTAAATCTTCTAGTTGTAGATAGTGAAAAGGAATAATTCTTTGATTTGAAGAAAACCCCAACACTTTCTGAAACTCGAAAGTGTGCAATTGGAGATTGGGATAGGCGTTCCAGTTCATGATGAATAGAAAAGTTCCCTTACATTGAGCCCTGGTATATTTCGTCGTTTAGTAATAGTTTTTGATCCATGTATACATGACGTAGTATATTTTTAGATCGGAATAGAAAATCTTTCTTTTTTTACAGAACATATTTCTATTTTTAGAAGAATATTGTAATGTACTACTCGAAACAATGTGACAGTGCTCTTTTATGACTTTTAGTGTAACGCACAAAAATTAAGTAACAGTGCTCTGGTTGTATTTTCGTTACTTTAAGTTCTAACTAAGTGTCGTTTGTATTATTTTTTTTGTAACACTTAGTGGCGTTTGTCTCTATCCCTAAATTATTAGATGTTGTCATGTGGTAAGATATGTGTCCGTGATCCAATCTTGTTCACTAGTAACAGTGTAACACTGACATTTTAATTTTTTGAAAATAAGAAAATGCTGAAATGTATCAGTACGAACAAAACAAGAGGGAAAACATGTTTTTTTCTAATACTGTTTTTAATAACAGGATGTTCAGAGCAGAAGATTGTAATTTCTCATGTCTAAAACTACAGCATATAAAATTCGTTTCAGACCTCTTTACTCGTACGGATTTAAGAAAAATCATTATATATGAACAAGTTATGGAAATTTCTTTTATGATGTTAGTGAGAGTTCGGGGCATATCATTTGACGACTGAAAACAAATTGTGAGGAATAGTACTAGGGATGCTGTGATTATGGTTACCAGTACGGTTCTGAAGCACATGCTTATATGGGAGAAGATATAGCACCACCATACATGCCGGAACATGTAGAAGAGACTATCAGTGAAGAACCATCTTATGAAAATGTTTTTCAATCATTAGAAGTCGCAACTCAACCGCTTTACAATGAGTGCGAAAAGTGATTTTCTCAGTTGTATCTTTTTTTTCTGTGTGATAAAAGTGAAGATATACTATAGCGGATGAGTTATCTGAAGCGTTTTAGAAATGATTACGCAGCCTAATCAAGCTCCATCATCATACTATGAGACTAAAAAGCTGACATGGGCGTTTGAATTACCCATACATAATTAATGTTTGCAAGGCTAATAATATGCTATTTTGGAAGGGAGAATATTTGAAGTTTCTCAGCTGTCGATTTTTGGTAGAGGCTAACACCACACAATTAATGGCAAGAAGAAAAAAATACAAAACAGAAAATGTTTTACATGCATATTATAGATCATTTAAAGCGTCTAAATCAACTCGAGGCGATTGCTTCTAATATGTGGTTGCATAATGAACATGTGTGTTCAGAAGGCGAGATGCATCACCCATCTGATGATATTGCGTGGAAACATAAATAAAATTGTTCAATGAATTAGGAGTATATTTGCTAAAAAAAAAAACATACTAAACTTATTCAATGTTTTACATGAAATTTTGAAAAGTTATTGGGGGCAGATGCCCCTCTCACACAACGAATTTTAGTAACAGTGTTCTAGTTTTATTTTCCTGACTTTTATTTTTAGCTAAATGTCATTTGTCTTTATCCCTGAATTATTCGATTTTGTCACGTGGTAAAAACATGTGTGTATGATCCAATCTTGTTCATTACTAACACTGCCATTTTTATTTTTGTATATGAAAAAACAGAAAATGCTGAGATGTTTCAATACAAACAAACACAAGAGGAAAGAAATATAAAACGAAGAATGTGGGCTTGGCCTTAGCCAGACACGGAAGTGGGATTCAAAGTGTACCGGAAAACTAAGCAGAGGTGATCTGGAGCTAGGCCGAATGTCTTAAAGGCCTAATCATCTTTGTCCTCACACAACAAACCCGAAAAAAAAAAGAAACAAAATAAGAGAGAAAAGTTACGATCAAGAAGAAGAAGACGTCAGAGAGGGTTCACGTATCTTCTTGGTGCAGAGGAAGGTGACGGTCATCTGGTGTAATATCTTTGAGTATTCTCTGTATTCTCTCTCATGTATTGCCATAAAGTGTGTAGCTTTGTAAGCTCTTTGCTCTTAATGGCTTTCTGGGAGGATGGTCTCCCACGTGACATAGCGAGTGCCGTCGTGGTCGTGAACTCGTTAAAGTGGATTGTGTTCATGCAATCACTTAAAGATCGCGTAAGCTCGAATCAAGTTCAATCAACGATCTCATAGTTAGCAAGTGGTATCAAAGTTTTGGTTAGTTGATTGAACAAGAAGGGAGAGGAAGTCTTGAAGCTGAATCAAGAATCATCCTAAAGACATTAACGCGGTCCACTGAAACATCAAGGATCTATGGAGCCGACTCAAGGGAGGTTCGAGATGGATAAGTTTGATGGAAAAGAAGATTTTGGTTTGTTGAAGTAAGTTGTTGGGGGCAATTGGACCTTCAAGGATTAGCCTCGATTCTTGATGAGGGGGGATATGTTATACAAAGACTCAGGCAAGCTAGATGCCAGAGCTGATTCATTGGTTGGTCCGCTTAAGCTGGCTAAAGAGACTAGAGTCAAGAATCTCTTAGGCACATGCCCAAGTGATATGCTATTGAGGTAGGTCATGAATGAACCAACAAGACTATCAATCTAAAACACTACCAAAACGATTTATTTAAAGCAGCAGTTCACAAGTTATAAGATGGACCGGGTTCGATCCACTGGCCAGGCAATTGGGGTATCTAATTCCCCATAGTACCAAATGGGCTGCCTCGCGCCGAGGGGTTAGTCCCCTGGGGGTTTAAATCCCTCCAGGTTAAACAAAAAAAAAAAAAGTTATAAGATGGAACAAGGCAAGAGTATTGAACTATGGTAAAAGTGTACAAAATGACACAAGAAATTATTACTTAAAAAAATATATCGGCTACACATCTCAGTATCAAAAGAGAGTAGTGAAAGTGTCACCATTAAACATATAAAACTCCATGAAAGAAATTTCGACGTTGAGTTTTTGTGCATCTACCGCAGACGAGCTTCCGTAAGAAATACAAACTCCATGCACGATGTTAAAATTTTGTGTGGCGATGAGAGGTGGCAAGGTGGCTTCATCTCTGACTTTAGAGCATCCACAACCGTGGAAACCATAAAAGTCCTTAATAAAAAGGATATTTCGGATTTGTTAAAAATATTTTAGATTTTTTCTTTTTTTAAAGGAAAAAGGATGACTATTCCCACGTCGCCACGTGAACTGTAGGACCTGTGAACAGTGAAAAGATCAGTCTTTAAAAAGGTTTTTAAAAATTCTTTGTGGCACAAACTCATAGAAAATTGTTCCCCCCCCCCCACCTTGCTAAGGACTCTTTAAGAGCTTCCATTGTGGATGTTCTAAGAATTTGGTTTGATTTCATTTTTTCCGGATATAGAAAAACATGACTGTGTCAAGTATTTGTGAGTTATGGTTCGATTTTGTTTCTTTTTTCGGTTTGGTTCTTTAGGTTTTGGGTAAATTAGCCATCCCTAAATTTACCATTGGAGCATTAAAGTCTTTTGGGGACTGCAGTCTGCAGGTCATAAGTTTCTTCTTTAAGTGTTATAAAGTGTGAGGGAATGAAATATAAACATATAAATGTCATAAAATATGGTTAAAATATGAAAGTAGAAATAATAAACATAGTGGGCTACATCTCAGATTAAAAGGATTCGTGAAAGTTTCACCAGTAAACATCAAATCATCGACAACAGGCCATCATTGTCATGACACGAGCTTCCGTAAGCAATCCAAACTACATGAAATTTCAATGTTGAATTTTTGTGTGGTCAGCAAAGGTGGCAATGTGGCTTCATCTCTGCTTCTGCTGTCCAAAACTTTTGGCTTCTTCCCCTCGTACCGACATATAAAGTCTTTGTCGAATATTTATGGACGGGTGGTTGTAAACGCTTGGCTCCATGATGGATAACGTAGCTTCAATAATAATAAAAACTAGTCTTAGCAGTCCAAACACATAACAATACCATCTTCTACCCTCTTTCTATATCTCCAATGGAGTCAGCAACCGTAACCAAGACGGACTCACCGAAGCCCCACGACCAGACCAAGATAGAGTTAACAGAGTTTGGTAAGAACCAGAAGCGGTACCAAGACCTGATCGCCACGTTTCCTCACGAGAAAGGCTGGAGACCTAAAGCTCCCTTGTTTCAATACGGTGGCCACTGGTTTATACAGCCTCTCCTTGAAGGCAGCCTTTTCGCGCAAGAGTTCTTCCAAGCGCGACCCAATGACTTCCTCGTCTGTAGCTACCCAAAGACAGGAACCACTTGGCTCAAAGCTCTCACTTCCGCCATCGCCAACCGGTCTCGCTTCGACCATTCCTCGAACCCTCTCCTAAAACGTAACCCTCACGAGCTTGTTCCTTTCATTGAGATTGAGTTACCTTTCTTCCCTGATATTGATGTTGTAAAGGACAAAGGGAACACTCTCTTCGCGACTCATCTGCCTCACGGGTTATTACCCGAGTCGGTTTCCAAGTCGGGTTGTAAGATGGTTTACATATGGAGAGACCCTAAGGACACTTTCATCTCCATGTGGACTTTCTTCCAAAAGCAAAGGATAGACAATGGCCCTCTCAATAGTCTTGAGGAGTCTTTTGATATGTTTTGTCGAGGACTTTCCGGGTACGGTCCTTATCTGGATCATGTCATGTCGTATTGGAAAGCTTATCAAGAGAATCCAGACAAGATCTTGTTCCTCAAGTATGAGACGATGAGAGCTGATCCTTTGCCGTATGTGAAGAGATTGGCTGAGTTTATGGGTTATGGATTCACTGATGAGGAAGAGAAGGAAGGGGTTATTGAGAAAGTTGTGAATCTTTGCAGTTTCGAGACGTTGAAGAATCTTGAACCCAACACAGGGGAGAAAGACAGAGTGGACGGTCCTTGTTTTTATGTGACTAGTGCGTACTTCAGGAAGGGAAAGGTAGGAGACTGGCAGAACTACTTGACTCCGGAGATGGCGGCTCGAATCGATGGACTGATGGAAGAGAAATTCAAGGGCACCGGTTTGCTTGAACATGGTAAGTAACCAGTTCTTGTTCGGAGCCGTGATGGATCCTTATATGCTTGTTTACAACATAAGTTGGCTCTTTTTTCTCATTGGTTTCATATGCATTATGTTTAAGATTAAATATTGTATCTAGGTAAAATAATTTGCTTGCGTAGCCAATCGTCTTTGGCTACATATGTATTATTCTTAAGTATTGTATCTAGGAAAAATAATTTGCTTCCTTAGCCAATCATATTTGGCTGATGTGTGCAAAGTGTTGATCTACTGCAACTTGTGTTTCAATCTCATTTCCGTTCATACATAGGTAAAAGCTATGTGACTAAATGTTTTTTTAGATTGGGCTTATGTCAAGCCATTAGGATCATAAATCAAAGCTGATACATACAACAAGTACATACTGAACAAACAGAGCATCCTCTGTTTCCAACCAAATGACTAATGGACCTGAATAAATCAAAGGAAACTCCAATAACCTATCAATACAAAATTTACCGTTTTGCAAGCGTCCGTTTTAAAACAAGCACACAATATGTGAACATGATAATTTAATTTAACCCTTTGTCCAAAAGAAAGATAATTTAATTTAAATAGTAAGTATTAATGAAGAAGTGTCTTAGGATCCTTAATATGTCTCAATCGTCAAACAATCAAAAACGTTCTCAGACGACCCATTTTATGACATTATATATCATCTCCAATTGTGACTGCAACAAACAACAACACACACACAAAAACACAACAGCTTAGGGTTTGATTGTCTTACCTTACTATCCGCATACGCATTAGTAATCACAAAAGTGTGGTAAAACGATTCAAACCGTTCTAACGTTATATATGTTAGTCAATGAGTCATAAGTATCCCGTAAATGAATTTATCATTAGTTGATTTGTCATTCGTACATATTGATTAATAACATTTGAAACCACCCGTCTCCGCTATGTATTTGTATTTGTACATTATTTAATATAAGGGTGTAACTGGTAACAAATAAAAAGAAAACATGGAATATGAAGAATTATTATTTATGGAATTTAATGGGATGGAATCAACATTCCACTTATTCCCAAATTTTTTTTTGATTTGAAATGGTTTCTTAAATGAAAATTCATTTTTGATTAATATGAAGTGTTATGAAATGAAATACTTTTTTTTCATTGTAATTGGTGAACACTTTTAAGAATGCTAAGGAATTTATGAAATTTTTATTTCAAAAATACATTCCAGTTGTATCGTAACTGATTTGGTTATCTATGTTACAAAGATATATTTACTTTTTCGGAAAATGATTTGTGATATTGTGCTATTTAAAAAAGGTCATGTGATGATTAGATGATCGGTAAAAAAATGCTCCAGAAATTAACAATCCCAACTGCCGGACACGGTAAGTCCACATGCCTAAAGAGAGCGATGTGGGTAGGATGGACGGATCTGCATGAGGGACTGTCGGACACGGACATGAGAGATACATGTACAATCTTTTAGTAAGGATGACGTACGAAAGCCTTTGGCATGTTAAAGGATTTGCAAAAATGTGGTTCTAAAAGGCAAATCATTAAGTTTTTGAACTAAAGTCCATAATTTAACTCGACTTATGGAATAAAAAAAGTTAGACATGTGAAGAACATAATCTGAATTTCAAAGAAAAAGAACTCATATGCAACCAATAGAGAACACTCTGAGGTTTTCCATGACACCTTAGGAAACTAAACAAAATAATATCTCATAACTATGATGACAAACAAAATATGATATATTTTCATTGAAAATAAGTAATAAAACATATACTGAATGAAAAAACTGATGTGGCTCATTTTCCTTATAAGAATGCTCGAACTCTGATTCTGATAAAGAAATTGCTGCTTAATTATCATTTGGAAGTTTGAACTAAAACACACAGAGAAGAGATTTTCTTTCTGCAATGGCAGTAAAAGCATATCTTCCTTTCTTAAATACAACTCTCCCTAGTAGCACGAATTTTAACACCATGAATTAAAAACGAGAATATCCATTTTCTAGTTATGATAAATGATGAGATGTCTACATTGACGGCAACATATCATGTTTTTGATTTAGATTAATGCCACTGATAATAGTCTAATACATATCGGTAAAGACTCCTAATATCGGTAAAGACTCCTAATACACTGCAAGTAGAGCTGGCCCCGAGTTTTATATGATTAGAGGCGATTTTCTATAACTTCTTACAGTTAAAATTAAGACTTTTTTTGACAAACAAATTAAGACTTTTTTAACAAAGCAGTGGCATACATGGAAAGATAGGGAAAATGGCCGATTCCCGCATAAACTAATTGCTCCCGGCTTTTTCATACACGAACTTTTAGTCTATGCCGAAACCCACATGAACAACTCCGTCTTTTTAATTTCATACACGAACTTTTAGTCTATGCCAAAACCCACACGAAAAACTCTGTTTTCTGAATTTCATACACGAATTATCAGTTTTAAACTAATTGCTACAAAATCATAAACGGTGTTAGTATCCATTAACAAATGGAGAATCGGTTTAATTTGGGTTAAATAAAATGAACGTAATGTCGTTTTGTTTCACGACACAGACCAACGACGTCATTGTGTCTTTGGATCATTTTAAGGTTTCCAATGTGATGTCTTTTATACGACGCCATGAAACCAAAGATAAAAACCTAATCATGAATTTAAGAAGAATAATAAAACAACGTCGTTCCTTATTGTGTTAATGAGAAATTACACTAAAACGATGTTATATTTGTTTTATTTAAATTAGAAATTAAACCGTCAAACGGATAAAAACACCGTTTAGGGTTTTGTGACAATTAGTATAAAATTGATAGTTCATGTATTAAATTTAAAAAATGGAGTTGTTCATGTTGGTTTTAGCATAGACTAAAAGTTCGTGTATGAAATTAAAAAGACGAAGTTGTTCGTGTGGGTTTCGGCATGGACTAAAAGTTCGTGTATGAAAAAGCCGGGAGCAATTAGTTTATGCGGGAATCGGCCATTTTCCCTGGAAAGATACGTGATTGAAATACATTTGTGGAATATTAAGCAAGCATCTTCCTGATAATTTATTCATTCAAAAATAACAATAAGCTTTTAGGTGCTTATCTTTATTTTTTTAATTAGATTTAGTATTTTTCAGAAAATTATAATACAACAATTAGAAATAACTTGGGAAATACTTTCATTTTTTTAATCGTCCAATTTCATTTTCATAAATTTTTATGGAGGGTGACCGAAGTTAATGGTTTATAAATTAAAATGTAAAACATTAAAAATTGATTGATGAGCTTATTTCTAATTCAAAAATATTTGAATTTTTTTATCATTAATAATTATTTTTAATAAATTAATTAAGAAATTAACATTTTTTAAGTATCCAATGTTTCTTGTTAACCAAGTGCACTTTGACTTAGACTAAGTGACCGTAAACGGATTATAATACAAAATGAGATCACAAAACTAATTAGAGAAAGTTTGGTTATAAATGTTGGGTTTTTCCTCCTTAAGCCCAAAACAAATCATAATTAACCTTAGCCCAAGAAGAAGAAAAATCTAGAGAAGAATGGAGAAAGATGAAGAAGTGTGTAGAAAAAGAAGTGTGTGGAAATGGATGTGTGTAGAAAAAGAAGTGTGTAGAAGTTGTTGTAGTTAGTCTCTCACTAGTATAAATAGGGGTGCTTAGCACCATTTGTAACCATCAAGCAAAAGAAAAACAAGAGAGAAAAACACTTGTAAGAGAGAGTTTCCTAAAATTTCATATTTTGTAGTAAATCCCTTTCCTAAATATTAAGAGTCTTTTTCTTAAACTCTTAGTTGTCTAAATCCCATCTTCATCTCACGAAGAATATTGGGTAATTTTCCCAACAAGTGGTATCAGAGCCTGGTTCAAACATATCCTCAAGATCCCGTGTGATTCAAGATGGAGGCTACCGTTACCGTTGAAGGTGATATGTTCAAACTCACGACAGACAACTACTCTTATTGGAAACTGATGATGGAAGACCACCTTTATTGTAAGGATTTACACGAACCCATCATCATGAAGGAGAAGCCGGAAGGAAAGGATGACAAAACGTGGGAAGTACTAAACCGAAAGGCGGTTGCTGTAATCCGTAAGTACATTGACCGATCTCTCTTTGAACATGTCTCTACCTATACAAATGCTTATGAATTATGGACAAAGCTTGAGTCTATGATTCAAAAGAAAACGCCTCGAAACAAAGCTCTTCTTGTCCGACGGTTAGTAAAGTTGGAGTACAAGGATGGCCAAAACATGATGGAGCACTTGAATAATTTCAAGGGACTCGTAAATCAGCTTAACAAAGTTGATATGAAGGTTGAAGATGAAATGCAAGCCCTTTTACTCCTTAGTTCACTACCGGAGAGTTGGGACACACTAGTTGTCACTCTAAGCAATTCAGCACCGGAGGGAAAGCTTACCATGGACACCGTCAGTGATAGCCTTCTAAATGAAGAAGTCCGGAGGAAGGAACGAGACTCGAGTTCTTATTCAGAAGCCAACATCGTTGATAGAAGAGGTAGAGAGGAGACTCGTGTTCATAACAAAAGCAGAGGACGAGACCAATCTCGAAGAAGATCCAAGTCACGACCAAGAGTAACCTGCTACTATTGTGGCAAGCCGAACCACATGAAGACGGAGTGTCGGTTTTTCAAGAAAGATCAACAAGCAGGTAATATTAAACCAGACCGGTTCAATCCTCCGAAGAAGCATGAAGACAAGACTACCACCATTGTTGAAGACCAGAGCAAAGACCTATATCTCGTTGGAGAATGTAATCTTAGCTCTGATGATAGCTCATGGATCGTTGATTCTGGTGCTTCTTTTCACGTCACCCCTCATGGAAGCTTCTTCACAACCTACCAAAGTGGTGACTTTGGTGAAGTTCAAATGGGAAACCAAGGAAGAAGCAAGATCGTTGGAAAGGGGGATGTTATTCTTACATCAAACACTGGATGTAAGATAATTCTTAAGGATGTGAGGCATATTCCCGATATGAGACTCAATCTCATATCAACAGGGAAGCTTGATGATGTCGGTTTTGATAGTCATTTTGGCAGTGGCAAGTGGAAGCTAACCAAAGAGAGTTTGATCATGGCTCGAGGAAGAAAAGAAGGCTCATTATACGTAACACAAGCCAAGCTTTGCAAGGAGGAAGTTAATGTTGCAAGCGATGACATGGATACATGGCACCGGAGACTTGGGCATATGAGTGAGAAAGGTCTTAATATACTTTCTCGCAAGAAACTTATTCCTGATATGAGAGGTACGTATCTCACACCATGTCATCATTGCTTAGCCGGAAAACAACATAGAGTCGCTTTCCGAAGATCTTCTACACCCACAAGAAGGAAGCATATTCTTGATCTAGTGCATACTGATGTATGCTCCATGTCTGAGAAATCAAATGGAGGTGCATCATATTTCGTCACCTTTATTGATGACCATTCAAGGAAGGTATGGGTATACCTTTTGAAGACAAAAGATCAAGTTCTAGATGCTTTCAAGGAGTTTGTAGCCCAAGCAGAAAGAAGTACGGGTCAAAAACTCAAGTGTGTTCGATCAGACAATGGTGGAGAGTACCGAGGTCCTTTTGAAGCATTTTGCAAAGCTCATGGAATCAGAATGGAGAAGACACCACCAAAGACGCCACAATTGAACGGGCTTGCTGAAAGAATGAATCGGACGATTACAGAAAGAGTTCGGTGCATGCTCTCTCACGCTAAACTACCCAAGCCATTTTGGGGAGAAGCTTTAAAGACTGCAGTGGATATTATAAATCTTACACCATCAGTTCCTTTGGAAGGCGATATCCCGGAGGAAGTTTGGTCGGGTAAGAAGGTCTCCTACAATCATTTGAAGGTGTTCGGGTGTAGAGCATTCGTCCACATTCCTAAGGATGAACGAGCCAAGTTAGACTCTAAAACTAAAGAGTGCATCTACCTTGGTTCACCAAAGGATGATTTTGGCTATCGGCTTTGGGATCCAATTAACAGGAAAGTGATTCGGAGTAGAGATGTTGTTTTCTTCGAAGATCAAACAATCGAAGACATCAATAAATCAGAGAAACCAAAGCTAAGGGTTGTAAGGAGTGAAGATTCTCATAAGCCCCAAGATCATGAACAAGTGATTGGAGGAGATGGCGAAGAGGGTCCCATCATGGATCTAAATGGTGATGAAAGCGAAGAAGAAGAGCAAATGGATCCAGAGGAAGAACATGAGCCAAGAAGATCTGGAAGAGAGACAAGACCATCTGTAAGATACTATCGAGATGAGTATGTGAATCTTACAGATGAGGGGGAGCCACAAAGCTATGAGGAGGCTATAGGAGACATTCACAAAGACAAATGGGTAGAAGCTATGCAAGATGAGATGCAATCCTTGCAAGACAATCACACCTATGAGTTAATGAAGCTACCAAAAGGAAAGAGAGCCTTGAAAAACAAGTGGGTGTACAAGTTGAAGTATGAGGAGAGAAGCTCAAATCCAAGATACAAATCCCGATTGGTTGTGAAAGGATTCAACCAGAAGAAAGGCATAGATTTTGAAGAAATATTTTCTCCAGTGGTGAAGATGTCCTCTATCCGAGTGGTTCTTGGTCTAGCTGCGGTCCTAGACTTAGAGATTGAACAACTCGATGTTAAGACAGCCTTTCTACATGGTGACCTTGAGGAGGAAATCTATATGGAGCAACCCGAAGGATTCAAGGTCCCAGGAAAAGAAGACTTGGTATGCCGATTAAAGAAGAGCCTTTATGGTCTCAAGCAAGCCCCAAGACAAAGGTACAAGAAGTTTGACTCTTTCATGGTGGATCATAACTTCAAGAAAACCAAGAATGATCATTGCACTTTCATAAAGAGGTACGCAAGCGGCGACTTTCTCATATTATTACTCTATGTTGATGATATGCTGATTGTGGGCCAAGACCGCAACAAGATAGCCGCATTGAAGGAAGACTTAGGAAAGTCTTTTGCTATGAAAGATTTGGGGCAAGCGAAACAGATTCTTGGAATGAAGATCACTCGGGACAGACCAAATAAACTTTTATGGTTGTCCCAAGAACGATATATTGAAAGGGTGTTGGAGAGATTCAACATGCACAAAGCAAAGCCAGTAAATACTCCACTTGCTGGACATTTCAAGTTAAATTCAGAACAAAGTCCAACAAGTGAGAAGGAGAAAGAAGAAATGAAGACTACCCCATATGCATCAGCAGTGGGCAGTCTCATGTATGCCATGGTGTGCACCAGACCCGACATTGCCTATGCTGTAGGAGTTGTGAGTCGCTTTCTAGCAAATCCAGGAAAGTAGCATTGGAAAGCAGTTAAGTGGATCCTACGCTATCTACGAGGCACAACGAAGAGGTGTCTATGCTTTGGCAATGGAAAACTTGAGTTGAACGGTTACACCGATGCAGATTGGCTGGTGATAAAGACTCGAGAAAATCAACTTCAGGATTTGTGATTACCTTTGCAGGGGGAGCTGTTTCCTGGCAATCGAGGCTACAAAAGTGTGTTGCCTTATCCACCACAGAAGCAGAGTATATCGCAGCAACGGAAGCATGCAAGGAGATGTTATGGATGAAGAACTTCTTGCTTGAGTTGGGAGTAAAGCAAGACAAGTACAGCTTGTTGTGTGACAACCAAAGTGCTATTCACTTAGCAAAGAATCCAGCGTTTCATTCTCGCTCAAAGCACATCGACATTCGGCATCATTGGATACGAGAAGTTCTTGAAGAGAAGTTCATACATCTCAACAAAGTACACACAGATGAAAACTGGTCAGATTTTATGACCAAAGTATTACCGATCAAGAAGTTTGAAGATTGCTGCAAAGGCACCGGCATGACAACGGTTTCGGGCTAAGTCGGAAAGGGGGAGATTTGTTGGGTTTTTCCTCCTTAAGCCCAAAACAAATCATAATTAACCTTAGCCCAAGAAGAAGAAAAATCTAGAGAAGAATGGAGAAAGATGAAGAAGTGTGTAGAAAAAGAAGTGTGTGGAAATGGATGTGTGTAGAAAAAGAAGTGTGTAGAAGTTGTTGTAGTTAGCCTCTCACTAGTATAAATAGGGGTGCTTAGCACCATTTGTAACCATCAAGCAAAAAGAAAAACAAGAGAGAAAAACACTTGTAAGAGAGAGTTTCCTAAAATTTCATATTTTGTAGTAAATCCCTTTCCTAAATATTAAGAGTCTTTTTCTTAAACTCTTAGTTGTCTAAATCCCATCTTCATCTCACGAAGAATATTAGGTAATTTTCCCAACAATAAAAATATGCAGGTTTCCAAATAAAAAAGTTTAGTTAACAATGAATGTGGGATTATACGAAAAGAAAGTCGGGTAATATCTGACCAAGTCAAATAAAGAAACTATCAATTAAATATCAAATTTGTTATGAAATTTGAGAAATTTAAATTAATTATTGAATAACAGTAGATTACAAAATCTATAGAATCTAATCTATTAAAACAGGAGTACAAATAGGAAATACCCCTTAGTTTTCCACAAAAATTACAATTCTCTGCCACTGATATTATTCCTACATCCAAACACAAATTAAATCACCCCTTACATGGATATATGCTCATAATAAGCCCATCACTAATTTGTTTGACCTAATAATTAAATTTTGTATATTTGTAACCATAAAATGAGTTTTATTATTTCTTTTCATCACAGTCTATATCACTACATCAAAATCATCTTTAAATTATTAAACCGAAAAATTAAATTAAATGTCAAAAAATATATCTTATATTTCAAAATAAGTCATTTTTACTTATATTTTAAAACATATATCTTAAGTGCAATTAATACTTAACTCTAATTTTTTTTAATAATTATTATTGAATGCCACTAGACTTAAACACACAGTCGTTTAATAACTTAACAACCCTGTCCAAAATTTTTTACAAAACCAAGTGCACCTAAACTCAAGTGGTTTGTTATTGAATATGCCTTAGTTTAAAATTATTCTGCAGAAATCAAAACAAATGTGATTCAATACCAAATATGACACGGTTTACAAGATCAAAACCAATAATTTAAAATTTGGTTCACCACATAAGAAAAACAATTTGTTTAAATACTTAACCACTTGATTTCGATCCAATATATATCATGATTAAAAAATCATTATCAATGAAATGGTTTAGCAAACATGTCATTTATACACAAATTAATAGGTTATCTTCAAACATGTCTAATACATAAATTAATATTATAAAATAAATAATTATAAGATAGACTATTATCTGCAAATCCACCGGTTTAAATTCTGTATTCAAATTTTAATTTAACTCACCTATATTCCGTATGTACACGATATTATTTGCAATATATAAATATATTTAAATTATACATTATAAACAAACTAAACGTTTTTGGGTTATCGAAATCTTTTATATCTTATAAAAACATTCCTAAAATATAGACAACCAATTATTTTTTTCTAACTTATCCATATTTGACAAATATTCATAATCTTTTTCTGTTATCACTAATTATAATGAGTATGTATTCTATAAATGACAAACGTTATATCCATACTTTTCTCATGCGATCTTAGCAATTAATTAACCACATATATATTTTAGCTAAAATTTACAAATATATGCTATTAATTGTATTTGTTTTAAAAAGAAATAATCTATTATACATGTCTCTCAAATCTAGCCATTTATACTATTAACTTATGTATTAGTAAAAATCATGGACACATTATACTTATAAGGGCATGTCTAGAATGACGATACATATTATCGTAAAGAGAATAATAATTTAAATGCTTACCATTAGCTAACTTATTTGTTAAAAAATAATCAAAAAGTAAGAAGATGGGAGAAGTTGTAACACAAACAAAAAAGTTACAAACAAACAAAAAATTAGGTATAATTTTCTTAAAAAAATATGTTTGCCAATAATATTTGGGTTTCTACAAAATTTAGTTATTATTTTGGCCCATTTTTGTTACAATTTTTTTATCATAATTATTCATTCAATTTATTTGTATGAGGTGGGTTTAGTAAAATTTATTAATATCATACATATTTTGTATGTGTATATAGATTTTAAAAATAACAAAACAATGAAAAATATTTTATAAAATATATTTTGGATTATAACAGATTGAAAGAAGTAATTGTTTTTAAGCAAATACATCTCCAACCAAAACATATTATAGTTTTAATATCTTCATAAATTTAACATATATTATATAGATTTCATAATAACAATGTGTAAATATTGTTGTACATTATTGTTTATATAACTAAAATTTATATTATAAAAATATTCAATTTTATATTGCTAATAAATTGTGGAACTTAGTGTCAACGTATTTATATTAGATTAATTATACCAAAACATATCCATAAATTGATTCTAATTTATATATAAATATTTATATTATAAAATGTATAATTATATAATGGATACATGAAAAACAAATATCAACATTTAACAAAAAGTGAAAACCATAATCCGCGTGGACGCACAAATCAATATCTAGACTTTGATTAATTTAATCCTCATCTCTACCTATGGAGGATAATATCATGATTTGTTGATTACAATTTTATTAAATATATAATTAACTTTCACTGTAAAACAAAATATAAAATATACATTACTTGCTGTATAAAATTATTTTTTTCTTAGTTATTTTAAAATTTATAA
This sequence comes from Moricandia arvensis, assembly GCA_905132765.1. NCBI lineage: Eukaryota > Viridiplantae > Streptophyta > Magnoliopsida > Brassicales > Brassicaceae > Moricandia > Moricandia arvensis. Next base: position 144,761 of record CAJHQP010000236.1, on the reverse strand, counting down.
TATATTTCTTAAATAAACTCCACTTTTAGGTCGTGCACATGTTTTATATTTTTTTTATTTTAATTTTTAAAAATCATTTATGTAATGTTTTATTTTGTAAAAATACATATATATACACACATATTTGGATTTAAATTCAATTAATTTTTTTTAAAAAAAAATGTAAAAGCAGTGTATTAATACATAGTTACAACTTTTTAAAAAAGAAATTACATAATAACTGATCCAACATATATCCAATAAAAAAATATATAATAATACAATATAATAATGAAAAATATAATTTTAACAAATTGCTAAAGTAACATAAATGAAAACGTTAAATTAAAATAAAATTGATGTGTTTTGAAATGTTTATAAGTATATCGAAAACAAACATCCGCGCGGGCGCGCGGGTCCGATCCTAGTTAACTTTAAATCAACTATCCAATAAACACCCGTGAATCTCTTACCATTTCAGTTTTGTTTAATCTCTTACTATATTAGTTTTGTTTGAATATTTACTTTGTTAACTAAAGTTGAGAAGCTAATTAAATGAAAAAAGAAAGAAATTTGACTAAAAGAGTCCATAACGCTACACCTTACTCCACTAGATCCCAACTACCCTCTCTCAACCCGTCACCAGTAGTCACACACATGGTCATTCATCAGACCACCCAAACACACACACACTCTCTCTCCTCTCTTTCTCTCTCTAGCGATCACACTTCACAACCTCTCGGATCGGATCTTTCGTTGCTCACAGCCTCCTCGAATTCTGATTGATTTTGAACGGTTAGGGTTTTCGTTTCCTCTCGTGAACTCGAAGATGGTCTTCTGCTTCGGAATCATTCGTTTCAGTGCCGGCGGCGGGTGAAACTCGTCTCTCCTAGCGGTAATCCGGCGGAAGTGAGCGGTGGAGATGGAGGCTTCACCTGCTAAGTTCTTCTTCGGCTTCCTGATTGTCTCCATCTTCATGTGGATGATCTTCATGTGAGCTATTGAATCTTAGTTCTATTTTTGGTTCAAGAGCTTGCCTGTATAGCTGATAATAAGTGTTTACTTGATTCTGTATATGTTTTTTGCTGATTCATCTTTAATTTTTTAGTCTTTTAGTGGTGAGATTGTTAGCTTATTTTTTTTCGATTTTCCTTCCTGCAGACTTTGTTCAAGGTTCTTTGCCTGGATTCTTAGCCGAGTGCTGGGAGCTTCTGTTGTGTTTCGTGTTGGCGGTTGGAAATGCCTCAAGGATGTTGTGGTTAAGTTTAATAAGGTGAGACCTGAAAATTCTGTGTAATCATCTAACCATTGGAGAAGCTTAAATCATATCAATGTAGTGGGTTGCATCTGTGCTATGTAGCTAAGAAATAATGTTTCTGTGAACTATTCATCAAAGCACTATTGTCAAGAGAGGGAAAAAACTGTTCCTTTAGAAGCTTGAATCAGATCAATTTAGTGGATTGTATCTGTCTTAATGTATTGGATTGCATCTGTCCTCTATGTAGCTAAGAAAGAATGTTTCTGTAAACTTTTCATCAAAGCACTATTGTCAAGAGAAAACAAAAAAACTGTTTCTGTAGAAGCTTGATACAGATCAATGTAGTTATGAAAGAATGTCTCTGTTGAAGACCAATGTAGTTTTATTTCATCTCTGCTTTTTACATTCTGTAGCAGGCCGTCTTGTTAGTCCTGTGGTAGTATCAACTTTTTTTGCATTATTGTTTGTACTTGGACAATAGTTCGTTGCTAATGTTTTTGTTTTGAGACGACTGTAAAGTTTACCTCAAAGATGATTTGCTTCTGGTTTGAGTGTTTTTCTAGGGTGCTATTGAGTCGGTGTCTGCTGGTGAAATTAAACTTAGTTTACGACAGTCCTTGGTCAAACTCGGCGTTGGTTTTCTTTCTAGAGATCCAAAAGTGCAAGTCTTGATATGTGATCTTGAAGTTGTAATGAGGTCATCGACTTCAACTAAAAATCTACCCAAAGCCAAAAGTCGGAAACCTCGCACTTCAGGCAGGGGGAAGTGGATGGTGGTTGCTAATGTTGCAAGGTTTCTTTCAGTTTCTGTCGCAGATATGGTTGTCAAGGTAATTAGTTTGAGTTTACTATCTTTCTTCATATGCAGTACTGAGATTTGATTGTCTTTTAGTAGAGATATGTGGAAACTACTTTGTAATAAACTATGTGTAATGCAGACCCGAAAGGCAATAGTTGAAGTCAAAGAACTGAAGTTAGATATATCTAAGGATGGTGGGACAAAGCCCAATCTATATGTTAAGCTGCATGTAATACCGATTCTGGTTCACTTATGTGAATCACGCATGATTTCTGAAGAGTCGTCTAGCATAAGCTTAGAAAGGTGTACTGCTTCCCTAACGTCTTCTGCCACATCAGACAGATCCTCTGCTGCATTCTTTTGTGATGAATTCTCTCTTTCTACCGAGTTTGGACATGACAGGTACCTATTAAAATGGATTACATTGTCGACTGCTTTTGGATACTTGCACTTTTCTAGATCCCTCTGTGACCTTAAGATGTGTATGCCCTTATTTCAGAAGATAAATCCTTACTCAATCAGTGGTTTGCTCAAATTTTGTTCCTTTTCTGAAATATAGGGCTGTAGGTATTGTCTCACGAAATTTGGAAATTGTATCTGGAGATGTAACTCTGACTTTTGATGAGGATTCGTTTCCTAAGAGCAATCATTCATCATCTACTGTCCATTCAGATGATGTTGTAAGGTCAACTAGTGTTACTTCATCTGCCAAGAAACCAGATAAAGAGCATCAGCTGGTGGCAGCACTTGCAAAATATTCTCCATCTTTTCCTGAAAAGGTTAGTTAGTTTGCCTAATGGAATTTGAGTTACCCAAATATTTTACGTTTCTTCTGTGAGTCTGCATTACTGAATATTTTACTTGTCTTGTGAGTCTGAAAGTTTCTGACCTCTACTGACGGTGTGGTCTTACTGACCAGATTTTATTCATATTACCCAAACTGGATGTGAGATGTGTCAATCGAGAACATGATCTTGTTGCTGAGAATAACATCACAGGAATCCAACTTACGAGTGTTAAGTCAAAATCTTTTGAAGACACAGGGGAGAGTACACGTCTCGATGTTCAGATGGAACTCAGTGAGATTCATGTATGGTTGTGTAAGCTCTTTCAGATATATGATTTTTATATCTTTTTTATCTACTAATGCTGTGCTCTTGTGTTTCTTTGCAGCTTTTTAGAGAAGCTAAGTCCTCTGTTTTGGAAATTATGAAAGTTGATATGGTCTCTTTTATCTACATCCCTATTCAGGTTTGGAATCTTATGAAATTATACATATATTATTCTTTTTCAAAGTCCTTTGCATTTGACTCAATACTCATGACTTGTGAATACTAGGTCCATTTACTTGTTTCCTTACAACTGACTTGGGTTTCTGTTTGTAGTTTTAGTTTGTATTCATATGAATTCATGCAGAACGGGAAGTCTGTTTTGTTGGAGCATCAGTTTGAGTTATACTTTCTAAAGCTTGTAAATTTATATTGTTATAAATTCTCTCCTTTCAGCCGGTTCTGCCTATAAGAGCTGAAGTTGATATAAAGCTGGGAGGTACACGATGCAATCTATTCATTTCTAGGCTACAACCGTGGTTGCGTCTTCATTTCTTGAAAAAGAAAAAACTGGTGCTTCATGGTCCCACTCACACACTGGAGAAATCAAAAGCTACTGATACGAAAGCCATTATGTGGACAGGCACAATTTCAGCCCCTGAGATGGCAGTTATACTCTATGGTATTGATGATTTACCGGTGTATCATGTAAGTCACGTAATTATATTTGTCCGACACAATTTTGGATAAACTTTAGTCTTCGTAGATAAGTGAACTTTAATGCAGTCATGAGAAATTTCCGTAAGCCTTTTCACTTGCTTGATTCTTTAATACTTTAGTTATGCAACACATGAATATTGTTTTACTATATGCTAAACAGTATTTTGTTCTTGGTGTTTGATATGCAGTTTTGTTCGCAGTCGTCCCATGTGTTTGCAAATAACATTTCGAGTATGGGCACAGCAATTCATGTTGAACTTGGTGAATTGAATCTGCATTTGGCAGATGAGTACCAGGAATGCTTTAAAGAAAACCTTTTCGGAATAGAGCCGAACTCTGGTTCGTTGATGCATATAGCAAAGCTTAGCTTGGATTGGGGAAAAAGAGATGGAACATCATCTGACGAGGTTGGTTGCAGAAGTAAATTGGTACTCTCGGTAGACGTGACTGGAATGGGTATATACTTTTCTTTCAAGCGTGTTGAATATCTCATAACAAATGCTATGTCCTTCAAAGCTCTCTTCAAGACATTATCTGTTGCTGGCAAAAAGATGAATCAAACTGGAGGAGTGCAACCAGCCAAAGGATCTGGGAAAGGAACTAGGCTAGTGAATCTGAATCTTGAACGTTGTTGTGTGACCTTTTGTGACGACACAGGATTGGATAATACAGTTATTCAAGACCCTAAAACCGTCAATTATGGATCACAAGGTGGCCGAGTTACGTTTAGTTCATTAGCTGATGGTAGACAACGCACAGCGAGCGTAGTGTCTACTGCTTCTGAAGAATGTAAAAGATTAAAGTACTCGGTTTCTCTTGAAATATCACAGTTTAGCCTTTGTCTCAACAAGGATAAACACTCGGTGCAAATGGATCTTGGAAGAGCAATATCCATCTACCAGGAGTATTTGGAGGAGCATAAACCTTGTTCAAAAATCAAGTTGTTTGATATGCACAACGCAAAGCTTGTACGTCGATCCGGTGGTCTTAATGACATAGATGTTTGTTCTCTCTTCAGTGCTACTGATATTTCACTGGGTTGGGAACCTGATGTCCATCTATCTTTCTATGAACTGTTTTTACGGTTGAAATCCCTGGTGTATGCGCAAAAGCTAAAGGAACATGAAAGGGAGAGCAGATCTAGTGTGAAAGATGGTGGCTCGGGTGAAGAAAAAAATCTGTCCAATTCTGCTGACAAGCAGAAGAAAAAGGAATCTATGTTTGCTATTGATGTGGAAACTTTGACGATATCAGCTGAAGTAGGAGATGGGGTAGAGGTTAAATTGGAGGCGCAATCAATTTTTTCTGAGAATGCGTGTATAGGAGTCCTTCTTGAGGGGCTTATTCTTGCTTTTAATGGATCTCGAGTGTTGAAAACTACAAGAATGCAAATATCAAGAATCCCTGCTGCCTCGTCTAGTGTGTCTGATGCAGTCCCTGTAATGACAAGTGGTCCTTGGGACTGGGTAGTACAAGGGCTTGATGTGCACGTTTGCATGCCATACAAATTACAGTTGCGTGCCATAGATGATTCGATCGAAGACATGTTGCGAGCCTTGAGACTTATAACTGTAGCGAAAGATAAAAGCCTGTTTCCAGGAAAGAGAGAAAGCTCACGGCCTAAGAACAAGAAATCTAGCCCAAAATTTGGCCGCATAAGAATTTGCATACGCAGGCTAACCGCATATATTGAGGAAGAACCAATTCAAGGTTGGCTTGATGAACACTATCATCTGGTGAAAAAGGAAGCCTGCGAGTTGGCTGTCAGATTGAAATTTCTTGAAGATTTTATCCAAAAAGCTACTCAGTCTCCTAAAGGTGCTGAAACAAGTGATCCTACAGATGAAAGAAAGATGCTTTTTGATGGGGTTGAAATTGATGTCCAGGATCCTTTAGCTATTAACAAAGTGAAGGATGAGATTCATAAACGGTCTTTTCAATCGTATTATCAGGCATGCCAGGGTTTAGCATCCTCAGAGGGTTCAGGTGCCTGTACGGAAGGATTCCAGGGAGGTTTTAAGCCAAGTACTGCTAGAACCTCTCTTCTCTCTGTTTGTGCCACAGATTTTGATTTAAGCTTGACGGCAGTTCATGGTGGTGATGCTGGTTTGATGGAAGTCTTGAAGAAGCTTGATCCTATATGTCAAGAAAACGACATACCCTTTTCTCGGTTATATGGAAGCAATGTTGACTTGAAAACTGGAAGCTTGGTAGTTCAGCTAAGAAATTACACACTTCCCCTTCTCTCTGGCACTTCTGGCAAATGTGAAGGTCGTATTGTGCTGGCTCAGCAGGTATGGTTATTTTCTTGTTATCGTTTCGTTTCCCATGTCATATGATTCGTTACTTCTGTTTATGATTAATGTTGTTTTAATTTTTACTCACAGTTTTCTGGTTATGACCTCAATTGACTAATTATTTGACTGCTTGTTATTTTAAATAAGGCAACGTGTTTTCAGCCACAAATTTCCCAAGACGTATTTGTAGGCAGATGGAGAAAAGTGCGAATGTTCCGGTCAGCAACTGGCACAACTCCACCGATGAAGACCTACTCAGATCTGCGCATACACTTTGAACAAGGACAAGTTTCCTTTGGAGTTGGATATGAACCGGCTTTCGCAGACATTAGCTATGCTTTCACAGTTGCTCTTCGGAGAGCTAATCTGAGTCATAGGGGTCCAGGTGTTCTACCTACCGTTAAAAAAGAACGAAGCTTACCTTGGTGGGATGATATGAGAAACTATGTTCATGGCAATATCACTTTATCTTTTTCTGAATCAAAGTGGGATCTTCTTGCTACCACGGATCCATATGAGAGTCTTGATAAACTTCAAATAGTGACTGGTCCTATTGAACTTCAGCAGTCAGATGGTCGTGTGTTTGTCAATGCTAAAGACTTCAAGATAAAACTGAGTAGTCTGGAAAGTTTGATTAGCCGGCACTCCTTAAAAATTCCAGTCGGCACCTCTAGAGCTGCATTTATTGAAGCCCCTGCGTTTAATCTTGAAGTCACAATGGACTGGGAATGTGAGTCTGGGGATCCTTTGAATCATTACCTATATGCATTTCCATCTGAAGGAAAGCCTCGTGAGAAGGTCTTTGATCCGTTCAGATCTACATCACTCTCGCTTCGGTGGAATTTCTCCCTTAGACCTGAAAAGTTTCACCAGTCTTCCTCAGGTACTGGGCATCCACCAGACACTGCAGTTCTCTGCAGCTCGCAAGAGGAGCCTGAGACACCAACAATGAATCTTGGAGCTCATGATTTGGCATGGGTACTTAAGTTCTGGGGTTTGAATTACTATCCTCCACACAAGTTACGTTCTTTCTCCAGATGGCCTAGGTTTGGTGTTGCAAGAGTTGCACGATCAGGAAATTTATCTCTAGACAAGGTGATGACGGAATTTATGCTCCGTGTAGATGCCACTCCTTGCCTGATAAATTACATGCCTTGGGATTCTGACGATCCTGCCAAAGGATTGAGTTTTAACATGTCAAAGCTAAAATACGAACTGTGCTATAGTCGCGGGAAGCAAAAATATACATTTGAATGCAAGCGGGATGTGCTTGACCTTGTATATCAAGGTCTTGATCTTCACGTGCCTAAGGCTTTTATTAACAAAGATGAGCATCCTTCCGTTCCAGGAAGCGTTCAGGTTAGAAAAAGCTCCCAAAATGCTTTGATAGACAGAGTACCCTCTGGAAAAGACCATAAGAAGAATGAGAAGCATCGCGATGAAGGGTTTCTATTGTCGTCTGATTATTTTACAATCAGAAGGCAGGCCCCAAAAGCTGATCCTGAAAGATTATTGGCATGGCAAGAGGCTGGAAGAAGAAATCTGGAGATGACGTATGTGAGGTCTGAGTTTGAGAATGGAAGCGAGAGTGATGAACATATACGATCAGATCCTAGTGATGATGATGGATACAATGTTGTCATTGCTGACAATTGTCAACGGGTCTTTGTTTATGGCCTCAAACTCCTGTGGACCATTGCAAACAGAGATGCTGTTTGGTCGTTTGTTGGTGGAATATCGAAAGCATTTGAGCCACCTAAACCTTCTCCGTCTCGTCAGTATACACAGAAGAAGATCCTTGAAGAGAGCCAAGAGGAATCTTGTCCGGAAACACATCAAGGGGAAACGTTGAAATCTTCTGCAAGCCCTGGAAGAAACCTCCCTTCTCAGCCTATGGAGATGGCAGGACCTCTTTTATCACCGTCAAACTCGGTGAAAATTGAAAAATCTTATGACAGAGCTGGTATGTCTTGATTTAATAATTAGCAACGTCGGTTTTGTGAATTTTTTTTTCTCGTTTCTCAAGAACTGAAAATTCTCAGAGAACGTGCTGGTTCAGTATCGATGCATTATTTACTTATTCACATTTGACACCGATCTAGGTAATGCTGAGACCAGTGAATCTGAGGAAGATGGGACTCGTCACTTCATGGTGAATGTCATTGAGCCACAGTTTAATCTTCACTCAGAAGATGCTAATGTAAGTAACTATTGTCGTATAAGAATGCACAATTAACACCATTACCTACTTTTGTGCGCTGTAATAGTATTAATATTTTGCTTATTAGGTTAATCTAGCTGGCATTCAAACTTCTCTCGTAGAATATATTAGAGCTGGCAAGCTGTGTGATGCTTATAGTTAATCAACAAAACTGACATGATATTTTTTGGTTATAAAAAGGAGTTTTCTTACTGGCTGATAAACCTCACTTTGATGAATAACAGGGTCGCTTTTTGCTTGCTGCTGTTAGTGGTCGTGTTCTAGCACGATCTTTTAATTCCATTATGCGTGTTGGTGTGGAAGTAATTGAGCAGGCTCTTGGCACTGGAAGTGCCCAGGTTCCAGAATGTAGTCCTGAAATGACATGGACTCGGATGGAATTTTCTGTTATGTTAGAGCATGTTCAGGCCCATGTTGCTCCGACTGATGTTGACCCAGGTGCTGGGTTGCAGTGGCTCCCTAAAATTCGCAGAAACTCGCCAAAAGTGAAGCGTACTGGGGCTTTACTTGAAAGAGTCTTTATGCCTTGTGACATGTTCTTAAGGTATACAAGACACAAAGGTGGAAATCCGGATTTAAAGGTAACTCCACTTCTAATAGTATTTTTCCGGGGTTTTTTCCTATAGTGTTTGAATTTCTGTTTCAGAATCTTTCAGAACCTAATTCTTCTGCCTTTGCAGGTGAAACCACTGAAAGAGCTCACTTTCAATTCACACGATATAACCGCTACGATGACTTCTCGGCAATTCCAGGTTATGCTGGATGTTTGACTAACCTCCTCTTTGCAAGGCTTCCAAAGTGAGTATTGAAACCTGAATAAAACTAAAGGGGGAACCCACATATTTCATATCAATATCGTCCACTTTCTCTTGTATATTTTGCAATAACTAGCTGAAATAAACGTAAGTGCTTTTTGGAATCTACACCACTTCAATACACCGATGACTAGGGCAGAACTTCATGTAATTTTTTTGTCTGTTTAATTTTTGAAGTTTTCTAGCATTAAGAAGAATATCCTTTGATAATTCAGGCCTCGGAAAAGTAGTCTCCAATGTCCCACTGAAGATGAAGATGTTGAAGAGGAGGCTGATGAGGTAGTTCCATATGGAGTTGAAGAAGTAGAACTTGCGAAAATCAACCTTGAAGAGAAAGAGCGAGCCCGAAAGTTGCTTCTTGATGATATTAGAAAATTGTCTTATTGTTCTGACAATATGGATGACACACATATGGAAAAAGAAGGTGAATTGTGGATGATTAGTACCAGAAGATCCATACTGGTAAGACTCTACAGAAGGAAGTATATTTAGATGCTATATTATGGATGATAGTGTGAAGTAAACTCTGCTTTTAGCTATTAATATCTCACATAGCCATTAAACTGTGTCTTGAACAGTTAGATTTATGTTCTTCCTAAGCGTCATCATTTTGTTAATTTGTTTCTTTAATATCCTTGAAAATAGTTGTGGAGTTTATTTCGTTGTGACGATATAAATTTGTTGTTGCATTTTGTTTGTTTTAGGTGCAAGGATTAAAGAAAGAGCTCTTATATGCACAGAAGTCTAGAAAGGCCGCTTCTGTATCTTTAAGAATGGCACTGCAGAAGGCTGCCCAGCTGCGACTGATGGAGAAAGAAAAGAACAAAAGTCCATCATACGCTATGTGCATTTCCTTGCAAATCAATAAGGTTGTCTGGAGCATGCTTGTAGACGGTAAATCCTTTGCTGAAGCAGAGATAAATGACCTGGTAAGTTTATGGATATCCGGTTTCATTATCATCATCACTCTTTCGAATGTGGAATGATGAGAGTCGGTGATGAATTTGGTTAGAATCTTTCCTCAATCTACTTGGTTCATTTCTGACTTAACCTAGTCTATTTAAATGAAATGTATATATGCAGATTTATGACTTTGATCGAGACTACAAAGACATTGGTGTTGCTCGATTCACGACCAAGTCCTTTGTTTTGAGGAACTGTCTGCCTCATGCAAAGTCGGATATGCTTTTATCAGCATGGAATCCTCCAACCGAGTGGGGAAGGTACCTTTCTATTGTGGTGCTTATCATATCACATGCTTTGCCAAGTATTTTAATTCTGGGTGATGGTTTCTTAGTTGCACTAGGAAACGTTTTGATGGCTAAAATAGATCAACGATCTCATAAGGCTATAGAACTACGCATCTTAAATTTAAACTTCAACACTTTTTAAAAATGACGCTGGTTTTGACTTTGGAAATGTTGTTCCTCTCTTCCCACATATGTTCACTCGAACTTTGTATCAGTTCTGACAAGTGAAATTCATTAGAAGTGACCTTTAATTTTAATTTGCAGGAAATTCATGCTTCGTGTTGATGCAAAGCAAGGAGCACCAAAAGATGGACACTATCCTCTTGAGCTTTTCCATGTAATTATCTTTTTCTCTCTCAATGATTTGCTAGTCAATTTTATGTTATGACTCGGTTATATATCTTTTAGTTGAACTATGTCTGCTTATTGTGTGCGTTTTAAAATGTTTGATAATACACACAAATCTTGTAGGTGGAGATTTACCCCCTTAGGATCCATTTGACAGAAACAATGTACAGAATGATGTGGGAGTATTTCTTCCCTGAGGAAGAGCAGGATTCACAAAGGCGACAGGTTACAAATGAAAAAAATAACTGATAATTGTTAAAACTTGTATTTAATGTTTTTTGGTTAACTTTCTCTCCTGCAGGAAGTTTGGAAAATTTCCACGACAGCTGGCTCAAAACGTGTAAAGAAAGGTCTAGCAGGTGATTCTTCTACAACTAGTCAGTCCACTATTGAAGCATCTCGCAGGAGTTCTGAATCGCTCTCTGCTTCTGCGACAACGTTGTCACAAAGCAATGCTGACTCTGTTCAAGTAGGCTTTGACCTTTGTCTACACTTGAAAGTCTTGAATGTATTTCTAATTTTTAGTGATTTTACTTGCATTTTGTTTGCAGAAATCAAATACGCTAAGCCTAAGGTGTAGCACTGGTGGTTCAGCTCAAGAGTTGAGAACATCTTCTTTCGATAGGACTGGGGGAGAAAATATGGCAGAATCCCTAGGTAATGAACTCGTTCTACATACTCATTCCTGCACCGTGGCTTCTTCTGTGGAACAACAGGAGCAGAAGCCCAAAGAGACAAAAACTGTCAAGCCTGGCCGCTCTTCTCATGAAGAAAAGAAGGTTGGCAAATCACATGAGGAGAAGAAATCTAGGCCTAGAAAGATGATGGAGTTTCACAACATCAGAATAAGTCAGGTGTGTTGGCTAATCTTCAGTCCTAAGCTCAGGTCAGAAGTTGTGTTGCTTTAATCGGTTTTACATCTTTTCATCTTCAGGTGGAGCTCCTAGTGACCTATGAGGGCTCCAGATTTGTTGTAAACGACCTCAAGTTGTTGATGGATACATTTCACCGTGTTGAGTTCACTGGTACTTGGAGAAGACTCTTTTCTCGTGTTAAGAAACACATCATTTGGGGAGTACTGAAGTCTGTTACAGGAATGCAGGTCAGGAATAGCTACGTGAATACACTTCTAGGTTAATATAAGCTAACATGTCTCTTTCTAATCGAATGTTTCAGGGGAAGAAATTCAAAGACAAATCACAGAACAACCGCGAGTCTGCAGACAATGACCTTAATCTAAGTGACAATGATCAGACGGGGAAATCTGAGAATCAAGTCACATGGTTTAAGCGTCAAAGCGATGGAGCAGGTGATGGATTTGTTACTTCTATTAAAGGACTCTTCAATACGCAAAGGCGAAAGGCCAAAGCATTTGTCTTGAGAACAATGAGAGGTGAAGCAGAGAATGACTTCCACGGAGAGTGGAGCGACAGTGATGTAGAGTTATCTCCTTTTGCTCGGCAATTAACTATAACGAAAGCTAAGACTAAGAGGCTCCTCAAACGCCACACTAAGAAATTCCGCCCAAGATCTCAAAGAGGTGAGCAACATGAGTCACATTGGTCATAACTAAAAATTTGCTTATTCGTTGGACTTCCCAACATTAAAACGTTGTGTTTTTTTTTCTGATTAGGTTCGAGTTCTCAGCAAAGAGATTCACTTCCATCATCTCCGAGAGAGGCCACTGCTTTTGAAAGTGGCTACTCAAGCGGAACTTCACCGTATGAAGATTTTCGAGATTAAAAATCATTCTGACCAGACAATCAAAAATCGTTATCCTTGGCTGAGGGAGGAAGTATAGACTTCTCAGCTTCCGAGGAATCATCCTTGTAAATTTTGTATTTTTTCTACTGCAATAGGGGAATGAAAAAAATATATGTATTGAGGGAGAGAGTGAGAGGGCGATCAACAATATTGTACAGACGTTGGTATACTGAAATGGAAATTTAAACCAGAGGTCACACAACATCAATCCTTTCGTCAAGGTTTACAAAACAGTCGTCAATTAGTGGAACACTTTTACAACATTACATTTCTCTTCTCTACTTTGGATGCCTCCTAGTGTAAAACATAAACTTCAGTTTATTTTTTATCTAGTTCAACATTTTGCATCCATATATTATCCACCATTACACATGCCTTATTAGCTTATGTATTAACAATTGATGCAGTCTAACATTGATTTTGTCACCAAGTTAGTCAAGAACGACGATTGACATATGCAAGTTCCGACTTACATTTTCACTCACTATTTTATGTGACCTACAAAATGGAAAGAGAAAATAGAGATGAATAATCTAACATAACTCAATAAGGAATCAAACCCCAACTAAACAACAACAATCTTCCATCCCAATACCCCAAACAAAAGCAAACATCCATGCAACATCCAAAATCATACAATAACTACAAGAAATCAAATATGCAATGTGGAAGCTAATAACAATAACAATGCATGCTACATACCAAGCAGAGACACTATAACTCTACGCATAAGACTAAAACTACTCTTAGTCTCGTCTAACTTAATTCTCTAGACACACGTTAGACATACTCTTAGGCATACTCAAACTCCTAAGGATCCCCCTTACACAAAACACAAATCGGAAGCTTACCATCCCCACCAGCTGAATACTATAACATATTTGATTATAGAGATATTGTCACTTTCAAAGATATATAAAATTTCTATAACCTAGTGACCAGCAGGCTTGCATAGACCGACCATATTAATACCAATAACTCGGATTCCCTCATATTTACCCATACCTCATAAGAAAACACTCCTAGAATTTGTTACTGTCCTCTGACTAAGAAGAGTTAGAGGTGGTCTTACCGAAACAAAAACTCGTTTTATCGGAGAGTCGATTCGTCTCGCCAACACTTGATCTAGTTGAAATGAATAATTGACAAAAAAAAAAAAAAAAAAAAAAAAAAACCCATCTCCTTTTTAAACAACTTTTTTCTTTTTTGGGTCAAATTTTGAACAATTTTTTCTTTAATATCTTTTTATCTAGTAGCGAGCCTTCTTCCTTTTTACTCTTCACAACATAAACCCCAGCCGTACGCGTCCGTTACACGCGCCACCACTGTCTCTTTCTCTAGCTCCGATCATCGAATCGCTTTCCTTCAGAGAACTATCGCCTACTCTTTCTGCGCCCGAACCAACTCCTACCCCTAGGTCATTCCACTACCATCTCTCAATCTAAAACCCTAATTTAGGGTTCCCTCACTGAGATCGACACCTCCTATTCACAGATTTCGATTCTGAACTCATCGTAACATGTGATTATTGCTGTTCACAAACACCTCAAAAAATGGTTGATAGCAGCAGTAATAAGAAGAGAAAAGAGTTCATCAGTGAAGGAGACATCTCCACTCTTCTACAAAGGTCTCTTCTTTATTTTTATTTTAATTATTAGCTTCCTCTCTTCTCTCATTCTTGACTTATATATGTCTTTTGTTGCAGATACGACACAATGACGATACTGAAGTTGCTTCAGGAAATGGCCTACTACGCTGAGCCGAAGATGGACTGGAATGAGTTGGTGAAGAAGACTAGTACTGGGATCACCAGTGCTAGAGAATACCAGTTGCTATGGCGCCATCTCGCTTATCGAGATTCTCTTCTTCCCATGGACAATACTTCTCTCCCTCAGGTCTGTATTACTATGCTTTTATGATTGTATAGCCTGCTTGTTTCTCTGATGATAGATATTGATCTTGTTAGAAACTCAATTTGGCGTCAAAGTTCTCACATTTGTGTTGCCCTGCTTATGTTTAACTTTATGTTAGTGAACTATCTTAGAATTTTTGTTTGGGGATTTTTATTTATTAGCATCTGATGAGTGGCTAAGCATTTTATGACGTAATTGCAAGTTCTAATGAAGTCTTGGTTGTGCAGGATGATGATAGTGACATGGAGTTTGAATTGGAAGCTTCCCCTGCAGTCAGCGTTGATGCAGTAGCGGAAGCTGTTGCGCATGTTAAAGTAAGTTGGATATGGATTTTCCTGATATTCTTCTTCTTTCCTCTCAAAGTCTTCCAAAAAGGAGCTTCCTTTTGCATCATCAGTGCTGTTTCTCTGTGTCATTTTCTTCCAGAGAGATATTGAGTGGAGTTCCTGCTGTTTATCTATTTGCCTTGCATTCATTTTTATGTATTATAGATTGTTTTCTACATTCGTATAGGTGATTCCGTAAGTTTCTAGATATTTAGCAATTGTTTGGTGGAATTTTTTACTGAGATTTTAAAATTCGATCTCTATTTATGAGAGAACGGGCAAATTATGGTTGCATTTTCCTTTCGTTAGATTTGGGTCTTTATTTTATAAGATCATGAAGCATAGTAGAAAATTTATGTGTTATCTTAACCAAAAAATGGATTCTTCCTGTAGCAAGGAGCTTCCTTTTGTATTGATTTGTCTTTCTCTAATTTTCTCATTGCTCTTATCAGTACTGTTCTTGATTTCTCTATCGTGTTAAATCCCAAAATAATTGGTGGAGCATGTATGATTAAAGATTTTAGTGATTCTTCCTAATAATTAAGTTGTGGCTACTATTCTTGGATATTGATACCTGCTTATTCTAAGTCCCCAATGATCCAAATACTAAATTTTCTGTTTTTCTCTCGTGTTTAGGTGATTGCTGCTTCCTATGTGCCAAGTGATTCCGACATTCCTGAAGACTCAATATGTGAGGCTCCCTTGACCATTAACATACCTTATGGCCTGCAAAGGAGGCCTCAAGAACCATCAGACTCGTATTGGTCGTCAAGAGGGATGAATATAACCTTTCCAATATCTCTTCAGAAAGCAGCTGAGGGACATAATGGAAATGGGTTAGCCAGTAACATGGGTCCTCGCAAGAAAAGAAAAAAATGGTCAGCTGAGGAGGATGAGGAGCTAATCGCTGCTGTGAAACGACATGGTGAAGGGAGCTGGGCCGTTATTTCTAAGGAAGAATATGAAGGAGAGATAACAGTCTCACAACTTTCGCAGGTCATAATTTATTTGGCTGACATTGTTTCATATTATTGAATAATCTTCATGTACGTTGTGCATCCTTTCGCATCAGCAGGAATGAGCGTTTTTATTCCCGTCTATTTGTCCGTGGCATATGCATAGTATTTCTTTTCCATCACGCTCAAAGCCATTTGGTAATAACAGGAGTTTTGAGTATGACGGTTTACTCAGTTGACCATATTGCCGTCCCTTCATCATCTTTTTGCAGTTAATGCCCTGTTTTGTTACTACCTACTTATGCACCTCTAAATGATATGATTAAAATCTATGGACAAGCATAGAAGGCCGCCGTTGAGGCCAATAATCTTATCTGTTCACCATTTTTTGTGAACATTTTCTTGTCAGATTATTTATGATGGTTCCATGGGGACAACTTTGGATGGGCATATATGATGCTTTTTATTTAGCATCTTTCTTTCCATGGGCTGGTGGTAACAAACTGTTTTTTTTTTTTCATTTTGCAGCGGTGGGGATCTATAAGGAGAAGGTGTGATATTTCAAACACTTCTACTCAATCTTGCCAACAGCGAACAGAAGCTGCTAATCGCGCATTATCTTTGGCAGTGGGAAATCGAGTTCCCTCAAAAAAAGTTGCAGTAGGTATGAGTAACAGAATATCCTTTCCAGTGTATTATACTATTTATAAGTTCGTTTAGGCTCTGGCTATGTCATACCATACTTGCTTAAATTATTAAAATTGTTCAAGTTCCAAACTTATATCAGTTAGATTTGTCGATTTGGCTGTGCTTGTTTAGGTATTCCTCCAATGCTTACATCCGGTAGCATCACGGGAGCCAACAGTAATAGTTCATTGCAAGGTCAACAACAAGCTAAGCCAGTAGTTCAAGCAATTCCTCGGGCAGGAACATCCGTTCAAACTGCAAAATCTAGAGTCACCGCAAAGAAACCAGCAGCAAATTCCAATTTGAGAGCAGAACTAATGGTAACAGCTAATTCAGTAGCTGCTGCAGCGTGTATGTCTGGCCTGGCAACTGCTGCATCAGTGCCAAAGGTTGAACCAGGAAAGAATGCTTCTCCGGCGGTAGTGCCAAAGCTTAAATCCTCCTTAGCCTCTTTGCCTCGTCCCTCCGGTACATCATCAGTAATGAATGTCGACCCTGTAAAAACCGCTTCGGCAGCTTCTTTGCCTCGTCCTTCAGGTATATCATCAACTCTGAATGCGGAGCCTGTAAAATCCGCATCGGCAGCCTCTTTCCCTCGTCCGTTAGGTACTATATCAGCATCAAAGGCTGAGCCTGTTAAAACCACTTCGGCAGCCGTTTTGCCACGGCCATCAGGTATTATATCAGCGCCAAAGGCTGATCTTGTAAAAACAGGTCATGCAGTCTCTTTGCCTCGTACCTCAGGTACCTTATCATCACCAAAGGCTGAGCCTATAAAAACCTCTTCTGCAGCCTCTTCGCCTCGTCCAGCAAGCATGCTATCAGCACCAAAGGCTGAGCCAGTAAAGAATGTTTCTGCTGCTGCTACTGCTACTGCTACTACTACTACTAAAACTCAAGTGGCTGGATCTTTGAGTATAAGGAATGCAGTTAATGGAAGTCCAAAACATTTGATATCCTCATCACCTATTAATAAGCCTTCACATATGGCTCCTTTCTCCAAAGGGCCTACAATTTCAGTTCCTTCTAGTTTTGCGTCTTCAAGGTTGGCTCCCACACAGAAAGTTATTGCAACTACTGTAACGCCACAAAAGCCAAGTGTGGGAGTGTCAGTTACCTCCTCTTCCAAGCCGGTTGGTCCACAGACAGAGCAAACTCAGGGAAGCAGAACAAGCCCCATGGTTACAACAACACTTCAGTCAAATAAAATTGTCTCAACAAACTCAGTGATTAGCACAGGAAAGCCGGTGACTACACAAGTGGGCACTCCTCCTACTCTTTTGCCTAAGAAAGATCAAGTATCTCAGACTGAACTTGGCAATCGCACTGGTAAAAGTTCGTTGGCTAAACCACCTGACAAAGAGACTACTACCACTGTTTCACCTTCTGTTGTGGCTGAGCCTGAACCAAAACCCAAGGATGAAGCAAGTAAAGGAAAAAGGTCTGATGTTGCAACAGTGACAGGGGCCGACCAAAAGGGGTTGTAGTTTTTATTTGCTGCATTTCTTAGTGCTTTTATTAATGTTTTTTCTTAGGAATAAGACAAGAATATGACGATGTACATTAGTACTTACTACTAATTAATATCACGAATTTAAATATACTAAGAATCCAAAAGAGATTTTCAAATTCTTGAAAACAGTGAAAGAATGTAGATACAGTTTGATTTGTATCTCATTGACAGAAAAGCTAGGAAACAAGGAACTGAAAAGGTAAATAAGAGAGAGACAGATGATTGATTTATTCAGGGAGGTTTCCAGGTTGTCTAACGTAACTAGACTGTCTTTGCAGAGCTGGAGATGGACTGACACAAGAGAAGAGAGATGCTGAAGCTTGCTTCTGTTTTGTATGCTTCTTTAACTTGACACCGAACAAGAATGACCGTAATGGAATCCTCGTTCTTCCACTCGACGAGCTTTTGCTCGGTGTTGTTCTCGCTTCTGTTGCACTTGAGATCCCAATATCCTCTTCCAGTTTGCTAAGAACCCTCTCTACGTCGGTCTTCAAAGTTCTTACACGATCAAGACCAGATTGTAGTTGACTTGAGACCCTTTGGTTCTCTTGTTTCATGTTAAGTATCTCTCCATGGAACTTTGCAGCTTGGTAACCACTTATCTCTGAGTCACTTATTTTACTACCTCCAGAATGAGACGTGACTCTTGCGATTTCTTCTTGGATATTAGCTAGCGATGTGTACCTTCCTTGGAGTTCGTCTTTAAGAACCGCACTGTTCTCTAGCCATAGCTGCAGCTCTGTTCGAATCTCTCTAAGGTGTCTATAGATAGGTTTTGCCTCTGATGCAGCTGCGTGCTTACTACTACCACTTCTTGAAGATTCCTGACGTTGCTTGCTTTCGATTCTAAGCTTTGACAGCTCTGATTTGAGGTCCTGGAATGTTGTCTGGTACTTCTGTATCTGATGCACCGATGTGCTAAACCTTAACCAGAACTCAAGGTTCTCTTCCAACACAGCGTCAATATCTGCACGCACTTTGTCTTCCACTGTTGGAATCTTTGTTCTCGGGCTATCATCAACGTCTGCAAATTTCACCCTAACCTCATTGGACTTAGTCCTAGCAGGTGTTCTCCTCATCTCTCCTTCTTGATGATGCGGGGTAGTGGAAACCGAAAAGTTAGAAGTTGGTGAAATGCTCACACTCTCATGCTGTCCTTGATCATGTTCCAACTGGTTGTGTTCTTCTACTTGATGTGGAGATTCTTTCCCTGGCATGTCGTGCTTTTGGCGTAAAGACTGAATCTCTATGTCTTTGTAGGCAACAGCATTCTTGAGTTCTCTCAACTGTAATGCCAGCTCAAAGAACCCTTCTCGGTTCTTCTTCTCAACTTCACCTAGCTTTCTTTTTACTTCTCTGTAGTCTCTTAGTACTGATGTGTATTCATCTAACAGAACCTTCTCTCTATCCTCCATGCCTTCTGGTAACATCTGTCTCCAGTTTGGTGTATCGTCATCTTCGTCTTCCGTTACCAGATCTTCTCCTTCTGTTCCGAAACAAGTGCTTGCTGTTTCAGACATAGCAAACGCATCTTTAATCTCAGGTTTCTCTTCTTGAGCTGCTTGTTCATTGTCTTCATTCTCATCAACTACAATGGAATCTTTCTTCTTTTCAACACTACTCGTTTCTGTCTCCTTGGAGATTGACTTGAGATCATCTTCTGATTCTGAAACAACTGGCAGTTCCTGGAAGATTCTGGCTCCTTCGACATCTTCATCCATCTTCACATCTTGTAACTTTCCAGATAAATCATCAGCAGTCCAGTTAGCTTCCTTGAACTGTTTCTGTAGACTCTTGTTCTGATCTTCCACCTTTTGAAACAGCTTTCTAACTTTACTCAGCTCGTCTTCAAGAACGGTTATTCTCTGTTTCATATCAGTTGAATCCGAAACAAGAGCCGCCTTGTCCTCCTCTAGACCACGGATATGTTCATGTAACCCATCTGTCTCTGATTTCAATGTCTTCACCAATGCAGTATGAGAAGAAGCATCAGTCTCCAATGAAACAACCCTATGCACAAGATCATCAATCTTCTCCACAAGCTTCACAACAGTAAGATTCTCATTTGAATCCTCCCTCTCAGTTTCAAATTCTTGAACCACATCAGCTTCTTCTTTTTCGGTCTTGATAACCTCATGATGATCCTCACTTTCTGGTTTCTCAAACTTGTTCCTCAATGCATCAAACTTCTCTTTAGCAATAGTGATTCTTCCCTTCTCAATCTCTGCTTCTTCAACAGATTGTTTCTGCTTCTCCTCAAGCTTAGCTAGTGTGTCTTTACAAGAACTTAAAGCGGTGCTCGCCATCAACGTCCTAGCTTCACTATCATCAATCGCAGCACCAAGACCAAACTCATCTTGTAAGTTACAAACCCTCTTCTGCATCTCAGTCACTTCATTCTCCAAATCCCAATACCTCTCATATGACTGTTCATATGAGCTCCTCACAAACTCTTTCTCCGTCTGCAACGCTAAGATCCCTTTCTGCAGGTTATCAATCTCCTCCAAGCCCTCTTCCTTGCTCAATCCTGAACTCACAATGGCCGCTTCACGCTTGGCTAAAGCAGAAGACACTGTCCTTTTCAGACCAGCTGGTCCTTTTCTTGACAACATCATAGATTGAACTTTAAATTCTTTCTTTGGAATCTCAGGGACTTCAGGGATGTTGCTTCCCTTGGGAATTAAATGAAGATGAGGTTTCCTTGGATTCCCCTCGTAATCGTCATGTCCATCATCATCATCATCCTCAGGAAACTGAACATGTTCAGGGAAGGCTGTGGCGATTGTGCGGTTTGCGCTTTGAAGCTCTTTAGATAAATGATCATAGCGTTCAGCTAATGCACGGTATGATCTAAAGGCCTCCTCCACGAAATTAACAATCTCTGGCCTTTTACGGTAATACATCTCAGCTCTTTTGGCAAAAGTATCTCCATCTTCATCTATGATCTTAAGAGTATACTCTACTTTCTCTTCCATATCTAAAACAACAACATAGTTCTTTGTTTAACAATCTTTATTGGATTAAGCAAATGGCACATAGGATCAAGAACATTAGTATTAGGTGAAATGTGAATCAAGAACAATGGAAACGTACCTTGAAGATTGTGTTCGAGCCATTTGGATTGCTTTGTACGGATGTGGCTGGCCCACCACCATGAATACGCATTGCTCGCTGCTCTCTGCAACATGTTTTTTGTCCTAAGGAAGAAGAAGAGGAAGGCTCAAACATGGCCAATTCATCAATGTGTGTAAAATGTAGAACTAGAGACTTTCAGGATCAGACAAAAGAAGTAGTCTTTGTCCGGGACATGTCCGAGTATTTTGGTGGATCCTTTGATTAACCTCATTTTTAGGATGTTCCCTTGACAAAATAACAAACAAGATGAGACCAATAAAAATGATAATACAATTGAAATTTCTTTTCTTTTTTTTATCTCAATTGCTATCTTCTAATTTCCTCTCATGTAATTATTATTTATACTGCATGTATAGTTAGAGATTTTGTGTTTAATTGTATAGTTAAGGTGAGTTGTATAACAAAAAAAAACTCAACAGTATAAAAAATACGTTTGAACCAACCAAATAGTCTACGAAAACAAAATATAAATCTAACCAAAATTGTAATACATTATCTATGAAAACAAAAGAAAATGACCTCAAATGGCGTTAGAACATGCATTCATTCCTAAACTAACACACAAGGACTGAAGTGACCAATTAACATTCATTACATGGATATGGACAATTAGATCATATTTTTACCGGTCTATAAAAATAACAAATATTTAAATTAAAAATTTTGATTTTTTTAAAAAAAGAAGTTTGGATAGAACTTTATAAAAGTGTTGATATCTTCATGAACTTGAATTATATGCATAAATAGGAACACATTACTGAATATATATATATATATATATATATAACATCTTCATAAAATTTAGGAAGATGTTGATAAATATGTATAGAATCCTCATAAGATTCATGAAAACCTTCATAAATGTTTATTTATAAGGCATTCTTAAATGTGAAGAAGATTTTTATGAATGTATATTTATGAATACTTTAAAAATCCATAATAAAATATGTATAACTTTTCCCTAAAGTTTAGGAAGACATTCATTAGTAAATTTAAAATTTTGGAAAACTTTAGTCTTCATGAATGTGAGTTATATGTTAATTTAGCAAAAAAAATCATAAATATGTATAACATCTTTCTAAACTTTAAAAAGACATTGCTAAATGTGTATAAAATATTTCTAAATTTTAAACCTTTTATAAATATGTATTTAAGAAGTCATTTTTAAATGTGTATTTATGAAGACCTTTTATGCATGTATATTTATAAAAGAAACTTGCTACATTTGAATTATATGTATATTTAGGAAGATATTCCTGAATATGTATAACACCTGATTAAAGTTTAGAAAGATATCCGTAAACATGTATGATATCTTTATGAATTTGAATTAAATGCATATTTAAGATAACATTACTAAATATGTATAACATTTTTAAAAAATAAAAATTAGGAAGATATTTCTATATATGTGTAATATTTTTAAAAAGTTAGAAAAAACTTTATAAATGCTGTATAAATGAATTTCAAGAGTTAGTGAAATTGTTTTTGGTATAGATGGAGTGAATGTACGTCTTGGACAGTAACAGACACCATTTTTTGTTTTTGCTACATTGTTCTTAGCCAACATTTTTACACTATCATTCCCACCAAGTCATGCCTAATTAAGCCATATCTGCAACCCCTCCAATGCCACAATATCAACGATTTACATCACTCTGAAAAACTAACACAATAACACATCCCGCTACCTAACCATCAAAAGTCGATCCACAATCAAATTGTTTTATGACTTCTTCAAGATGTGCTTCCTTACGACAAATGTAGTCCATGATCACAGCTGATCATTTGTTTAAGTCGTCCAAGACTTCTTCTAAGCTATATGCTTCTTCTAAATATAATCTTAAATATTTTTACCATCAAATGTCAATAACACAATTCATATATATTTTATACTATCAATAAGACATGCCACTTTGTGTCACTCTCAGTGGGACTAATAGCAATATATTGCACAACAACATAATGATTGACTAGTTTGGACTGTTATTCACAGTCAATCAAAGATTAGGTGGGAGAGAAAACTCGCACTCACTTCTAATGTGGCTTTGCAAATTAAGAGGCATCAGTGATTCTAATGTGAAAAGAACAAGAGTTCAGTTTCAAGGGTGGTCTACAGAATTTCAAGGATGACGTGGATCGAAAATTTTAATTTAATACTTTTCGTAGAAATCACTGTATGATGTCAAACATTAGTTGATGGAAAATAGGTAAACGGTATATTTTCACACCATAAATATGATATAGTAACAAATATACACCATCTTTCAACCTCGTCCTAATTACACATATGAAAACTAATCAAACTTATTTATTTCCAATTTGAAAAATTGAAACCCAAATCCACCTAATATTTAAGGTATGAACTAAAACCAACGTGGAACGATTTACAATTAGCTTTACCAAATCTTTATTAGGAATGTCGGTCTGGTTGGTAGTTAAATCTCAAGTTGGATCAGGTTAAAATTATGTTTTGATTTCAACTGATTTGATATCGTTTTAGGTACTTAACCATTAAAACCAAACCAAATCTTCGTCCGTGTGGATCAAATTTCGATCTTTCTAATTGGAGAAAAATATGTCATGATACTTATAATGTTTAGAATTAGGACGATATTATAAGATAGTGTATATTTGTACTATATTATACCATCGTTTACCCAAGGAAAATAAAACAAATTTCACTGAGGAAATTATAATGAACTTTAATTAAGCTCATTAGACCCCCAAATCATATAACATCACAATATAATTTATACACAGCAATACATTGATGATCACAAGATTTTTAACAAAAGAAAAAAAAATTGACAACAGAGAAAGAAGAAGAAAAAAACGTAAATATAACAGAATAAAAGAGACTGGTTTATGAATATTCTCTCAAGTCAAGTCTCCCTGTCCTTTTAACTTCAACCCCACCATTGATGCACAGCAACACCTTCATCTCTAAGTTTTCCATATAGAGCCAAACACTCCCAATAAGCCCTACCACTCTTACTCTGCACCTTCCTTCCCCTTAGCCCTACACCCTTTGGCTTGCACTCCAAGAAAAGCTCATCCACCATTTTTACAGACTTGGTCCTCATCATCTCTTCCACCACTTCGGCCTCTGCCTTCATTACAACGTACTCCTCCTCCTTCACATTCTCTTTAAGCCACTCTGTGATCCCCATATTTTCAGACTCTATGCTCATCTCATCGTTCACTGTCTCAACCTTGTACATCTCAAACTTCAGCTTCCTTGTTGGGTAATTTTTAACAAACCACTCTGTTCCACTGCTTCCTTTTCCATCACCCACATCGATAAACACCCGCCTCGAGTAGCTTTCGAGGTCCAAAGTATCTCCCATAAGGTCCGGGAGGTACCTTGTACGTTTCAAGTAGGTTCTTGATTTTCTTGAAGCTGCTCTTGGTGGTTCAAGAAGAACATCTTCTAGCTTACTTAAAGCCTTTTTCTTGGCCTCTTCTTCCTTGATGCTGAGGAGCTTTCTCCCGGTAGCGCCGCCTATGCTCTGTTTCTGCTCTGTTTCCTCTGTTTTCCTCATGGCCATTACCGTGTAGTCGGAGCTCCTCATGTAGACTATTTCGTAGTTTAAACGTTTCAAGAAACTTGAAGGAAGATCATGAAGGTTGAGCTGAACGGTGAGGATACCTCCAACTTTGAGAGTCCGGTCTAGAAATTCAACAGAGTCAATGTGACGAGAATGTGCAAAGGCAAAATCAAAGGTCTCGCTTGGGACCATGCTCTGCCTCTCCTCATCGCTCGCAGATACAAAGAGGACCTCTGTATCTATAATGGTTTGAGAGGATGAAGCAACAGTGACCTCATCATCTCCTCCGCTAAGGAGAAGTGCTTTATCTCCTACCTTAAAGAGACCTTCCTTCTTTAAGTCATTAAGAAGCAAAGGCAATAGCTCATGGTGGTCGAGTTCAACCAACTTAGATGTAGCGGTTGCATCAGTTCCATGTTTAAGCAGATTCAACCAAGTAAATGATAAAAACAACAAAGCGAAAAGGGTTGATCTCATAAAGAGACTCAAGACTTGAGAACGAGAAGCCTTGGGGAAAGAATCCTCAGAGACAAAAGAACGAGAGTCTCTCTTTTTCAAGAGGTAGTGCAAATGCTTTTGACACATGGAGTGAATGTCTTGGACAGTAACAAACACCATTGTTTTTAGTATGTCTTAAAAGGCTGAGACAAAGGGAGCGTGCCCAAAAGTGAAGTTGATAGCTAACAGGAAGAGAAGAGAAAAAGCTAAAAGGAATTTATAAGAATAGAAGAAGAAGAAGAAAAGAGAGAGAGAAGAGAGGGTTTAGAGAAAAGGCGAGACTAGCGGTTGCAGAACCTAGCGGCTGTGTGATTCCCACCGGTAAGAGAAACACGGCTACTCTTCAAGTTAGACCAAAGGGACATCAACTGCCTCATCCTCTCTATCTCCATTGCTGGTTATCAAACCTCTTTTCTTACTCTCAATCTGCTATTTCATCATTAAGACACACACACACAAACAAATATGTTTTTTTTTTTGGGTTTGAATATAAGTTTATATGTCTCAATGAATCCTCAGATGTTGCTTATTGTTTAAGATAAACTCAAGGAAGCAACATATGGGATGAAAAAGAGATAGAGAGCAGGAAAAGGTTTTTTTTTTATTTGATCTTTGTGAGTTCTTGAGGCCTAAGTTTTTTTTTTTTTTTGTCCTGCAAGAGGTGAGAGAGGGTTAGATTGAAAATATAAAGGGGTGATTCTGTTTTTGTTTAAGCCTTTCTTTACGCCATACCTCTATCTATTTTAAGATAGTTTCCTCTAAATTATTTAGGGGTTAGAACTTGTTGTGCAAGTAACCTCGCCACCCTTCTTTTATTAGGCTGTCCACATCAGTGCTAACACATTCCAGTTCTTAGCTGTTTTGACTCTGTTTTAGATATATGGTGAGCGTGGATAATGCATCTGTTTTGACTCTGTTTATTGGGTGGGCGTGAAGAATACAAGTTGAGCGTGACTTTTCTTATATTGTGTTTTGTCCACATGCGAATATAATTAAGTTAAAAATCATTATTAATTTAACTGTCATCGTTAATTATTTATGATTAAAAATATTATTTTTAGATAATAACACAAGTAATATGTTAATTTGTATAAAATAAATTCATTAAAAGTATCGACTACATTAACCATTCTAATTTTTAATTTGAGAGTTCAAGAAAAAATTTCACTTCATAAATAATAATATAAATGTTTGTCTACATTTCGCGTTACAAAATTATATTTATTTATTTTACTTTTATATTTTTAATGTGTTTTGGTTATTATTTGTTGTCAAGTATTTTTTAATTTTGATAGGACATGATTAAGTGTCAAAGTTCGGACACTTTAAAGTTCTGAAAAGGTAATATTAATATCTATGGTAATTTATCTACAATGTCTTGCAGTCTGCTTAGTATTTATATCATGATAATAGCTTCGGAATCTCCATTTCATTGGATCCTAAGACCACCTCCATTGGAAGTCCTTAGGAGGGGTCCTTAACAAAAAGTGGTGGTGGGCTCCACCACTTTTGTTAAGGACCTGTCCTAAAAACCCCAATTTAAGGAGCGGTCCTTACACTGTTTCGTGGGCCCAACTGACACGTGGCGGCCCACGATTGGTTAGTTTTTAAATTTTTTATTTTTTTTTAAAAAAAATCAAAAAAAAAAAGTGTTAAGAACCCCATACGATGGAAGTGCTCTAAGAGCAGGATTAAAGGGGGTCTTTAGATGAGTTTCTTAAGGCGTGGAGCCCATGAACAGTGTAAGGATCGGTTACAAAAACTATAAACTAAGAACCGGTTTTTAAGAGTTTCTTACACTGTTCACGGGTCCCACTGCCACGTGTCGACTCACGATTGGTTCACTTAAAAAAAAAAAAAAAAACCTAGGAAACCCAAAGGGTTTCTTAGGGTTAATTATGCTCTAAGTGGTTAACAAATACAAGAGTCTTCTATTTCTAAGAAATGTGAAATCTCTAATCTATTATTATAAAATCATGATTTCTCCCTCCTGCATGCGCCACGTAAGATGACAGGTCAGAAAGTCTGCTTCTGTCGAGGTGACACGTGTCCCTATAAAAAACTCGATGTTTCAGTTTGTTTCTATACGAGTAAAGAATTTGTTGGTTTTGAACAAAGTTATTTGGGCTGAAACCTAAGTGATTATTGGCCTATTAGCAGGTTCGGTTTGTAGACGTAAAGCTGCCCTCGCCGTTCCTTTCTAGGGTTCATCGTTTGCGATTCTTCTTACTGGAAGCGTTAGAAGTTGCATTGATTCGAATCATTCAAGATTTTTTTTCTTTCTTCAGACGGTAATCTCTACCTATAAAAAAGCTAAGGCTTCATTCCTTGGGCATCATCCTTTTGGATGCCACTCTGTTTCCGCCATTGTAGTAGGTTGATTCTCAGCCATTCTCTTTAGTATGCTTTGTACGAGCGAGCGTAGCATCAACAACCGGAGCCATAAAAACCCTTGATTCGATCACCGGAACCCTAAATGACATATGTCTTCTGGTGGGGCTGGCGATTGCTCCGGGAAGATAGTGAACGAACGAGACAGCGGAGATACGAAGCTGAGGCAAAACTCAGGTTTCTGGAGAAGAATAGATGACAAACCGCGATGGATACAGAACTTAGGATGTGAAAGATAACAACGGAGACAGTGGGGATGTGAAAGCGATAACTGGAGGGGATGTGATGTTAGGCCCGAGGTGATGTTAGCTGAGGGAGAAGAAGACATGGACGACGAGGAAGATGTGTTATCGCCATGGGAAAAGAACGAGGTAATTTTGATAGCAGCCCAAGTTATCAGCCTTTGTATACCAAGTGTGAAAATGAATTTGATAATATGAAATCCCAACTAAAAAAATTGATTAATATGATATCTCTTTGTTGCTTCTTAAAAATATAACAATAATGTTGTGTGTTCTTCTCTTTAGTGTTCTACATGGGTATGACTAATATTGACGGTTTTCTGAGTTTGGATGTTCAAAACTTGTATGGAAGCATGAGAAAGCAAACATCTCTGAATTTAAGAGTTTAGAGATAAGAAAAAAAAAGAATTGTTTTTTAAGGTTGACGAACTCGAGATACAAGCCGTACATAGCAAGAAGTTATAAGGATGTGTTAAAAACTGGGTGATCGTAAGCTATGACAAGATGGTAAATCAGAAATTCTTTGGACGCTAAATGATGAAGGAAAGACAGATGGAAATGAGGGAAGTTGATGATGGTGTGTGATAGCAATAGAGAGAAGTACAAAAGAATAGAGCTTGAGGTAACAAGAGATTTGATGGTGAAAAACCAGAGTAAAAGATAGATAAAGGAGAACATTATATGACATTTGTCTTCACTTGACCCCTTTTCATGATTTTCACTATCTAGATACTATAATTTGTATCCTACAACATCGTTTTCTGCAGTTCGTGGCAGATATATGCTCAGAAAAATCTTTCAAAGCATACATGAATGTTGCTTTCACTTTTAATAAGAGTAGGAATTTGTATCTTACACTTAGGCTGGCAGATACGAATGTCACAGGAATTGAAACAAAATAATGCAAAACCAGTTAAGCAACTACTGGGCGTACTAAAATATTTTTTAATGATTGAGACTGAACTAAACTGAAATGTAGCAGAAAATAATAGCGACTGAAATTGCGATGTGTCATCTATGGACATCGTTACCACTCTTACGTTGCACAGCATGGGCCAGCTTGGCTTCAGAACCACATTGATATTGAAGCTGCCAATGCTTAAAGATCGGTAGCATATCTTTCCATTTGCCTATGTTGAAGCTATGTTGATTGCTCTGGGATCATTGGTTCTCTTTCCCCTTATGAGGTCTAGACTTTTAAATCTATGCAGTACCCACTGGTATCTGCTTATGTTGTTATTTTTATGTCTTACCATAGTTTTTGTTTTTTGTTTTTTAACCAATCGAGAGATCATGTATCACCAAAAACTCATGAATAAAGGTTATTTCAGTGTTAAAAAAATAACATGTTTTCTTATTTTCCGTGAACGGAAATATGGAAGAAGGAAACTTTTGGAAAGTCAACAAGAACAATGTGAGAAGCCAATAGGGGTGTAAGTAGCAGCGATGAATCTTCTTACCCAGAAAAAATTATAAATAAGAAGGAAGAAAAGAAAAGAGAAGAGTCAGGTCTTTGAGCTTTGGTTTTATGTGGTTTGTAATGTGTTCTGATTAACTGGTTTGGAGACCCACATTATATTTGTCGTTTTGGTATTTTTCACTCAATTCCTACTTTATTATAAAATAGTTTGGTTTAATTAAAAATAACCCGTTTAATCAATCGGTTTCATTTAAAAACCATGTTTAGCAATTTCATTTTCCATAATTCATTTGCAATTTGATGAAAACAATCTTTTAACCTTTTTCTACACAACAATTTAGCTTCTGAATTTGGTTTCTTTGGCCAGCCTAATGAAGATAACTTTGGTACTCTATCAAACCAAAATTATAGGGCCGTCAATTTAGTTTTCAAAAATATCTATTATCATCTGATAGAAAATGTAACGAGACGATTTCTACTTTGTCAGGAAAGACTGGTTTTTACATTTTATATTGTCTTTGAAGATGAATGCCAGACAAATAGGAACTCTGATTCTAAAAACATAACAAAAATTTTAATGAGTTGTAAATTTTAACAATTATTTATATAAAAACGTAAATAAATAAGACAAAAGTATTTAAAGCATAAGAAAAGTTTAATTAAATTTAATGTCAAATTACTTCCCTCTTCTAATTTCCAATATTGGAAAAATGACAGATAGTGAGTTTTAATCATTTCAAATTTGTTGGACAACACAATAAACAAATAAAAATAATTCTAATTTGGCATATTAATTATATTTTAATAGTTAGTTCTAATAATATATATATATGTATATATGTACACACATATATATATATATATATATATTATATTTATATTTAAATTCAGGGAATTAGTATATATCTTTAAATTAGAGTGACTCCAAAAGTCAGTGGATGAGATTAAATAAAAAATCTTTACTTACTCTATAAAAGAATTAATATTAGAAAAAAAAAACCATTTTGATATTGAAAATGGGATCAAAGTTTTTTAAAAGGAAACAACATGACGACTTTTTCAAATCCTCACAACATATCAATGCTATAACTCTTTAATATAAAAATAACTATTGTAAACAAGCAAAATATATCTTACCACATATAATCCTTTTTTACCTAGGACTTTCTAAAAGACAAAAATCATTATCATATATATCTTTTGAAAATCCAAACCACAAAATCATAAAACAAAATAGTAATTTAGATAACAAATAAAGTATATCCCGCCCGTAGGGCGGGCCGACCCTAGTATGTAATAGGAGTAGGTCAAGAGGATTTGAAGCATATAAACATGTTAATGGCATTCACATTAACCCTTATTTCGAGTACTATGATACTAACTAAGTTCAACTATTCACATTTATAAAAGATGAATTTGATATTGAAGAAATTACACTACCATCATCAAGTTCATTATCAATGATGAAGTTAAAGATGAAAAAACTTAATTTATGGTTTTTATTTGGTACTAGATTTTACACTCCTATTTGCATTTGGAATTGAGTTCTATATTATTATTTTATGAATGCAATATTACTTTGGTTTTTATTGGTAATGTCAAATTTTCATCATATGTTTTTATTGCTTAATTTTTATTTTAAAATGCATTACTCTTATATGTGAAAAGTTGTCTATGAGCTTCGGTTTCTGATTAGCAGAACCAGGTCTGAGATTTCGAGAATTTAATATTTCTTTAAGAAAAATTATAAAATAAAAAAAAAGAATTCATAATTTGGAAACTTATTTTTCTGTTAAAAAATTCAAAAGAAAAATGGGAATGAATGTCAATGTTTCACCATTGTGTCCATTTTCGATGGTTCTCATTAGCGATCGATAAAATGGGTAACTAAATCAAGCTGTAAATAAGACAAACAGATGCAACGAGCAGAGCAATCCTTGCAAAATCTCAGAATAAGACCAACAAAATGTGTCATCGGTTATAGTTGGTTCAGGTCTGGTCGGGGCTAGTTCTTCCTCCTGTGGGCTGCGGAGCGTGGACTGGGCTCATGTTTCTATTTGTGTTTTGCGACAAACCGACTTGTAAAGCTCAAATGAAAACACCAGACATGGGGGAACGGGTTTATTTGATCGTGGGCTTCCCACTTTGACAAACACAATGTAACCCAAAGGCATACCCGGTTTGATGTTCGAATATTTGACCAAACCATAATGGTATTATTTTATGTTCGAATCTACTATATTAAAACAGAGTCATATTTAAATTTTACCATGGCATAATTTTAATTTGGATGTATTAAATATGTTGTAACTAAAAGATACGTTACTTATCTATAATATTAAAACAAAATCTCTCTAAAGATCTTCACTTTGATTTAATTTGATAATTACAAGCAATGTAACTCCTATATTTATGGTTAACATAATTAATTAATATTTCATTTCATAACTTATATTTGATATAACAATACATTTCATAACTCTATTCATTTAAACTAATATAAAATTTTGATACAAAATATTATATAAAATAAAATTGTATAATATATAATATATTGAAAATTGTATAATATATAATATATTGGAAATTGTATTTATATATATATTATAAAATTGAGAATCATATTTCATAATCATACTATAAATACAAAACTAATACAAATTATATAATGTCATCATCTAAAACAAATAAAACTAACAATTCATCTCAAATTTTGATTTCAATAAAATATTTCTCCACAAAGTAGAAAATAGAAAACAAATTATAATATTCATAAATAGTCGAATTATTACTATGTTTCCTGAACCAAAAAACCAAAATTTCCAAACGAACCAAAACTTAATAGAGAACAAAAAAAAATCCAGACATTAACCGAAGTTTATAAAATATCATCAAATTATATAATTTTAATTTGAGAACATAAATTATAAAAATAAATATAAATTATCCGTGCAACCGCGCGGATCAGAATCTAGTTTTAAATATTAATCCTTGGTATTTGAATTGTTGAACCAAAAAAAATATCCTTTGTATTTGAATCACAACTGCGAGAATGAGAACAACGGGGGTAAAGGTAAATATGATAAAATACTTGGGACGATTTGTAAATATAACGAAAATGAAGTGAAAAAAGGCCTAAGATAAAAGGGCCTAAAGCATAAAAAGGCCCAGATGAAAAAGAGAAAGCCTTTGGTTTCCATTTCCAGAACTAAAAAATTTCTATCATCTGAGAGTCAATCGATACTTCTCCAATCTCCCATCAACAACAACGATAAGAGACAGATAGGCAACAGAGTTTTTATTACAGATTCCATCCCCAACGACCTTCTTCTTGTACGGACCAAACCCTCCGATTCGGATCCATCCTCAATCCTCGATTTCTCCGACCGGTTAGTTTTCTTCTTTATTTTTCTTTGAAACAGAAGACGAATCTGCATCTATTCATCATTACTTGTTGATTCTCGATTCCTTTTGCCTTTGATTGATTGTTTGACTCCTAGAAAATGGGGAAAAAAAAGATTATTGATTTAGATAATTAAGAAAGCTTGTAATCACTTTGATGTGTCTGAAACAAAGTGTGTGTTAATCTAGCGTAATGAGACAGCAACTTGATGAGCTGGTCTTGTCTGGTCTGAATGGGTAATGTCAGCTTTTTATTTTCCAAAAAAAAACGAAACTTTGTGGAGAATTAATTAAACATAACTACATAAGTAATGTTGTTTTAAGATTTTCTGCGTTGATCTATATGCTTGATGTATCCGCATGAACAGTTAATGTTATGAGCCTTTTTGTTATGTTTCTGCAATGGTTTTAACTAGTCAGATCTGATTAAAGAAGGCTTTTGTGTGTATGGTGCTGTTAGGCAGAGCAATGGCTAGCAGCTCCAAGGGATCACAGAGTGTGAAAGACGTGATGTACCCAGGCAAAAATGCTTTGCTCCCTCCAAAGATTCCGTTTCCTAGCGTATCTGCACCATACTCCGAGTATATTCCGCTTGGTTCTAGGCACGGTCAAAGGCTTAGTGATGAGAAAACGCACCACCACCATCACCAGCGGACTTCCTCTGAGAGTGATTTGGTAGAGGAGCCTCCCTTTTGGCTTGATGATCTTCTCAATGAGCCAGAGAGCCCTGTTCGAAAATGTGGTCATCGGCGTTCATCTAGTGACTCTTATGCTTATCTAGACATGGCTAATGCTAAAAACATAAGCTTGACTCTCCAAAATGATTTCAGCTATAGGAATACAGGTTCCTCTTCCTCTCAAAGAGGGGTTCATGAGCTTGATTGGAACCAAAATGCTCATCAGGGGGCTGCCTTCTACTCTGATTCTAATTTTCTAAATCAGACGAATCGACAGAGGGATTCTTTGGTGGCACCTGGTGCTCGTCCTTCTTGGCTACCTTTCACTCGAGAGAGTGTTGGTGGAAAACACATGGGAGCTTCATCATATATGCCTCAAGAAGCAACAGAGACAAAGAACTACGCCAAAACTCTTTCCCATGACCCTAAAAAGTTCTCTCCTGAGCAAAAGAACTCCAATACTCAGCCTGTGGCTTGTGAGGCTGACAATACAAGACGAGCCAAACAGTATGTCATCTCTTCACTCGTTCTTGATTGATTTTACCTATCTAAAGCCATTCCACTAATGACCCCATTGGTCTTAGTAACTTGAGGAGGATTTGTTTCATTTCAGTAGTGAGAGATGAGTGATACTTATAACACTGATGGAATGATTATTTCCATTATCATAACATGGTTTAATTGTTCCTTCGTGCAGGCAATTTGCACAACGATCACGGGTCCGTAAGCTCCAGTACATATCTGAACTAGAAAGGACTGTACAAGCATTACAGGTAATGTTTTTTTTTTTAAGAAACAGTTTCTGGAAATATGAATTAGATTACAATTTTGGAGAGACTAAAGTATGTTTTCATTGGTAACTACAGGCTGAAGGTTCAAAAGTTTCAGCTGATCTTGATTTTCTCAATCAGAGGAATCTTATTCTGAGTATGGAAAATAAAGCTCTTAAGCAGCGACTAGAAAGTATAGCTCAGGAGAAGATGATCAAACAATGTAAGTTTCTCCCACCCATCCCTAGAAAAATATGATGTTGCCTTCTTTAGATCTAACCTATAATCCAATGCATGAGTTTTGAAGTATTATCTAGTTATCAAGATTGTGGCAAAGTACTACACAACTCATGAGTTCTTTATTCTCCAGTGGAACAGGAGCTGTTGGAAAAGGAGATTGGAAGACTACGAGCTCTGTATCAGCAGCAGCAGCAGCCACAACAACAACAACATACTCAACAACCATCAGCAAGTCACAAACGTTCCACTAGCAAAGATCTTGACTCTCAGTTCTCGAGTCTTTCCTTAAACAGCAAGGATTCCAACTCTAGCCGCGACTCTGTATCAGTGACGAATCAATTCCAGTTTTAGTCAATGAATTTCTCTACCACTGGTTCATTAGATCGTAAGGGCCTGGCCTTTCAACAAGAGCAGGTCATCACTTTTTCCATTTCCTCAAAACCTCTATCATTTGCAGCATATGGCTTTGCTTGAGGTGGGTTTAGTTCGAAGATCAGACACCTCGACTTCATTTATTTGGTGATTGTTGTAGCGACTTGTGATAGGGGACGAATGTATCGAACCCTGACAAAGTAGTAACACTGATATGTGGAGTTGTATTATGATATCTATTGTTTGTTTGTTTGTATTTTATGTTACTGGTAAAATGGTGCATCCCCTTCGAGTGAATGCTTCATGTAAAGTTGATGACATTCTCTGTTGTAAGGTCTTTCAAGATATTTTATTGCTTCAGAATTTGCATTGCTACTTGTATGTAGTATGTACATATATGCTTTTTCTTTATTTTGTCAAGAATTATAAAACAAAGGTGGAATTTACATTGACCAAAATGTGGATTTTACATAACTGTCTTCATTTTTTTTCTTTAAAATAGTTGAAATGTATTTTGTTACATTTTATTGTTTATATATTTATTTTATTGTTTATATATTTATTTTATTGTTTATATATTTATTTTATTGTTTGCAATGCTTTGATAAAATTATAATCTCATAATTGTTATTTCTTCTTTTTGAAATAAAAGCTCAAAAAACATTTTAAACTAATTTCATTACAGCTTTTTAAATTTTGATAAATTTGTCACATGCCTTTTTTGTGATTGCCCAAGTGACTTGGGCTTTATTAATATAAAAGATATTATCATATATAGTAATTTTTAGTTAATCTTACTATTGGCACTATGCACAAAGCTCTTTACAAAAACTACATGAATAAATTAAAAAATAAATTTATATTTAATAAAAATATTATTTTTAGTTAAATATTAAATTTATAATTATAGATTATACATATATACTCTCTATTTATATTATGAATATAGTATATATATTACAGTTCTATTAATTTATAGTTTTTTCCTGATTGCTGTTTTTTATAGCACTCACTTAAGAAAATACTATTTCATTTTTTCCAATTACAGATAACTAATTGTTATTTTATTTGGTTAAATCAGGTACCATTAAATACCATGACACACATGTTCCAATGTATATATACAAACAAATGCATACATAACATCATTTCAATATACTCTTTTATATAATTTTTAATAAGATTATTAGTTTAATATTCATCATTATTTTCTATTAAATGTATTATCAGCATACTTTATTTGTATTTAATTACTTTTTCTTGGTAAACCTTTCATTTAGAAATATGCAATCAATCTACTTATTGTATGTTTCAAAAATAACTCAATAAATTTAAAATATATTATAAGAAATATATAAATGAGAATATATAAAGTGTATGCAATATATTTTTGATAGTTTCTTAATTATAAATAAAACATAAAGTTTTATTTGGATATAAATATTATAAAAATGTATACACTAAAAGAGAGAGTTCAATAAATTTTATATTTGAATGTCTATTCTCAAAGTAGGTAATAAAATTTTATTAAATTTTATTCATTAAAAATTATGAAAGGTATTTGGGATTAACAAGTTATTGATTCCTTGAAATATTTATATAACATCAAAATTACATATTTGACTTATTCTATTTTTACACAATTCTTAAATGTGTGTACTGTTTAAAATCAGTATATACTGATAATTTACAATCCTAAATTAAATTAAATCTGATTTCTTAAAAATGCTAACTAATCTTAATAAATTCTTTGTAAGCTATTCTACAAATAAACTAGAAGAGGTTTTTTTCTAGAAGAAGTTCTGGGATGAAGAATTTTGATCAAGTTGGATTTCATTTAAATATTTGTTTAATATTTACGTAGTTAAAAGTTAGATTGTTAGATATTAAACTCAAACCAATTATAATATGTGTTTAATTTGTTTTTAAATTATAATATGTGTTTAATTTGTTTTTAAATTATAATATGTGTATACAGAAATTTGAACTTTATTAGATAGAAAAATTATAAAACATTAATTGTATATATGACGTATTATGAAGAAACAATTTTATTTCCAACGATATTTATGTTTGATGGAACACTTCCAACGTTATTTACATAACAAAACAAATTGATGCTATTACTTAATTTAATTAAAAGCAATAGCCGACAAAAAAACAACAACAATAAGGTATTGGATACCCATTGAATAAATCTTATAAAACGAAAAGTATGAAAGGAAAAGGTGAATAGAGAGATACGGAGGTGAATTGGAATGAGCTGTCCCCACCTGCAAAAATACGCACGCTTCACTGTCTAAAAGATGCTCATCTGTTTTCTCAATTTGACAAATCCATTAAACATTTGTGTTTGTGTCTCCTTCTCTCTCGGGGTCCCTTTATTATATATTCATATTACATGTCTTCAACCCAATTTTACTATTCTTTTGTCATGGTAGAACTTAAAAATTAAAATGCATGTAGTTGTTGTACGGAATGTAGAATTGGAGATATTATTTAACTTGAAATGACCTTAAACATTATGTTAGAGGTCTCTGGATCGAATGACAGTTGAAATACAATTAATATTAAATAATACTTCTTCCGTTTCATTTTAATTGTCGTTTTAGGTTTTTCCATACAGATTAAGAAAACATTTAATTTTACATATTCTCAAAATAAAAACATCATTACCTATACACCTAACCACATTTCAACCAATAGAAAAATAGAATGATATATAAAATTATTAAATTTTGCATTGAAATTCGAAAACGACACTTATTTTGAAACGAAAATTTTACCCTACAATGACAAGTAATTTGAAACGGAGGTAGTATAGTTTTAGGGTTGAGAGGACAACAAACTTTGACCTCAAATTTCATATTCAAAAAAAATTATAAATATTAAATACATTTAATTCACGTTTTTGCGGTAGAATTGTTGGAAAGACACCATATAATTTAATAGAAGTTATAGTATTTGTTTTGGAACAAATTATCAGAATTTATTATCTTTCCTCTTAAAAAAAAATCTATTGAAAAGGGTTCGAAAACTCAAACCAAAAAAACATAATAAATATCATATAAATACTGTTTTGCAATCTGTAATATATTATCTACTTTTGAATTTAAACTACAGAAATTATAATAAATGAAAATAGTTTTTTTGGAACTAAAATGAAAAAATAGCAACTTCAGTAATTCACCACAATGTGTTAATTCCGATGAAATATCTATTTACATGCATCCAAAATAGTTTATTAAAGAGAAATACCCTAAGATAGATCTAAAAAAGTTTTTGTCACAAAAATAAACTTTAAGAGAAAAAATGACAAAAATAACCTTTTTGGAGTGGGATTTTGAGGGTAAATATACGTTTATACCCCTTGGGTTAACTAATCTAGACTTAGGGTTTAGAGTCATGGGGTGGGGTTTTGGGGGTGAGGTTTAAAATTCAAAAATTAAATAAAAAATATTAATTTTTAAAAAATAAAAAGGTCTAGTTTGGTCATTTTTGTTTTTGAAGTTTATTTTTGTGACAAAAACTTCAAAAGATGTTATTTGAGAGATTTGCCCTTTATTAAAAGTTCACTATATTTGTTAATTAATCATGGATAGCAAACCCAACAATTCATATATTTGTATACAGCTCCCAAAAATTTCAAAAATGGATTTATAAACCTTAGATAATCCTCTAGAAAATAAGGAAGGAAAACAAAAGCAATCACAAGGACTTGAACTCAAAGATATTTAAAGAGTGTTTGGGATATAACTGAATATTTCATATTGAAAACTTCCCCAAAAGAGGTAATAAAGCTCATGTTTTGCGATTGTCCATGAGAAGATTTTCTCTTCCGATTTGTTTCATCGCTCATTTTTAGTAAGAATGGATAGCAAAACTTAGAAACAGTTAAGGAACCGTTTCTTAACTTTTAACTGAAAAAATTAAGAACTTTAAAATAATTTTGCTCTTACAACGAGGTGGATCTTCTTTATATCAACATTTGCATGTGTATTTCTTTCTATTGATTAAATTGTATTTTAGTAAGCCAATAATAATGTATCATTAGTCATATTGTCTCTAAAAATATACTCCATTAACCAAATATTTAAAGTGATTTAATGTTTGATAATTTTCTAATAATTATGATGATTTGGGTTAAATCTGGAAAAGATGAATGCATTCATGAAACTAATTGTATGCTTGTGTGTTATTTATAAGGTGCATTATTAATTTTTTTAAAGTACCTTTTAAAAGAATTATGTTAAATGTATACTTTAAAACAATGTGAAACATTTCTTTTAAATTTACAAAGAAAAACGATGTGAAACATAATAAAGACACACAACTAATCATATATCAAACCTCGTGATAAGAAAAAAATTTAGGGCTACCATTAACTAAGTTTTTATTCGAGTAGATAGATGATATGAGTTAACGCTTTCGGTATCATTTGAAAATCCGAAATCGGAATGCTCGTCTTTGTTGGCCCATATAATTTGGTTAATAAAAAAGAAAGCTAATCATTTACGATTATTCATAGCCTTTTTGGAAACATTTTAAAATCAATTATTCATGTCTGGAAACAATAAATGAAAAGAATTTATCAATAAATAGCATCATATATTTAATTTTACTAATTGACAGATAGCATCATAGTCAAATTATGTTAAAAATTGAAAAAAAATTGAAACTAACTATTGGACTCGGAATATTTAGCCGTATCCATCAATTACAGTATTATAATTTTTTCCACAATTAGAACAGAACATAGTAATTGATATGCACATTAAGATTTTTTTTTGAAATATATAGTTAAATCGTTGACAGAACCTTGAGTATGATTATACGAATACTATCCCTTCATCAAATCTAAAAAAAACTGACTTAAAAAATCGTTCTTGTGAAAACAATTATCTGTGTTTGGAAGAGAGAAAAAAATTATTAATATACAAGTAAATTGAATTTTAAACTTGGGTGTATTTTGGATAATGAAGGCCATTCATGGAGTGTGGAGTGTTTAAATACTTTCTTACCTAATTAATTTCGTTTATATGATGATAACACACAAATTAATAAATGATTATTATTTTAATGACGGCAAAAAAAAACTTTACAATTATAATAATCCCACTTGCTGGAAAAGTCATCCACCTGCTTTTACATCATCAAACCCTTTTTCTCATCCTCTCCCTTTCTCTCTCTCTCTCTTGGGGAAGAAGAAGAAGACAAGAGTCAAACACAGGAAGCGATATGAAGGCGACAATCCGAGCATCCATGTCCGTTTCTTTCTCTCTCACCACCAAACCCTAATTCCAATCTCCTTCCCCTTTTTCTCCTCTATCATATAATATCAAATGGATCTCTCCGACGACGCCGCCGCCGCCAGAGGAGCTTCTCGCCACCTACTCGATCCTTCTCTTTCAATCGTCCCCAGATCTACTCCTCCAGAAGACCCCACAACCTCAACCTCCACGGCCGCGGCAGCACCACCGGCGACTACTTCCGGAGTCGTAACGAAACGCTCGACGAAAGACCGTCACACGAAAGTCGACGGAAGAGGCCGGCGAATCAGGATGCCGGCTCTCTGCGCCGCTAGAGTTTTCCAGCTAACGAGAGAGCTCGGTCACAAATCCGACGGAGAAACCATCGAGTGGCTTCTCCAGCAAGCCGAGCCTGCGATTGTCGCCGCTACTGGCACCGGAACCATCCCGGCGAACTTCTCCTCTCTAAGTGTCTCTCTCCGAAGCAGCGGCTCGACTCTCTCTGCTCCGCCGTCGAAGTCTGTGCCTCTTTACGGCGCTCTAGGACTGACGCATCATCAGTACGAGGAGCAAGGAGGGGCCTTTGGTGCTCACACGCCGCCGCTTCTAGGGTTTCACCACCATCTCCAACAACAGCAGCAACAGGCTCCGGCGGAAGCGGTTCCGGGTTCCGACGTGGAGAGTTTCTCGAGGAAACGGTATAGATCGGTTGAGTCGTCGAAGGAGAACGATGATGGTAAACAGAGCGAGAATAAATCTTTGAAGGAAAGCGAATCTCCGGCGGTGACTGCCACCGGGGCACCGATGTGGGCCGTTGCTCCCACGAATAGATCCACCGCCGGTGGAAACACCTTTTGGATGCTTCCGGTACCAACCACCACGAATCAACCAGCAGCTATAGAGAGTAGCAGCAACACCAACCGTGCTCACATGTGGCCGTTCGGCGGCGGAGCTGGAGGAGGAGGTGCGACTCATTTTATGTCGGGAACGGGTTTTAGTTTTCCGATGGAACAGTACAGAGGAAGTCCACTTCAGTTAGGTTCCTTCTTAGCTCAGCCGCAGCAACCGAATCAGAACATAGGTTTAAGTATGCCCGACACGAATCTTGGGGTGTTAGCCGCTTTGAACGCGGCTTATGCGAGAGGTGGAAACGCTAACGCAAATGCAAACGCGGAACAAGTGAACAGTGCGATGGAACATCAAGAGAAGCAGCAGCAGCCGCAACAGAGCGATCAGGATGATGATAGTAGAGATGAAAATTCAAATAGTGATGGGTGATTTATGTAAACTAATCTTTAAGCATTGGATTTGGTAAGAGTTCAAAATTTAAAACGTTTGTAGCGGTTTGATTATTATTTGTTTTGTGTGAGGTTTGATTATTTGTTGCGAGGTTTGTGTGTGTTGTAGTACGAGTAGTCTTTAGAGAATAATTTGTGTGTGAATGAATTGTTTCATGAGAAGAGAATGTTTTCATTGTATAGGAGGGAATGATAGGACCCGTGATTTTTTTTTTATATTCTTTTAATGTGTTTCTTATATTTTCTAGGATTAGTTTTGCATGCTTAAATAAGAAAAATCGTACGGCAGTTGCATTTAATCGCAACTTGATTTTTTTTCTCTATTTTCAACTCCTGAATTGATTATTAACAACAATCAAAACACATTTGAGATGTTCCTTTTGGGGATTTTTTTTTTTTGAAATTTATATGATAGTTGTGGACTTGTGGTTGGAGACATGGGTATCATCTACGCATGGGAATTTTATATCTATTTTAACATGTAACCTCATCATCGGTTATTTATGAATGAATTAGTATTATTATAGTCCAAGATAATAGTGTATAATTGGTGGTTAGCGAATTGAGAACAATTACCATTGGATTCGATTGTTTCAGGCGTTTAATATTGTTATGTTAATATTTAATTGTCTAAAATAATTATTTTTTCTTCATTGCCTATTTTTAACGTCTACAAGCCATATTATTAGAAAATTCCCACAAACAGGGTTGAGGTTTAGACGTTTATAAAGTACATACTGTTAAATACTTCATCTGTTTCTAAATAAGTGTCACTTTAGCTTTTTCTTTTTGTTTCAAAATAAGTGTCACTTTGTATTTCCAATACAACTTTTCACATATAATCTCTTTCTTACCCTTTTAAATAACCAATATATGTTTTTTAAAATTATTTTTATTCAAATAATTGAACATTAAATGAGGGTACATTAATATATTTTTTCATTTTCTTAATCTCCGTGAAAAGTGTCAAAGTGACACTTATTTTGAAACGGAGGGAGTATAAGCTAGCAATTATACGCAACTCTTGGGTTTTGAGTTACATTTTTTTTTGAAAAATACCATTTCCCAAAAGGCATTTTTGGTGAGATAACCACAAGAACGTACGAAATTAACAAAATAACCATAAAATGATCATGATCTCTTTATATTTTTCTACAATATTTATCATTATACTCTTAAATCTGTACTTATGTATTATATATACTATAGGACATAAATTCTCATAATATTATAAGTTATTTCATTCTAATTCTATCATTTTGTTTTCTATACAAACCCATAAAATAAAACGAAGACCAAGTTTTTTTTCACGGAAATTCTTTATATTATTGAAATGACATGGTCATGGTGCATTACATCCCTTATTACATAAGGCACACATGAATGAAATTCAAAATAAAGGTTTTCTTTGCATATCTTGGATCGCAAGTATGTCCGCGGATTTATTAGAATATCTCCAATCTCATTTTTTATTAAAGTAATCATTTTTTTTTGTTTATTGTTTAATTTTCCATTCTATTTGTAGTAAAATATGAAATAAAGTTGGAGATACTATTTCTCTCTGGTATTTGACTTCCATAAATTTGTTTCTCCACTTCCATACTTCTCTTATATAATTGAACATGCCAAAGTTGATCGTTGTTTTTGAGACAAGATCCACCAACGTTTTGCAGTTACCTTCAAAAATGACTTTTTTTTGTAGACCAAGCGTTTTGCATTGCCACAAGTGGTGCTTGAAATTCTCCTTACAGAGCTGATCTTATTTGAGATAAAGATGTTTGACCTGCTCCCTCGCCTTCTGCATCCCTAAAAAGCCATCCTATTTTTGCAATGTTAGTGTTAGCTTTAAAGGAACCATCATAGTTACACTTTAATCCATCCTTGAGGTGGTCTTTTCCACTTGTCAACGCGCTGTCTTCTAAGTACTCTCAGGCTGTTAATAGGGTCGTATCCAGAACCTTGTGCAGCCTTCCTTATAGACATCTAATCTCAAGTGCAAGAGTCAAAGGCTGACCAAGTTGAGTTGTATGACGTGGCAAGTTAAGAGGCTTACGTGGTTACGTCTGTGAGTACCGCCATTTGAGTTTGAATTTCGGCCACTGGGGTAATTTATATGTGGTGTTCTAGCGCCAGAGACCGAAGACCGTTCAAAGTGGGACACATGGTGACCAGCACAAGCTAGGTCATTTCCCCATCCAGTCTCTAGTCTGAACATTCCGGTGGGATCATGATACTCGGTTAGCAAAAAAAAAACTCTGGTGGACTTGGAGATTTGCTGTTACAGCTCACGAGAAAAGACGAGTATAAGAGTGAAGAACAGTGGACGAGGAGAATCATGCTTTGTATGTGTTGTTCGTCATGAGTCTCCGCACGGTCGCCATGAGATCATCCTGATCAGTCATCTTCGCCATGAGAAGGTGATTGTGATCCGAATCTGCAAAGCTATCTTATATATATATTCATTGTTCTATCTTGTAATTGGTGTGTTGAGTG
Organism: Moricandia arvensis; assembly: GCA_905132765.1. Classification (NCBI taxonomy): domain Eukaryota; kingdom Viridiplantae; phylum Streptophyta; class Magnoliopsida; order Brassicales; family Brassicaceae; genus Moricandia; species Moricandia arvensis. The sequence goes on along the minus strand of CAJHQP010000236.1, from coordinate 101,128 downwards.
ATCAATAAGAAGAGTTCATAGAGTTCTGGATATATAAACTCTATCACTTCCATTCATCATTATCAGTTTTTGCCATGTAGAAAGTTGTCGTCTATGGTGTCTTTTATGGTGGGGTTCTTAACTTAATTTGACTTTTTTTTTTTTTAATTTTCTTTTGGCTAAGAGACGGTTCTTATGTCTCTTATTTAAGAGACGGTTTTTAAGTTTTTTTAGTTAAAAACTAATAAACGTCTTTTTAAAAAGTTAAGAACCCTTAAACATGCCATGTGTTTGAAACTCTTGAGGAAGGTTTGCATCTTCTAATAGCAGGGCTCTCAGATTATCTTCATATCAGGCTGTTGATTCATATTAGACAGGGAGATGAATGTTGCAAGCTCATCAAAGTTGCTGTGTATAAGGGCAGTCAAAGAAAGCATGCTGAATTGTCTCAGGTTGTAAGAGACTGTTGGGGTATTTGACATTTTGACTTATTTGACGGTAGGTTAGCACTTGACCAAGTGGTAATCCATATGAGACCAATTTCCACATGAAATGTTTCAATCTTGGGCAGTCTTTGACTAAGACCATGTTATTTTTGTCAAATACAATACTATGATTTTCATAGTATTTTTAGTTCATGCAATGTGTTACTCTTCATACTGATATGTAATAATCAATATAAACATTTCATGTACATAGTATGAGACTTTGATTGTACTCACAAAAATCCTCCTTTCAAGCTAAGTACTACACAAATCCTTGGCTTCCAGTCTCTAGCAAAATTTGACATCTTATACCGACGTAATCAAACTCTTGTTACACCATTATAATTTATTCACCTAACCATTACAGTACTATTACGATACCATCATCTAATTCTTGTAAAACGGTTAACCGAAATAAATATACTCTCTGGTTCATGAAAGTAAATATTCTAAAAGAAATTTGTTTTATAAAGATAAACTTTTTATATATTTATGAAAATAATTCAAATTACAAAAGAATTAATAAATTTTATTGAGTTATTATTGATTAAAATTATTAAAAATTAAAAAATTACAAAATAATATATTTATTATAGTAATTTAATATATTTTTCTAATACTTATGAATACATTAAAAAAAGGGCAAATCTCTCAAATAACACCTTTTGAAGTTTTTGTCATAAAAATAAATTTCAAAAACAAAAATGACCAAACTAGACCTTTTTATTTTTTAAAAATTAATATTTTTTATTTAATTTTTCAATTTTAAATCTCACCCCAAAAACCCCACCCCATAACTCTAAACCATAAGTCCAGATTGTTAACCCAAGGGGTATAAACTTTTTTAAGTCTATCTTAGGGTATTTCTCTTAAAAAAAAATTGATTTTTACGAAACCAAGGGAGAAATACTTTATTTATAATTTTTATTTCAAAATAATAGTTTTAAAATAAATAAATAATATATGAGGTCCAAAACATAAATTTTGAGAGCAACCCTGAGATCCATACAAGGATTTGTTCCGGCATCAAAAATATCTGCGACTTTCTTTCTTTCACTACTCTCACCAAGAGGAGAGCCGCCGCCACAACAATGTCTATCCTTCTCCCCACCAATTTACCACAATGCCCTTCCCCCTCCACTCCACTCCTCTCCCCGTCTCCTCCCTCCGCCTTGCCCTTCCTCGGAACTCGCCGTAGATGCCTCAGATTCGTCACTTCCTCCGTCGCCTCCCTTCAATCCTCCGTCGCCAACGGTTCCGCTCCCGCCGCTAACGGTTCCGCCCCCGCCGCCGTTGTTGTCCAGCGAGACCAGATCCGTCTTGGTCTCCCTAGCAAGGGTCGAATGGCCGCCGACGCCATCGATCTTCTCAAAGTGAGAATCAAATTAAATTGGATCTTTGTGTTAAATGCGATAACATTGACACAGTGAAACTAGTACTATAGATTAAAGAGTGTTATTTAATCTCTTTTTGTGTTTCTTGTGATTTTGAAACTGAGTAGTATTTATTTTGATACTGTTATGTTTCTATTACTCTCTTGTGCTTTGAGTGTTACGTTTGGTGTCTTTAAAAGATTCGAATCTTGGCTATTTCGTTTGGTTTTGTGAGGCATTGTTACTTTTTTTTCTTCTCAGGATTGTTTTTTTGTCCTCACACTTTGAGTGAAGTGGACGTAGTGATTTGTAATCTCGTAGCTCGTTCAGTGGAATCTCCTTATGATTCTAGAACTCTTTTGTGCTTTGAGTGTCACGTTTGGTGTCTTTAAAAAGATCGAATCTTGGTTACTTCATTAAAGCTAAAAGCTGTTAATCTTGTGGTTATGTAACTTTCATATTCCTAGGCGATTTGGTGAGGTATTGTTTGCGTCAAGGACGACCATGATATTTAGGAGACCACAGGCGATTTATTAAAGATTTCAACTAACTTTTCTCTTACATATTCGGAAGCCTAAATTTTTTTTTTTGGGTTATGTCTATGTAATTTTCTTCAAAAGTTTTGGGGGCTTAAAGCCATTGTTTCATTCAGCTTTGCCCAGGACCGGTCTTGTTTGCATTTGGTCATCTCTTTCTATACACAAAAAGTTTTTTTTTTTCCTCTTACTTTGAGTGAGTGAAGTAAACATAGTGATTTGTAATCTCGTAGCTTGTTCTGACTCTTTCTATTTGTTTATTTTCTTCTGTGAAGGACTGTCAACTGTTTGTCAAACAAGTCAATCCTAGGCAATACGTTGCACAAATTCCCCAGGTGTGTGCATTCGAACCAAACACAAATTGATAGTGCGTGGGCTTTTCTGGTTTTGTGTATGGTGGTTGGCTTATATTGGGAATATTTTCATGTCCTCCAGTTACCAAACACTGAAGTATGGTTTCAACGGCCAAAAGACATTGTCAGGAAGTTACTCTCAGGAGATTTGGATCTGGGTATAGTTGGTCTTGACACACTTAGTGAATATGGTCAGGTATGTCATGACCATTATGGTTTTTTTCTCTTAGAAGAGCTTGGTATCATGTTCAGAGCTTTTTGATTTTCATTCTCTTGTTCGATTCTTTCGCATTGGTAAGCCATGTTATTGAGTTAGGGTACAGGTTTTAGGATAGAGAGCTTTCCCTGTGATTCTCTTGACTATGAAGGCCTCGTTTGCATCATAATTTAGATGTTTGAATTTTCTTTTTAGGGAAATGAAGATCTTATCATTGTCCATGAAGCTCTCAACTTTGGAGACTGCCATCTGTCCATTGCGGTATACTCTAATCTATTGTGTTTGGGGTCTATGCATTCATTACCGCAAATGGTTATCTTATTACGTCTCAAATGATCTCAGATACCCAACTATGGGATTTTCGAGAACATAAATTCTCTGAAGGAGCTAGCGGCAATGCCACAATGGAGTGAGGAGAGACCATTACGCGTTGCTACCGGCTTCACTTATGTATGATGAGTTACAGATTCTCCTTTTGGTGCGCTGTTGTCATTAATTTTCTCTAAGGATGTATTTAGCTTCAAAAATAATATTTGGGAATGATTCAACTGGTTTCTGCAGCTCGGCCCCAAATTTATGAAAGAAAATGGTATAAAGCATGTGGCCTTTTCAACTGCAGACGGAGCTCTGGAGGCAGCTCCCGCGGTAAGATTATTCTATTTTACATCTAAGCCATTGTAGTCTTCTTCAACACTAGGCGGCATCAACTTTTCGATGAAAATATAGTTGGCTGCATATTCATGATTACATCTTGTGTAGTATTATGTTAGATCAATCTACATTGTTGCTATCTTTCACCTTTGTTGTTTGTTTATAGGTTACTCTTCTATTCTGAACTTAGAATTGACTATAGTGGAAAAACTTTTCTCGAAAAAAGTGTTAAGCCAGTGTGCTGTTCTGGAGGATAATCTGTTTAAGCTTGTAGTGTTCTGATTCAATATCTTACTCTTAGGCTGTGACGTGAAAGTTTTTTCTTGCCGTGCGTGCAAGCAGCCTGAGACAAATGATTCTTATGTGTAGTATTTGTTGACACATAGTTTTCTTGTTAATTAGATGGGTATAGCTGATGCCATTTTGGACCTTGTGAGTAGTGGGACAACACTCAAAGAGAACAACTTAAAAGAAATTGAAGGAGGGGTTGTGCTGGAAAGTCAGGTAATGTGAAGCTATTGGAATCTGCATAGAATCTATTTATGGCCATTATAACCGAACATTTATTTTAAAACTTTCAGGCGGCACTTGTGGCAAGCAGAAGAGCATTGACCGATAGAAAAGGAGCGCTAAACACAGTACACGAGATTCTTGAGAGATTGGAGGCCCATTTGAAGGCGGATGGCCAGTTCACTGTACGCAATTTGTTCTTGTGATGATTTTTCCCTGCTTTCACTTTCTTTTCTCTAATATTTTCCTTTCAGGTTGTTGCAAACATGAGAGGAACTAGTGCTGAGGAAGTGGCTGAGCGCGTGTTGAGCCAACCTTCATTGTCAGGACTACAGGTAATGTTTCAGAATAGTAAGAGTTCTGAAGGAATAACTTTTAGTATCTCCCACTGATTGTTTATGGCTTCTCTTATAATGAGCAGGGACCAACAATAAGCCCAGTTTACTCTAACAAAAATGGAACAGTATCGATTGACTACTATGCCATTGTGATTTGTGTGCCAAAAAAGGCCTTGTACGAGTCTGTGAAGCAACTAAGAGCGGTTAGTGATCCCTGCTGTTTCTTGCTGAAATGTTGACGTGCTTGTTCTAAATCAACAAATAAGCTGCTTTGTATTCAATCCAGTGGTGTTCCGAAACTTATTGATTTTGTTTCCAATTTTGCATTGATGACATTCCAAATAATCTGTGTTAATTATTCCCTCTCTTTGTCTGTAATCACACCAATCTTACATTGTTACTGCAGATTGGAGGCAGTGGAGTATTAGTTTCACCTCTTACCTACATTTTTGATGAGGACACTCCAAGATGGGGTCAGCTCATGAGGAACCTCAAGCTTTAAGTGTATTGGTAAGGAAGAGGCTTACGATGAACAAGTTTTAAGGAGACCCTTTGGTGTAAATCTCTGGGTTAGTACCTTTTGTGTCAACTTTATGGTCTTAAGGACGATGCGGACGATGAACAAGATTTTTTTTCTCGTTGCTGTTGTATTTTTTATCTCGCTTTTTTCTGTATGGATCCTACCCGTTCGTTGCTAAATCTGTTGGAACAATAATAAAAATAAAAATGATGTTTGTTTTAGGACTTTGTAATTCGTCTTTACATCACACAGGTTCCATGTTAGGAGTTACGTGTCTTCAGACTGATTTTTCAAGTTTGGTTTCTCTGCAACATTAATAATCTGGGAATTTAGGAGTTGTTCACCTATGATGACCTGGCTCTGTGTCTACACTGTATTATTTTTCTCTAATCTGTGATGTTCTTAGAGCCTTTTATTTCATTGACTGATAGGTAATAACTCTTACAGGACGAAAGAGGGAACACACGTTGCTGCTCTGCACACAAAATCCAAACAAAGAATCAAAGAGACAAAAAAAGATCACACATACACACACACACGTATACATAGATATCAGTGTTTTTCAGCTAGAAACGTAGAGTGGAAGAGGTAGTGTAAAGTGGTCCAGAAATTTCACTCGAAGACCCTTTCTTCTTGATGAAGAAGAAATCTCCCAAAAGTGGAACGATAGGTTTCTTCTTCTTCTTCTTCTTTGTACTCTTCGGAAGATACCCATCTCTGTCTCCTTTGTTGCTGTCAAGTATCTGAGCCAATGAAGGAAATTCCTTCGCCATCTTCCTCATCAACTCTTTCCTTCTCTCTTCCTCTCCATTTTCCTTCTCTTTTGTTTCCTTGAAGCTCACAGGTTTAGCCATTGCTGCTGCCCTCTTCCCTGCAGCATCAGCCTCGGCTTTAGCCATCTTTGACATGTTCCTATGCACCTCGGCGTTCAATGTAGCCAAAGCCACCTCTGTCTCTGACTCCCTCTCCTTCAACTTCCTCACCTCTGTCTTTGTCTCCGTTATCTCGGCTTCAAGCTTCTTCAAAACATCCATGAACTCTTCTTTTGGACCTTGAGGAGAAGAGGGCAATGAAGGGGGCTGCTTCCATGGCGAAGATGGCAAAGAGGCGGTGTGGGTGATTCTAGGACTTGCTGGTTTATGGTTTACCGTATGAGTTTGTCCTGGTAGCATTATCCGTTGGCCAAAGATGGCAACAGCCTCTTTTACTGAGCTAAAAGGACGAGAAGTGTCAACATGATGTTGCTCAACTTGATTACTTTCTTCCATAGCTTCCATTTCCATGGAGGAACAATAGGTAGAGAAGAAGGTGATGTATTGGTGATGTTTGGTTTGTTGGGTGTAAATATGATATCGTTTTGTTATCTTTGCTTTTACAGCAAACTATGGGGAGACACTTGATGACTGTTGTGTAAAGGTGAAGACAAGACTATATACTAAGTCCCTTTGAAAGTTGACTCTCCAGCTACTTCTTGTGTTTACTTAAATCACTTTTGGTCTTGTCCAAATCTCTTAACAATGTTAGCATTAGTCTAAGAGAGACTTAGGAGAATGGGATAAATAGCACAAAGGAAAAGAAATGTAAAGAAAATGAATAAAAAGCGCTAGGTCTTGAAATTTTTAGAAAACACAGATTAGATGATATGATTATTCAAAATAGAATATATTAAAAATAATTCGTATAACTCAAATTTCTTACTTTTAGATTAACTTACTTCCACAATTCTAAACCCAATATTATAGAATCATAGAGTCTAAATTCCAATACATTTCAGATTCGAAATATACAATAAGAACAAATTTGATAGGTTCACAAAATTTCTTAACATCAATGATAATTGTTTACGAATATTTATTCATCTAGGTTCATTTATGCATTAAGTTGAACACTTTTGGTGCACTAAAAAATACATTAATCAGGAAATAAGTGATCAATCTAGTCCAAGTACTATGAACAACCTATGAAGAAGCCGTTAAATTTTCATATTCAAACATATCCCAAACACAATTCTCTTGAAACCCTAAAGCTAATTAATGCATTACTCAAATATGGCAGAAGAAACATAGAAAGATAATGAACAATACATTATGGAATTAGAAATCAAAATATGGGTTTAGAAATCTTTTTTTTTTCTTTTTTCTTTGTCGACCTTAGAAATCTTCTTTAAAGGTATGGATTTGTTTCCCTCAAATCTCCAAAACCAACAAGTCTGGTGAAAAAGAATTTGTCACCTAGATAATAGCTCAAAAAAAATATAGGTCTAATTCAGGTTTTGGTCAAATTTTAACTTAAACCAAATATGAAATAAACAAAACCGAAATTTCTTTTTTTTTTCTCATATTGAATATAAAGAAAGAAAGACTAGTTTTCAGTAAAACAAACATAGCTTTTTGTTTTGAATTAGTAAGACATTCAGGCCGAAGTCTAATCCGTCCAGACCCGAAACCATCCTTATACAATAATAATATACATATACATTTTCATTAAAAGGCATCTTTATATAGTAATGTGCATATAAATATTAATAGAAAAAATAATTTTTATAGTTATACGTCTTTGACAAAAAGAAACACCTTATCTTACTGGTTAATGTTTAAAAGATTCTACATCCAAGTTTGGGTTTCAAATCCTTGACTATAAAATTTCTCTGATTATTGGATGTGAAGCTTATCGAAAGTTTTGAAGTATTAAAAGCAAAACTGTTCATTGTGGTCGTTTGTTGCATAGAAAACTTGTCTATCAAGAATATCGTATATGTATAACCATTCGTCAATTCAAATATTTTGAAAATAATTTCATCGTGGAATCAATATTTGTGGAGTTGTTCAAAAATATTGCATTTAGTTGATCAGCATATCTAATAGAGTTATAGATTATATGATGATGTAATGTGTTATCTTGTGTTAAAAATAACCTTTTTATATAATTCTCGTAACCAGTTTTTTCATTGATTTATTTCGAAATTTAAAAAGGTTTTCAAATTCGATTAGGAATATTAAACAAAACTTTTTTTCCTTTATTGATTTTTTGACAAAATATAAACACTATTAGAAAAAGAAGAAATGAACTCTATTTGTGTCCAAAACATTATTTGAGCTTTGAGAATAAAGCCCATTAGGCCCAGTAATATTTGTTCCCTCCGCAGTGTTTTGCTACCCAATTTCAATATTCTCCTCCGCCCCTCTCAGTTTGGTTCCTTCACTGATCGGAGACGAAGAAAATGCCTCCGAAGAAGAAACCTCAGAAGCAAAGCAACAACAAAACTGCTTCTTCTTCATCATCATCCTCAAAAGCGAAACCTTCTTCAGGTCCTAAGCTTCAGATTTCGGCTGAGAACGAGGACCGTTTGCGTCGGCTCTTGCTCAACTCTGGCCGCACCGCTCCTCCGGCTCCGGCACCTATCCACAGCGCTCTTTCCAAAAATCAGAAGGCGAAGAAACTCAATACTGTCTACGAGAAGCTCTCTTGCGAAGGATTCGTAGATGATCAGATTGAACTCGCTCTCTCTTCTCTTAGAGTAACGCTCTCTCACCTTCTCGCATTTTGCTGAACTTTTGAGTTTCGGATTTGATTCAGTGTATGTGTTTGTGTCTAAGGATGGAGCAACGTTTGAGACTGCACTTGATTGGCTATGCTTGAACTTACCGAGTCATGAGTTGCCTGTGAAGTTCTCTACAGGAGCTTCTCGCTTTCCTACGGGAGGTATGGGATAAAGTCATATCCATGAACACTTCTTAAGGTTTGTGCATTGATTCTTGTACCTTCCCATTGGGTGTTACAGGTGGTTCTGTAGGTGTGATATTGAACTCTAGGGAAGATTGGAATGAGTCTTCTGACTCTTCAGTTGAGCTCAAGCAGGAGGAACCTGAAGTTTTGATTAAAGTGAAGGGGAAGCAAGATGAAGATACTCTTAGGGCTGACCAATCTTCTCAAGCTGATTGGATCCGTCAGTATATGAGAAGACAGGAGGAGGTACACATTAGAATGGTTCAAGCTTTTCAAAAGCACGGTACATGATAGTTCTAGCCCCAAAATAATATTGTAATTTGCTCATTGACTTCATATTTTTAGGAGGAATTGGAATCTTGGGAAGATGAGGTAGATGGGGCTGGCTCCAGCAGGGAGGTATTCCCGAGGCTTCTCTCCGTCATTGTTGGAATATAATAGTTGACTAGTGAGACCATGTCTGTCATTGATGTGGAATACTTTCACTATTTACTCGAGGATAAATATTCCTTCATAATTTTGGTCTGATAGACGATAAAGATTTCACTTTACAAAACTATAGATATCTGGAAGCTCTTGAATTTGGATAATAAATTACTGTATCGCTGGAAAATATATTACATGTGTTGAGCTTAGTATATAATCTGTCATGTGGCTCTGCTGGTTGGAACCTGCTAATTTATTTATTTTCTTTAGCAGTAGAAGTGCAAACTTTCTGAATTTGTTTATGATGAGCATATTACACTACAGACTTCAGTAAATTATTTTTGCAGAACCATATTGGTTCCTGATTTTATTGTCGTTCTCTGCTGTGATATCTTGTTTTCACAAATCGTACTAGGCATCCGGTCCGAGGCCTTTTGATGTGATTGCCAAAGAATACTGCTCGGCAAGATCAGATGCTATAAAAGCAAAGGATAAGCGTGATAAAAAAGGACAAGAGCAAGCAGGCCTAGCCATTCGAAAGCTCAAGCAAGAGATAGCTGTCCTTGGTTAAGTTTAATCTTGAGTAATCAGTCTGTCAATCATGTTAATTGGTGCAGAATGTCATGTGTATACGTGTTTGTTTTGCAGGAATATCTGAAGCAACGTTGGAATCTGAATTTCAGCGTGAGTATGCTTTTGAAGATGCTACAGAAAAAGAAACAACCTCTCCCATGCCCGATAATGTTCATGAGGCAGTAGATGCTGATACTGTCTCTATTCCCCTCTTAGATGAACCGGCCTTGGATGAGAATCTTGTCGAGAGTTGTGGATCTGAGGAAAATCAACCTAAAGATCTTCCCTCATGTTCCCCGGGACAAGAAGTAGTTGCATTGGATGATAATTCAGAGTACTTGGCGCTTGACGATATTTTTTCAGTAGATGTGCCGCGTTATGAACCATCGCCCCATGAATTCTTGGAATTGCAGAAGAAGGAAAAGATGAGAGAACTACGCAGTGAGGAAAATCTCGTGAAACTAGAGGGCATCTGGAAGAAGGTAACTTTTTTCATCAAACAAGATTGTAGGATAAATACATGCTAGCCTTCAAAATTCAATTAGAATTAAAAGGTGCTTAATGCTTTGCTTTTGTTGTGTTTATACCTGCTAGTTAAGTTTTCATTTTGTCACATATGCTGATCCATTAAGCTGAGTTCTAACTATGCCAAATAGATATAGAATTTACTTCGTTGTATACTACGTATAAGCTTGTTTTTCTCTTCCTTGCGCTGCTCCCTTTATTATATATGCTCCTTAATTTGTTAGACTCTCTCTTTAACAGGGTGAGACGCAAAAGGTCCCAAAGGCATTTCTCCATCAATTGTGTCAAAGGTCGGGGTGGGACGCACCAAAGTTCAACAAAGTAACCGGTGAAGGAAGGAAAATCTCATATTCTGTAAGCATTCTGCGTAAAGCCAGTGGACGGGGTAAAAGTAGACAAGCAGGGGGTTTGGTAACTCTTCAACTTCCTCATCAAGATGAGGTTTTTGAATCCATCGAGGTACTCGTTTGATCCATGTTTTAACTTTAAGATTTCTTAATAAGATGTTAAAGTATCTAATTAGGGCCTTGTTACTAAATGTAGTTAAAGTATGACTTTTCAGAAGAAAATGCATGTTTAATTCCGTGATTTTCAAGGTTCTGAGGAAAATAAAGTAGCACTGCTAGGAAAAAAGATCTATAATGTACATGTCTAACAATTTTGCTCAAAGTTTTTGGAAACTTCTGATAATGAACCTTATCAAAAGTTATAAATTGTTAATTGGAAATATTCATCGGTGACTGAATAATAGGCTGACCATGTAATCAGTGTGCTAAGTTACTGTGCACTATGTGTGACAGGATGCACAAAATAGAGTTGCGGCATTTGCTCTCCATAAGCTATTTTCGGATTTGCCTGTTCACTTTGCAATCACTGAGCCTTATGCCTCTCTAGTGTTGATCTGGAAACAAGGTGATTTTATGAATTTTGTCTCATTGCCTGTTATTTGCTATAAAAAAGGTATTTTGCAGTGACATGTCGAGCTATATACCACATAATCTTATACTAATTAACTTAGTTTATTATCACCTTTCTGAATTAAATTATTACCGCATATGAAGTTTAATGGATAGAATACGACATAATCTATCTGTGGTAACTTTACAACAATTATACTTTGCATGAGAGCACCAGTATTAAGTGAAAGTATTTCCGCATATGAAGTTAGTGGAAAGAATACAACACAATCTATTGCTATCTGTTTCATATCCCAAATATTACCATTCTAAATTATTATACATATGTTCTCATTTTGCAATATCTTAATGGCTCTAATACAGTTGCCTTGAGTTTTCACAGAGGAATTGTTTTGTACCGTACAAAGCACAGAAGAAGATCGAAGAGCTAACTTTGTTGATAAGTTGCTCGAGGCGGAAAATTTCAGTTTGAACGCTTCATCGAGTGGCATCGGCGATGCAATTCCAATGGTAGAAACTTATGTCGAAGAAAAAGATGACCTAGGCGTTGTCAAATCTAAACACAGTGCTAAAAGTATGCCTGGGTGTATCTATGGTCACTTTTAGTTGCTTAAACATTATAACTTCGGATTTTATTGCCAAATTCGTTAGCATGACATTATCAATGATCTTTTTTTCTGTGTTACAGGCGACTCTTCCATAGAAGCTACATGTTTATCTCTTCAACAAAAACAAGAAAACAAGAAGAAAACACGGAAGTACAAGGTAGAACATTCTTGTTTATGTTCGACTATAAGTTTTTTCTTTAGAGATGGTAAAGAACGTTGTTCATGTAGCTAATGATATGCCTTAAGAGTTATGTATCAATCTTTTAGACTGATTAGCTCATTCCAGTAAGATATACAGAACTATGTTTTCAGCATGGTCAAATCTTCTTACTGTAGTTCTCCCAGTAACCCTACTATACTTTTGCAGGATATGTTGAAAACTCGAACTGCTCTTCCTATTTCCGAAGTGAAGAATGACATACTGCAGCATTTGAAAGAAAGAGATGTTTTAGTAGTATGCGGAGAAACAGGCTCTGGAAAGACCACACAGGTTTGGTTACACCAGTTGCTCCTTGTTATGTGGTGTCTATTTACTATTTGTTCTTGTCACCCAATTTATCTTCGAACTTGAGTCATTTTTAACCGCTACGTGTTATAGGTTCCCCAATTTATATTGGATGATATGATCGATTCAGGGCGTGGTGGACACTGTAATATCATATGCACACAACCTCGGCGGATAGCAGTGAGTTTTTTCGGTCTTAAGATGTATTGCTTTCAGGGATTCCTTGTTCTGTTCATACTGGTCCTTGTATTTCTGGAAAGAATTATATCAGTTAGCCTTTTGTTATTGTTAATAATTGGGTAATGTGGTCTAGGCTATCTCTGTTGCTCAAAGAGTTGCTGATGAGCGTTGTGAATCCTCTCCAGGCTCAGATGACTCCTTGGTTGGTTATCAAGTTCGTCTTGAAAGTGCAAGGTCTGCCACTTAATTAACGATTTCTTTCCATCGCTTCATTCACTGTTCTCAAGAATCCAAATTGAATGATTCAGAATTGATCAGAAATTGAAGTAGTTATACGTTGTGTGGTAAAAAGTGGCTTGTTTCTCAAAGTAGAGCAGCAATAAAAGAAGTATTTGAAAAAGAGAAATTTACTTCCAAATGGTAGACATTTTTTCTTTCTGAAATACATTTCGATCAAAAACCTACTCATTTGTTTGTTTGATAGTGATCGATTCTACTTTCTATACGTCAGTGTTTGTCTTCTGTGTTGTGATTTTTTTTCTCGGCTTTCACCTTCTCTTTCTACTTCATCTATGGCTGATTTTGGTGCAGCAGTACTGGCATGATATGCTGGTGCTAGTTTATTATTTTTTGCTATGTTTTGGTGAAATGGAGTTGTAATATATATATAGTTTATGTTACTTCACTATCTAGTTTATAACGCATATTCTCTTCTGTTTATTTTGCTATTCTTTCGGTTAACTGGTGTAAGGTTGTATTGATAATCATCCCCTGCTGTTTGTAAGGTATTCCTTATAGTTGTGGATTAAGCAATTTTTTCTTGGCATATTTGTGCCTTCTTCAGGAGTGACAAGACAAGGCTACTGTTTTGTACTACTGGCATTCTACTGAGGAAACTCGCTGTACGTCCTCTATTTTCTAAAAGCTCTTGCGCAACCAAATAATGACATGTAAAGTGTTTTAAGCTACTGAGAAGTGGTAAACGTATTTATGAACAAACATTCTGGTGATTTGAATAAAGATAAAATATCACAGCTGCTTTACAAAAATTATGGTTTTTAGAAAACATGATCTTTTAGAAAATATTACGTAATAGTGTCTCTGTTAGCTAATGGGGAACATTGAAATTCCAATAGTTGAGGTAGTTATTTGCGGCAAAGATATTCTAAGGCATTTGCTATTCCGAAAAGCATATTCTAAGAAGCCACACTAAATCTTTGGGGAAACTTTTTATGATTATAATAGCAATCTCTCTTATTGTTTTTTTCTGTTTTCTTGTTTTTGCACACCTTGCAGGGGGATAAAACCTTGAACGATGTTACACATATTATAGTCGACGAAGTGCACGAGCGGTCTCTTTTGGTCAGTATTGATTAACTCAGCCACAAATTTGGATCATTATAACAAATTGGATCACTTTTAGGAATATTAGACACCTAGTTAAGGGTTCTAGTCGAGAATCGATATAAAAGTAACTAGTGAATCACTAAAATGCAAGAACCTGCTCGTAAAGAAAACTAGGAATCTAGTATTACTTTTAGAATATGCATGTAGAGTGACACTCCACTACAATCCGTCGCATTTAATTATTTGCAACAGCGAAATCCAAAAGCTTGCATCCTTGGTGTTTAGAATAAAGGATGTAGGTGTTTTGCTTTAATGCTAATTCTGTGCGGATAGGCACTAGCAGTATCCAGTCTCCTCTTTCTATAAAGAACGCTAGATCTGTTTTCAAATTTTGAACAATCTGACTGAAGTTTTCCTTCATTTTTTTTCTCATTTTCATTACAGGGTGATTTTCTTCTCATTATTTTGAAGAGCCTGATTGAGAAGCAATCATGCGATAATACATCGCATAGACTGAAAGTTATCCTTATGTACGTGTTATGACTTTTAGTTTTCAAGTCAGATCGTAAAATACTTGTAAACAAGTCATAGTAATGTATGCTTCTGCTGTGGTTTAGGTCTGCTACTGTTGACGCAAATCTATTCTCAAAATATTTTGCTCACTGTCCTGTGATTACTGCTCAAGGACGAACACACCCGGTTACAACTCACTTTCTGGAGGAGATTTATGAGAGGACTAAATACCTTCTGGCTCCAGATTCTCCTGCTGCACTAAGATCGGATTCATCCATTAAAGACAAGGTATCTTATTAGTAACAACTAAAACATATATTATACTTCTGTGATCCCCTTTTTCACTATGTAGTCCGCACCAATTGCTAGAAATGGATCGCTGCAGATTATGGGTTTTTTTCTGTGATAGGAATGTTTCATTTGTATCGATGTATTTAACTATTTTCAAAACCAAAATGTACGAACAGCACAAAGGTCATGTTTTGTGGGGCTTAATATGCGAACGCCTTTGGAACAGATGTGTGTGATTCTGATTTGGACTCTAGTGTTTATATACTGGTGCTCCCATTTTGCTTGTATTAGTGTAAGCGAACTTCATAGATTGGGTAATCAATTTATGGGTTTGTTTTCTTCAGCTTGGTTCTGTAAACGACCGTAGGGGAAAAAAGAATCTTGTACTGGCTGGATGGGGTGACGATTATTTGCTTTCAGAGGACTGTCTGAACCCGTTTTATGTTTCAAGTAACTACAACTCATATAGTGATCAAACACAACAAAATCTGGTACGCTACGTTTTTAGTTTGAGCTTCTGTTCCTCTTATTCTTCTGGCTGCCTGAGCCTTCAATGGCATTTGAGTGCTGTGCAGAAAAGGTTAAATGAGGATGCTATTGACTATGAACTTCTTGAAGAGTTGATATGCCACATTGATGATACTTGCAAGGAGGGGGCTATTCTAGTATTTTTGCCTGTAAGCTGATACTGAGTTCTTTCGATAAATTAGAACCAATCATCTTGTCTACCGCTTCAGCTTGACATTTGTTTTGTTAATTTCAGGGTGTGTCAGAAATTCACATGTTACTTGATAGGTTAGCTGCTTCGTATCGTTTTCGTGGACCTTCTGCAGATTGGCTTCTTCCTCTGCATTCTTCTATAGCATCTACAGAACAGAAAAGGGTGTTTCTACGACCCTCTGAAGATATACGGAAGGTAATGTCCTGTAACTATATACTTTGTTGCATATTGCTATGCATGGTTTGGATGCCTAGTATCCTGGACGTGAGTACATTTTTTATACAATGGCTTTATCATTAATGCGTTGCTTTTGCACTTTGTCTACTGGAAAATATTCATGCATTGTTTTTCAGTTATAAGGGTTTCAATCTCATCTTGCGCAACTACTTGTTTCCTATGATTCCCACTAGTAAATGAATTTGAGTGATGTGCACACTAAATATCCTCAATTGTAAATGCAAATGATTAAAAAATAAATATGTTCCATAGACAAGTTTTTTTCCTTATATTTCCTTTGGTCTTCTTGTAAGTTTTCTTTGGGATTAATTTGTGAAGTATATGACGACAAAAAATTTGTGAAGTATATATCTCAAAGTTAAGAACAATATACAGGGAACAGTTCAATTCACTTATGACTTGATGAGAGGAACTTTTACAAAATTTGAGATGTTATAGTCAAAAGGGTTTAGTGTCTTCTTGACCTAGACTGAAATATAGTGCTGAATCCCTCTTAACAAATGCATGTACTCCCTGATTCCGGAGGATATTTTCTGTAAATTATGCGTTTAGGTTGCATGGACTTTTGCAAAGCCAATCTGATTCATCTTTTGCATTATCTCTTATGTTCAGGTTATTATAGCTACAAACATTGCAGAGACCAGTATAACAATTGATGATGTGGTGTATGTGATTGACAGTGGCAAACACAAGGAAAATCGCTATAATCCACAGAAGGTATTCCTAATGCGAGTGAATCAGTTGCATTTTCCATTTATGATGCTTGTAGACCAACATCGTATTTTCTTAATGTTGAAATTCTTTTGCTCCTATAAACTCGAACCTTCTCTGAGAATGGATTGTAACATTATGCACATTTGATCATGCTAATCGCATATAACCTCTTCCTTGTGAAACCGTTTGTAAGATTTATATCCGCTATTTTGGTACATGTATCTTGAAATTACTTTTTAGTTCTCCATATTGAAACAAAGGTCCTTGTATATGTTAGTGATGTTTAATGACAATTTTTTGTGTATCTTTCTCTTGTGATTGCCTCATGATCATCTTAGAAACTCTCAAGCATGGTGGAAGATTGGATATCCCAAGCAAATGCAAGACAGAGAACAGGAAGAGCTGGACGAGTTAAACCTGGAATTTGCTTTTCATTGTACACACGCCATAGGTTCGAGAAACTAATGCGTCCCTATCAGGTGTTTTTCTTTTTGGTCATTTCCTTGTCTCTGGTTCACTTGGTTTTAGCCCGTAAACTAATCAGTTCCATCTTGCTGACAAGGTTCCTGAGATGCTGCGGATGCCATTGGTAGAACTATGTCTACAAATCAAATTGCTTGGTTTGGGTCACATTAAGCCTTTTCTGTCCAAGGCAAGTTATACGATTTTTATTGACAAAGAAATAACATTATCAGCTGTCTGATTCTTCTTTGCACTTGCCCTCTTTAGGCTTTGGAACCTCCGAGTGAAGGTGCTATAACCTCTGCTATTTCATTGTTGCACGAGGTACCATGTAATAGACGTCGTATTTTATCCTAAAAAACAATTAGTTCTTGCGACCAGCAAGCAATATTTGATACATCCGAAAGTTACGAGACTAGCCACTTGGAGATGTAATTGATTTGTATGAGATTGTCTAGCCGTGGGGCTAATCTTCTTTCTGTTTGTAGCCATAGACTAAATTAGTTTTTTGCTGAGTCTTCTTTTATGAATATTGTCTTCTTTAGGTTGGTGCTGTTGAAGGGGACGAAGAATTGACACCACTTGGGCATCATTTAGCAAAGCTTCCTGTTGATGTGTTGATTGGAAAGGTATACTTCTGTAACATTACTGTTGCACTTCTTTTGTCATTGCCTTCATGTATATATATTCTCTCCTCACAACATTATTAAGAAACATTCTGCCTAGTTTTCAGTGTCTTGATCATTGATCTAGGTAACCAGAGAGTTCATCATTCTTTCCATTATCATGACTTCATGTTTGAAAATTGTAGATGCTGTTGTATGGTGGGATATTTGGCTGCTTATCACCTATTCTCTCGATTGCTGCTTTCTTAAGCTACAAATCTCCATTTATATATCCCAAAGATGAGGTACACTTATACATTCTCAGAACTTGGCGGATTCCCTGAAAGAGGTTGTCAATTAACTCTATGTGCGGTGTTTTTTTTCTTAGAAGCAAAATGTTGACCGGGTGAAACTTGCCCTCTTTTCTGATAAACTGGAGAAATCCAGTGAATTAAACAACAATGACAAACAATCTGATCATCTCCTTATGATGGTTGCATACGACAAATGGGTGAAGATACTGCATGAGGTATGTGATAAAGGGATATTTGAAATTAGATTCACTAATATGTGTCTCTCTATAAATGTCTGTCTATCTATGTGAGAGCTTTTCTTTTGTATATACGCCTTAGCCAAATTTCTGTTTGGGTTCTGGAGGAAGCTGTTAATTTCTTGTCTAATAAAGAACCCTTGAACCATAGGTTTAAAATTATTTGATTCCAGCCGATCTAGGCTTGATTCAGGCTGTTCAATCAATTTTAGCAAAGCAATTATCTGCATAATGACATCCTCAGTGTTTGTGATATTTACAGCGAGGAATGAAAGCTGCACAGAGGTTCTGTGAGTCGAAGTTCTTGAGCAGCTCAGTGATGCGGATGATAAGGTACATTGTACTTGGATGCTTTAACTTGTGTAGAAAAGATCTTCATAGAGTTATAGAAAAGATGAAGTTTGTATATATACTATTACATCCTTGCTATGCTTATTCTCCTTTTTATCCTTGTTTCGGGGGATAACCTTCAGTTTTGATGTCGCCTGACTCACTTTCTGGAAGATGAACTATAATATTTATCTTAACATGGTTTAAGTTGCTTTCTGCTATACCTTTAAAGCTTGACTAAGGATACGTAAGTTTGTGAAAACTGTGTTAGTATCTAAAGGACGGAAAGTAATAGTCATTTGTTAGGTTTCGTTTCAAAGTCGCTTAAACGGCTAAATCGAAGTCTTCAATAGGAACTTATCATATATGAACGAGTCCCTGAAAATCCTTGTAGACTGAAAGAATGCTTGCACCATTCAGTCTTCATCCGTCAAGTCTTATTTGTTATTTTCTTTCAAATATCAGAGACATGAGAGTACAATATGGCACATTGCTGGCAGACATCGGGCTCATCAATCTTCCGAAAACAGGAGAGGTAACTTATCTAAGCCATTTGTTGCATTTGTATTAAGCACACACGTGTCTGATCATGCGTGGAAAGATCCATCATGCACCAAACGTTGAAACGATTATTCTCAAGTTTATGTCACAGCTCAATCAGGTTCATCTAATGAACTCTGATCAAGAAATCTCTTGGTTTCTTACCATAGTTTGCAGGGAGGAAAAAGGAGAATCTTGATGTCTGGTTTTCTGACCAAACTCAACCTTTCAATATGTATTCACAACAACCTGAAGTTGTTAAGGTAAAATACATTCGATGCTCTGCTGTTCGAAGATTTTATCAATGAGAAACATTTCCTGTTGTTGCCATTATCTATTTTGGTGTGTACCTGAATTCAGCTGTCAACACGTACAGGCTATACTATGCGCAGGACTATATCCTAATATTGCAGCCAATGATAAGGGTATTACAGAGACAGCGGTTAACAGTTTAACAAAGCAAGGGAACCAAACAAAGAGTTATTCAGCGTGGTACGATGGCAGAAGGGAAGTCTATATCCATCCGTCCTCTATCAACAGCAACTTCAAAGCATTTCAGTACCCTTTCCTTGTATTTCTTGAGAAGGTAACCTTACTTTTAATATGCGACGCATTAATCTGATTCCTCAGTATTTCATACTTAGCTTCGTATTATGTCATGAATATTTGACTAACATGGTGACTTGTTCATTTTGATGTTACTAGCAGATTCTGGTGTAGATTTGTAACCCTCTAATCATGGGTAATTGTTATTATTTGGTGTAGGTTGAAACGAACAAAGTATATCTGCGTGATACAACCATTGTTTCTCCTTTCTCCATTCTTCTTTTTGGCGGCTCAATCAATGTTCATCATCAGGTACTGTTAACCGTATCATATTGTCTTGCATCGAGAAAACACAGATGTTATTTTGGACCGTCGCAAATTGGGGCATTGATGACAGAGATCTCGGGTCCTAATGTCGTACACTAGTTTCTAAGAGTTTTTACGAGCGTATCTTTAAAAAACGGTCTGACGCTGCGTAGTGGATACTTAATTTATACGCCCTCCTTACCCTTTTCATTAACAGAGTGGATCAGTCACCATAGATGGGTGGTTGAGGATAACAGCACCAGCACAAACTGCAGTTTTGTTCAAAGAGCTTCGTTTAACGCTACATTCCATCCTCAAAGATCTTATCCGGAAACCAGAGGTTCCATGTTCAATCCTTGGTTTAATCAACTAGGTGAAGTAAGTAGATCATGCCTAATCTCTTTTCACGTTTGTTGTTTTATTTATGCAGAAATCAGGGATAGTCCACAACGAAGTGGTCAAATCTATGGTCCATCTTCTTATAGAAGAAGGCAAACCGCAACACACATGAACCAAAGCCACTTTGAAAAGGTGAACATGTGTAAGACGCAATGTTACTTATACTACTGTGTTACTTCCATATATAGCTAATAATTTTCAGTTTTGGAGAGGTGAATTCAGAACCTACTGAGTAATACATGTTGATTACGTTAATAAGAAACCCAAATCCCGATACTGATTACAAAGTAAAAGCTGATAAGAACGGTGATCTCATAACGATAACGGATAGCGACTCTTCCTACGCCATACACATCATAGAAAACAAGTCTCTTATTTGTGTAAAACTGTAAAATGACAGTATCTTCTGGCAAATCCTCATTCTCAAGTCATGGCGTTGCTTGAGTCGTTCCCTCCTATATAGTCAAGCTTTGCACCCATTGAAATGCAGCTTGTCCTCAAGCTGAAAAGCCGGATACTGTTGTCCGATATCCAAACCCAACGACCATGTAGACTCATGAGAAGGCAATCCAACCCACTGTATAAGGACCTCCAAACAATTAGCTGGTCAATAACAAGTATCAAACACTTTCTTGGGGAAAAGACGAATTCCCCTTGAGTGGAAAATGATTGAGGAAGTGGTGTGACTTGAGGCGGAGTTGCAAGCAACGGTTTGATCAGGCAAATGTGAAAACAAGGTGAATTTTG
This sequence comes from Moricandia arvensis, assembly GCA_905132765.1. Taxonomy (NCBI): domain Eukaryota; kingdom Viridiplantae; phylum Streptophyta; class Magnoliopsida; order Brassicales; family Brassicaceae; genus Moricandia; species Moricandia arvensis. Next base: position 80,398 of record CAJHQP010000236.1, on the reverse strand, counting down.
TATCCCTCTGGAAGCTGTAGTCGATAAGCTACCTTGCCCACACGTTCCAAAACTTAAAATGGACCCTAAAACTTGGCGGCCAATTTTTAGCAAAGGCGTCAAGTGACAGTTCTGCATGTATGCCTAAAGTTTTGTGGAAAGCATCGTGCCAACCTCAAACAACCCCTGCAATGTTTGTCGGCTGACTACTTCATGGTGTACTGTGCTCTGTCCAGAAATGATTTCAGTTATTGCATCTCGTTTCCACAAGCTTGTCTCCAGTTCAAAGTTGGTAATCAAACATGTTTCAAACTTTACCAATTCAGGCGGATTTCGGCAATACACAATTTAATGTTGTCCCCGCCAACTTGAAGCACCTTTTCTAGAAAGTGCTCAGAAAAATCTTGTCTCGATCTGTTACAATAGAGGTATAGAAATCGTGTAGTTTAATTGCCTTACAAGTAAATTTGTGTGCCACATCAACCGCGTATATGGATGTTTCGACCCGTGAAAATGAGAGTATTTGCTCATATGATAAACAATAATAAAGATTATACTCCTTTTTCGAAGATGGCAGTCTACGTAGGGATGGACACTTTACCCGATATCCGAATTTTTATCTAAACTCAACCTGAAAAACCTAAATCGAAATCTGAACCGAAATAGTAAAATACCCGAACGGGTATTAAATTATAAGAGAAATGAATATCCGAACCCGAATGGATAACCAAACATATACATAATTAACTATATATTTCTAGTTTAGTTTTCTCTTTTTTTTTCAAAATATTTATATTGATGTTACGCATGATTTAAGATAAGATTAAATATATATATGTATATAATTTCGGACAAAATGATTTACTACTTACTTAAAATGAATGTCAAATTCTTATTTCATGCATCAACAAAAGTTGCATTCAAAAATTCAAAAAAAAAACAATCAAGTTAGTGGTTTTTTGTTATTAATTTTTTGTGTCTAAACTTATTAATAGTCTTGTTAAAAATTAAAAATCAGTTAAGTTAAAGATATATTTTAAAATTCAAGAATTTTTTTTGGTCAAAAATACAAGAAATTTAAGCAATGAATATTGTGATTTTTTCAAAAGTTAAATATCTAAACCCGACCCGAAATAACTGAACCCATACTAAAAATACACGAACCCGATCCGAAGTGTAAAAATACCTAAACTGATACTAAACTACTATACTGAAACACCCGAAAATCTGAAATATCCGATCTGAATGGATATCCAAACACCCACCCCTAAGTGCACCAATGAAGTCCATGCTGATGTCGTGCCAAATTTGATCCGTAATAGGTAAAGGATGTAACAACCATGCTTGTGACAGAACAAATGACTCATGGGTTTGGAAAATCCTATACTGAGTGATATATTTGGTGTAATATGGATCCGCCTCAACTTCAAGGATTGAAAGATCATGTGGGAACCAAAAAATTTGTTGCTCATGGTGTGCTTCAATTAGCAAACCTTAGAGTTTATTGGCTTCACAAATTATTTGATCAAGAGAAGAGTGGGAACTTTTGGTGCGGCCTTGGAACAACTTGGATCAATCATCAACCAATGATTAATTAGATCAACCCGGATTCAACCAGCATGGACGACCAGCACTTGATGGAGAGCTTGCGACCATGCGACCAGGACCAGCTTGCACCATGGGGGGAGTGGACGAGATCGGGTTGATCAAAGATGGATCTTGCAAATAAATCAATGGACCAGAGCATAGATTGGACAAGGGAGGACCTTTTCATCGACCAAGTGGATCTAGAGAAGAAGATTGACATGCTGGATTTGGTGATGATCAAATCCAAAAAGAAGATGGTCGAACAAGACCTTTCAAACCACAAAGTGAAAAGATCGACCACCTTGATTCAAGTTAACCGGTCTACTTAACTTAAATGTATATGGTTTTCTTTTCTAAATAAATCAACTAGGTGTAGGAATTGGTTCTATTAGACCGATTAGTTAGAAATAGGTTTTGGTTTTCTTAGTAAGAATATGATTTTAGTTAGGGTTTTCAATTTTGTTGCTTTATAAATCCAAGCATAGACGAGTTGTATAACTACAACTTTAAACTTAATAAAATTAAATTTTGGTCTCTCTTCACTTCTCATTTGGAGATTTTGTTGCAACTAAAAATGATATATATATTTACAATCAAATTAAAATATATTATAAATTAATTAATTTAAATTGATTAATTATAATTAATTTGACGTTATTATTTTCAATGAATTCCTAAAATATCAAAAGAATTTAATGACATTTTTTTCTAAATTCACTACAAGAAAACTCGTCTTTTACTAAGACAGGTTTTCCTCGTTATTTCCTAGTAAAGGGACAGTTACTAGGAAATAACGAGGAAACGCGTTTCGTCGAAACACGTTCGTCGTAAAACCTATTTTCCTCGTAAGGTCCTATTACAGTTTACGAGGAAAGTTTTCCTCGTAAACGCGTGGTTACCGTGTCCTCGTAAGGTCGTCGTAATCTTTCCTAGTAAAACCGTAGTAAGCACTTTCTCGTAAGTTTGTAGTAAACTTTACGAGGAGTTTACTAGAACAGCTTACGAGGATATTACTTGGAATCTTTACTAGGATTTTGCTTCGACTTATTTTTTCCCTAATAAAATAAATTAATTATAAATATAAATAATTTATTTTTTATAAAAAAAATCAAATTATAAATAAAAAACAAAATATTTTATAAATAGCTAAATAATATACAATTAAGTTTTAAAATTCAGAATATACAATTAAATTAAAAAAACTACAGATACAGATTATGTTCGTGAAATTGCCGAACGAACTCGTCCTGGCTCGCTAAATCCTGCTCCTCTCCTAAGTTGGTTGACGACTGTGACTGTGATGGTGGACGATGTTGGGTTGGAATCCCCGCGCGTTCCCGTCTCTGACGCAACATCTCCGCCACTTGCGGGTTTCCACCCGCCATATATTCGAGGACATCGTTGAGAGAAGCCATCTGCTCGGTGAGCGAAACCACATGAGACTGCGTCGTCTGCAACTCCGAGCGCATCTGAGCATTGGCATCATGCTGCTCCTGAGCATAAGACGATGTCGCTGCAGAGACATCGTTAATCGAGCCAATCCCGACGATACGCCCCTTTTTCCTAGGGGCGACCTGTAAATAAAAATATTAATAACATTAAAAAAAATTTAAATAAATAATAAAAATTAATAGTAAAACAAATTATTTACCTCCTCGTAAATCTTATCCACTTCAAGAGTGGATAATACGACTGAAGTCCCAGTCTGCTGAGTCAGCTGAGTCTGGCGTTCGTCAATTCGGGCAACAAAATCGTTGTAGATCCGCTCCGAAGCAGGATCTACAAACTGCCCAGCCTTGTTCCGGTGGGTCCTCTCGTAAAGGTCTTTCAGAGATGGAAGAACTCCAGTCTCTTTAGCCTAAAAGAAAATTTGAAAATTAAATTAAAAATTTGGAATATTCAAATTAAAAAAAAATAGTTATTAAAAATCATCTTACCATGTCTAGACGAACTCCCGCGTGAGGTTTTCGACCCGTGCTGTGCAGCATCTTCGTGTTGCCATACTCGTCCCTAGTCATGCGGTTCTCGGAGTTTGTGCTGGAGGTTCTGACCGAGTCCGGCAACCCCCAATAGGCGATGAGGCCATCCCACACCTCGGTTGGTTTACATAGTGTACTTTTGTTTTAATAGAATATAAGTTATGAACCATTGGTTTATTGTGTTTTTTTTTCAAGTATTTTTAAGTATTGTTTTCAACAATTACATCATCATATAATCCTTAATTATATTATCTATGATGATCAACTACATGAAACATATGCAAAATTGATGACCAACTTCACGGACAATGCTTCATGATGGAGCTCTCCCTGAAATACTTGAATCGACGGATGCATTTGCATATGGGTGGGCATTCTGATACCCATTCAAATTCGGTTTGGGTCTGTTCGGGTTTTCGGAGTTGAAAAGTGTAGTCCCATTAGAAAGTTCGGCTCGGGTTCATTTTGGTTCGGATCTTTGTGAGTTCGGGTTGGGTTTGGATAACCTGTTTGAATTATTTATAAAAAAAATTTAAACTTCATATACACTTTAAGTTTCTCAAAATCTAAAAATTAAAATAATATATAACATATAAATTTGAATAATAAATGCCAAAATATCTAAAGTTAGCATAAAAATTGGTTTGGCTTAAATAATTGGATGGAGAATCAATAATATTGTAAGTATTTTTTTGGTGTTTTGAGTAGTGGTTAGCTATTTTAGATATTTACTCTTGACTATTTGTATATGTTTTCAAATATTTTGGACAACTTCAAAATATCTTATAGATTTTTGATATTTTTTGGATATTAAATCTGAAAATAGCTAACATATTCAAGTTTATAAATCAGATTCGGATATGTTCGGATACTCGAAATATTTTGGTGAGGATAGTGTTCGGTTTAGACACCAAAATTTTGAACCCGTTATGTTGTAGGCACGAAAGTTGGGTCAGTGAGATGGATGGTCGATGGGTCGATCTTATCGATGGAGATAAAGATCGGATGGGAATATGGTGAAGATGGCTGACTTGCTGTCCCTTTTATCCCAATCTAACCTGAAAACAAAGGAAAAATAATGAGTTTATGAATGATAAAATAAGAACAAAAACTAAAAGTGATAAAGGGTGGAATGGTTGATGGATATATGATTGATGATTGATGATTGATGATCGATGATCGAAATGGTGTTTATAGTTGATTGACTCTCTCAATCCATGGGAGTTGATTGACTCTCTCAATTTGTGATCTTCATAGCTTATGAATCACACAAAGAGCCTATGAACCATGAGCTCTATAGCCTTCTAATGCTTCCTACAGTTAGAAACTAAAGAACAACTCAAAGAACACTCTTTAACTGAAAATATATGTTTGCTTTTTATTGATTTAAAGGTGAATCTAAAATGTACAAATGAGTATTCTTATATAGTGAACAACTTTAAACAAAGACCAAACGGTCACATGGAAAGAAAAGAAACAAAAATAAATAAAATGCTGCAATGGTGTTGATCATGATTGAAATATAGCCATTGGAGAGATTTCCTTGGCCATAAATGAAAAACGAGTTGATCCTTGAACATAGATGGTTTTAAGGGATATGTGAAATTTTTTGGTATCTTCTTTGGTGTTGATATGTGCTGATCACGTCGAGGAATAAATGGGAAAAGAGCGATTGGAGTTTAGTGGCATGAACTCTTTTACTCCTGATGGTTTCTAGTCCATGGTAAGAACTCTTCTACTCCTCTTGGATAGTTAGATGTGTACTCTGGAAGTCTTTGATCATGTGGATGGAGTCCTGGTTGCATGTTCTTGATTTGGAAATGGTTGGACCAATTGATTGTCCAATCTTTCAATAAACTTCTCATTTTGCCGATATTAGGAGATTAGTTATATTTTGAGATTCCTTTGGACATTTCTCTTGGTTTTGGGCTTCCTCAAAAGATAAAAGATCCATTTTGAACTTTATTACCGGTTCTGGTTTTGCTTCTTAGTTGGGCTGAAATCCACTTTTAAGGACATGTACTCGCAGATAGATGGACTGGAAAACCTGCAATTTTTGTAGAAATCATATCTTCTTGATCCGTGAAGCTTTTGATATGATTTAAATTATACGTGGGCCCTTGTTGAGTATAAGGTCCATTAAAATTGGTTTCATGGTTAAATCCCTCATGGTTAGCAAGATATGGCAGTTTTTTGTTCACATATGTTCTGGTTGATCCTTCGATTGGTTGAGTGGTGTGTCTGGCTGACTACTGGTCCATGTATAGAGGTTCAGGTATTTAACAAATTTTGGTTCAGGTTTGGTATTACTTTTTGGATCGGATTGGGTTCGGTTCTTCAGGTTTGAATTTTTTGCCTAACCCTAATTCTGCATGTACAACATCATCGATGGACATATTCTCCGCAGCAGACGATTACAACGAACGTTTCTGTTTATAATACTTTGGAATCTTCGATAAGCTTTGCATTTTATAAATGCAAGAAATTGCAATATTTGTAAATCGAACCCTATACCTGGTTTTCTTTTATTTTGTTTCTAATAATTTATTTTTATATTGATTATGCATTTTGGTCTTAAAGCATGATTAAGGGGAGGTTCTTAAGGGATTCTTAGTGGGCGGGACCCACTAAAACCTTAAGAACCACCTCTTAAAAATCTTAAATAAGAACTCATTTTATTTGTGTTCTTGTACTGTTCACGGGTCTCACTAATACGTAGCGACTCGTGATTGGTTCGTTTTTAATTTTTTTTTAAAAAATCAAAAAAAATAATAATAATAACCCCATAAGGGGTTCTTGGGTTAATCATGGTCTTAGTCAATATGTAATACGTATTATGTTCATTCTCGCATTGTTGGCAGAATCTTAATTTTATATAAATACCTGTGGACCCAACACTTGATATTTTATTGGAATTAAAATGATGGTCCTTCCAAATGATGATTAAATTCTTGCAGTCCGATCTAAAATTTTGGTAAGTAGATTATCATAACATATTTTTTTTATAGTCCTATCAAGCGCTTCTAATATATTAAAACAGAGTCCTATTTTTTATCTACTTATAAGTAGTCTAAGTTGGACTATTATATTTTTTTTATTTTTTATTTATTCTCTTACAACTAACTTAATTATTATTAAATATATATTATATCTAACCAATTATCTTAATATTTTCAAAAAAAGATATCTAAAAAAGATATTCTTAAGTATCTTTTCGTAAGATTATATTTTAATAATTTCATTTAATATCTTTTATTTAAAATGTAAATATAGATTTGTTTTTAAATAATAAAGCTATTATTAATATTAACTATATTTAAAAAAATATTTATTATTAATTTATATAATTAAAAAAATGTATAATATATATATATAATTTATATTCATAATTAAATTACTACACCAAGTAATAAATATAAAATAACTTAATTCATTAATTAACTATTTATAAGTTATAAAATAACAAATAAATTATATTTATGAATTTTACAACATACTTCAACTTATTAAACAATATTAAAATACGATATATGAACTAATAAATCATTTCATAAGTTAATATACATATTTAAATTAAAATATTAAAAATAATTAATATATTTTTCATATATGAGACGAGTATAATAACAATAATTAATTTGTATAATAATTTCGATAAAAAATATAATAACAAAATAAAATTTACAAATATTAAAAATTTAAAATTTGTATTATAATATATGAAGCAGGTTATATAAATTAATTATCTTATTTTCATAAAATTATATTAATGTACACTTTATTTTTATTATATATACTTCAAAACAAATATTTTAATAAGAAGATACACATGTTTAAGATTTCTAATTTTGAGTCAATAAATATTTGAATAAAAATTCATCTCGCTTTAAAAAGTATGGGTCAAAATTTAACAATAAACATTAATATTTCATAAAAATCTAATAAGAAACATTAAAATGCGGATGAAAAATCTAATAATAAACATTAAAATGCAGGTGAAAATCTAATAATAAACATTAATATTTGATCAAAATCTAATAAGAAACATTAAAGTGCGGGTCAAAATTCATCTCACATTCATGTATCTATTTCTAATTTAGTATGTATCCCCTCGAATATTGATCCATTACGCTTACAGTGCGGATCAAAATTCATCTCAGATTCATGTATCTATTTCTAATTTAGTATGTATCCTCTTGAATATTGATCCATTACGCTTACAACAAAATAATAAATTAGTTTGACTAACTTTTGTAAAATAAGAGCATAACATTCATAATATATATCCACTATTCATCTAAACATTCGTAAATTAGAATACTTTAAATATGAAAATTTAAGTCAAATTGTATTATATAGTGGCCACCATAGCCGCATTTTATAAAAAAATTAAATAACGAGTTTAAAAAAAAAACAAACCGGACTCCATATAAAGTCATCGGTTAGTCAGTTTAACCGCGGGTCCGGGTCGTGACCCGAAACACTAGATATAACGCTTCATTTGTAACATTTAAATGTAGATACATAATCAAAAATGCAAATTTATTTCATATAATTTGGGTTGTGTCGAAAATAATCTCGCGCTTTGAAAGCGCGGATCAAAATCTAGTTGCAAAGAAAACTCTCTTCTCTTTTAGTTTCTTTAACCATAAATTAGGTTTAGCCAGACATATTTTTCTAAAGCCATCAACATCCACTAACTTTTTAAAAAATATATATTATATATTCAACCTAAAAAACGGGGATTCAGATCGAGTTACAAATCGATTCGAATAAAATTTCCCGAGTCATCTAATACATTCATTGTTTCGTCCATACACTAAATCTGGCACATTCCGCTAATCATATTCAAATCTTTAGGAATTGGTTGTCGTTTTCTACCATCAAATAAGCCATAAGAAGTTGAGGTTCTCCTCGTTGCCTCAGATGCCGGGAATTCCCATGTTTCTCCTAAATAGGTAGTTTCCGATAATTTCTTCGAACTTGGAACCGTCACCGACAATGAAGCGCGAACCGAACAACAAAGATGGAGGGATGAAGAACTCCTACCAGGAAGAGACGCCCACCATCAACACTAAAACAGAAACGGAACTGACTTCCTCGCCACACTACCGAAAGCAAATCAAATGACCCAAAACCGGCACTGGGATGTGAGCTAATCACAAGTGAGACACCACCACAGCCAAGACACGGATCGTGACGCCACTTGCCGCCTCCGAGAACCGAAGTGACGGATGACTGTGACTCGCAAATAATCATCGGTGCCTGCAGTGAATTTTCACGATGAAGAGCAAGAGTCCAAACCCTAGCTTTAAAAGCCGCCGCTCAAAAACAAGAGTCTCGAACAAAGACGATAAAGGGGATTCCGCAAGGACTGAAGGTTGACCAGATTGGTTTCATAACAGCCATAGACGACCGCATCAACCAATCTCAGGAACACACACACACGAGACGTGACGAAGCTAATTGCTATCACCTCTTGTGAAACTAACCCACGACTCGCCACCAGAAAACACACCGGCTCAGACCTTGAAACCAACGAGAAGGAGACGAGATCAAACGACACCGCAAGAACTCGCTAATCCAATCGATGAAGACGTACGCCGTGACCACCAACGAGCAGCATCTCCACTGCACCACCAGAGCGGACCGACGCAGCATCAACCCCAAAATGAGACATGAAGCCGCAAGAATAGATCTAAAAGGGAAACATGATATATTCTCTCAGCCTTGAAAAGCTGACTCCACCGTGTTGTGACTTCAGTACAGACCAAAACGCCACCACCGTCGATAACCTCGCGAGCAATAACCTAGATGGTGGAGAGACTCCGAACCAGGGCCGACAACAAGAGGATAGAGGAGGGAAGGCACAATGAAGCAAAAACGAAATCGAGAGTGAGGTAAAGAAACCCTCCGGCTCCGGGACGCGCTCTCACGCGCGCCCCGGGCGCTGGAGGTAAACTGATCAAACTAAATTGAGAAGTAAAGGTCCAAAAATCATTCACGAAACATATATTCTACAAACTTGCAGCTTGTAATTCAATAATAATTGGTGTTTGTGCCATTATAGACTGCTACATTTGCTGCGAGCCAAGATTGACCATCTAAATGACAAATGTTAGCCGTACTCGATATAGAGTTTTACTGAATGGTATGTTTGATTAAAGTACTTAAAATACATGTCACACTCAATACAATTAAGAAGGTATATGATTCTTGAAAAATATACGGAAGCGGCAAAAAATGATAATGAGGGGAATGACATAAACGATAGCATTTGTGAAAAAGAGACAATTTTGGGTTTGTGTATATAGAGAAATCTTGCTGCATATATCACGTTCCGTTACTGTCGTAAAAAAGGTATTAACTGAAAGTTGAAGGAAGAAGGTAATGCAAAACAGAGTTTTCTATTTTGTTCTCTCTCACTTTTACAACGTTTGATTACAAGACATATTTATAGCGGGACTTCTAAAACCCTAGTCTTCTCCAGATGGCATCATCTTGTGTCTTCAAGAGTATCAAGGGCTGCAAATGAGTTGTACAGTGCAGGACCACCGCGTGCTTCCGTACCGCAAGTCATTATCATCTTTCCTCTGCGTTTCTCCTCTTTGTCTTCAACACAGAGAGCCGTTGGTGAGTGTTGACTTGACCGAGACTGAACCGTTGTGGGTTTGATTGACTGGGCCTGTGCTTCCAGTGGTTGGGCCTGCGCTTCCTGAATTCGGGCCTGCTCACTTGCTAAAGCTGTGTCGTTTTGGTTGAGTTGCAGAGTCTTGTTGATACTCTGTTGCAGTGGTCTGTTGGTGTTAATACCCCCTCTCAAACTATGTGTGGGAGGAACATCCACGCCTAGTTTGAACCGCAAGTGACAGAAGAGAGATGTGGGCAAAGATTTTGTGAATATATCAGCTAACTGCAGATGAGCAGGAATGTGTTTGACGACCAACGAACCCAAGGCAACTCTTTCTCTAACATAGTGGTAATCTGTCTCGAAATGTTTGGTCCTCTTGTGGAAGGCTGGATTTGCTGTTAGATAGATAGAAGACAGATTATCTCCGAACAACTCAGGTGTGACTGGTAAAGATATTCCTAACTCCCGGAGGAGGAGGCTTATCCACGCCATTTCCGAAGCTGTTTCAGAGAGTGAGCGATACTCTGCCTCAGTGGAGCTCTTGGAAACTGTTGGTTGCTTCTTAGAGGACCATGAGATCAGGTTCTGTCCTAGGAATGTGCAAAAACCGCCTGTGGATCTTCTTGTTGTTGGACATCCTGCCCAATCGCTGTCGCTGTAAGCCCGGAGAGTGCAGTCTGAGTCTTGAAGAAGGGAGATTCCCATCGACGCTGTCCCTTTGATGTACCTGAGTATTCTCTTCAAGTTGGTAAAGTCGGAAACTGATGGTGCGTGCATCTTTTGGCACACATAGTTCACTGCATATTGAACATCAGGACGGGTTAGAGTAAGATATTGCAATTTCCCAGCCAAGCTTCTGAAGTAATGAGGGTTTGAGAAAGGTTTATCCTGATCCGGGACTTTGTTGAGTTGCAGAGGTAATGGAGTTGAGATGGGTGAGCAGTGTTCCATGCCTGCAGCAGTGAGTAGATCGATGGCATACTGTTCTTGAGACAGAAACATGCCGCGATCAGTAGATGTTACTTGGATACCAAGGAAGTAATGAAGCTGACCGAGATCTTTCATCCTGAACTTAGAGTTCAGCTCTTGAAGAAATTTTGTCATTACTGGTGAGTTATTCCCTGTTATCGCCATATCATCAACATACAAGAGAAGCATGATGATGTTCCCGTCTCGGTTGTAAATGAACAGAGAAGGATCTTTCACGCTGCAGGCGAATCCAAACTCTATCAAGAAATCGCTGAATTTATCGAACCAGGCACGAGGGGATTGTTTCAAACCGTAGAGGGATTTGTGCAAAAGACAGACATGATCAGGCTTTGACTTGTCCACAAATCCTGTCGGTTGTCTCATATATACCGTTTCTAACAGATCTCCGTGCAAGAAGGCGTTCCGGACGTCCATTTGTTTCACTCCCCACTTCATGATCGTAGCCAAATGAAGCACTATACGGACGGTAGCGGTTCTGACCACGGGACTGTATGTCTCAAGATAATCGATACCCTCTTCTTGATTATTTCCTTGAGCCACTAGTCTTGCCCTGCATGTTTTAACAGTTCCGTCGGAGTTTAGTTTGTATCGGAAAATCCACTTGTTTCCGAGAACGTTCATCTCTGGTGTGCGTGGAACAAGAGACCATGTCTTTGTAATACTGCAGTTATCCATTTCCTCTCCCATGGCCTCGCTCCATTTTGGGTCTTTGAGAGCATCAGCTACTGATGTTGGAGGAGGACAAGAAGTTCGATGAACCAGGAGGGCATACTTTGGATTAGGCTTCCTTGTCCCGACCTTTGACCTCGTGATCATGGAGTGTTGAGATGTCGAACCAGCACTATTATGATCTGTTACTGGTGCCTGGGAGGCTGGAGCCTGGAAGCTATCGGTTGGTATTATTTGTTGTCCTCGGTCTGCACTTCTTGCAGTAGTTATCTGAGGAGAGGAGGGAACTGTACTGGATGAAGAATTCGTTTGTCTTGAAGAGCTCGATGGCTCAGAAGACAAGAGCAATGGGTGAGCACGTGATGATGGCATAGGCAGATGCACTTCAGAAGTAATAATATTTTCAGTTCCAACTGATGGAGGAACTTGTTGATGAAACGTGGGACTCAAGAAACTTCTTTGCCATGCTGCCAGAGAAGGAGTTGTTGCTTGAGTATGGGCGTTGCTGTAGATATCTCCAAAGGGGAATTGCATCTCACTAAACAAGACATGTCTAGTTATAAACACTCGTCCTGTTGGTGGATAAAGGCACCGGTATCCCTTGAATTTCTCATTGTACCCAAGAAAAACTGTTAAAGTTTTAACGATTTTCAAAATGGTTAATATTGAATCCCAGTTAAGGCCCAAACAATATGTAAGGATTGACCCCAAATGCTCTGGAGCAATGTCGGCAGAATCGTTCTAGAGAAAAGCTATGAGTCAAGATTGCATAAGAACAACTTCGAAAGGATAAGAACAAAATAGTTTTAAAACCAAGAGGAGAAACCATTCTGATTACTAAATCATATCTAAAGTAGATCTATACATCTAAATGTATTGTGGTGTCGACTATAATATTTTAAAGTGACATAAAAATAAGAATATCAAATTAATAATCGTAATTTAATGCAGTGTTGCGTTCTAAGAAATCAACTTTATGAAGAAAGAACATATGCTATTGTCGTGAGAGATGTAGTCAGGGTAGATAGAACATGTGCTTTTATGCTGTCACAGACGTAAAGTAACTCATAGAGCATCTCCATCCAGTATAATTATCTTCAAAATATTTTGGAAACAAACGTTTTAAATTTTAATGTAATTGAATAGTTTAAAATAAAAACTGTTTATATTCTTGAGAAATGGTTTCAAATAGCTCCAAAACCTTCTATACATGTTTTTGTTTTCAAGGTAGCATACAAGTAACAAATAAACCAAAATATATTTATTTAAAAGTAACTGACATTTATATTTTTTTCCTACAGATACTCAATAAACAAATACTCCATCCATTTCGTTTTACTTGTCGTTTTAGATTTTTACACGCAGATTAAAAAACCATTTAATTTTACATATTTTCTAAATAAAAACACAATTATTTATACACCTAACCACATTTTAATCAATAGAAAAATAGAATAACAGATACAACTAATAAATTTTGCATTGAAATTATAAAATAATACTTATTTTGAAATAAAAAATTTTCTCTACAACAATAACTAAATCGAAACGGAAGTAATAGTATTTAATATTATTTTACAGCTTTTTTTTTAAAATCATTTTTATCCTCACAATGAACAACCGACTTCACAGCTCAAACTTATAGCACATCATGACTGGTCTTCCCGCTATCATCCGCAAACACATCTTTTACGGTTAATAGCAGTTGTTGATGTTTTGCAACAATCATAGAAAACGATATAAATAGTTTCAAACAGCTAGAAACCTTTAAAATTTTAAAACTGGTTTTAGCTAACGTTTGCGGTTGCGGAAGGTCGCGGAAAGGTAAAAAAAATATTTTTTTCAAAAAACAATATAAATATAAATATAAAAATATTCAATTAAAATTTAAATTGAAAGAATAGAAATACCAATATATATATGTTATATTTTCATTTATATTATCAAAATTTAAACAAAAATATTTTATATAATTTAAAAAAATAGTAGTATAATTTTATAAATATAATTTTTTATATATATTATAATAATATAATTTTTAATATTTTATAATTATATAAAATGTAAATATTGCTAATTTATTGTTTAACCATTGCGATATTTGATAGTTAATCAGTCATAAGTATCCCACAAACGCAACAATTTTTAACTGCTGCAACAATCGTTCAAATCTTTTACAAACGCTTAAAATCGCAATCATCCGCATCCGCAAACGCCCGCAACCGCAACCGTTGTGGTAACACTAGGTCTCAACTCACATCTCAAAAAATGATCCACAAACTTAGAAAGGCATTAATTTGTAGGAAATATGCTGACTTAGATGACTTAGAAAATCGTTAAGGAGATGGAAGAATCATTGTTCATTGTCCAACAATTTCAACTCAAATGATAAAGGTATGCATTTTGGAGCCCATTCCCAAATATTAAATAGCTATGACTTTAATTAAAGCAATCTACTAAACAAATGAAATCATTTCCCACGCACTTAAAATTTCTAATATAAATAAACCCTTTCATTTGAGGTAATTATAGTATACATATCAAAATAAACGTATATATCTAACCTCTGGTCTGATGGATCTAATGAAGCTAACGTCAAATGTGAAGCAGATACAAGATGATGTATTGAAGGAGATACTTACACTTAATGCTAACACAGAGTATCTCAGTCGCTACCTCCATGGAAGCTGTGATAAAGAGTTGTTCAAGAAGAACGTACCGGTCATAAGCTACGATGATGTTAAGCCTTATATCCAACGTGTGGCCAATGGAGAACCTTCAAATGTCATTTCTGGAAAACCCATTACTGGATTCCTCTTGAGGTATTTATTTTCCAGTTCAAGAAATTCAAATCTGCCAAAGCAAAATTTGTATATTTTATACTGGACCTCGCCATTTTTTTCAATATATAACTCAATTTTGATATGCTTGTGACATTGTTGATATGTGTAGCTCTGGAACTTCTGGAGGGAAACAAAAGATCTTCCCTGTTAACAACAAGTTCTTTGAGGACATGGCATTTCTCTACGCTCTACGCTCGTCCCTTATATCAAAGTAACCTTTTATTCTAAAATAAATGATTTTGTTTTTGATTCAAATGTTTCACAACTAATTTTTTCTTCCAATAAGCCACAAATTATGCTGTGAAATTACTTGCTTGCTGATTTACAAATAAGACTAATTCATAATATTTGAGTTTCGTTCTTTTGTTTGTTTTATAGTCAGATTTCCTTTATAAAAAATAGCTTTGAGTTATTTTGTTATTGAGTTTGTGGTATTAATGAAAAAGAAAAAAAAAAATACTAGTGGTATATTTGGAAAAAGAAGTTATAGGTATTGTATTTTAGAGAATTGTCCTATAAACATATATTCGATTTGTTTTAAATTTATATACTCTTGAGTTTTTGCACACCGATTTATGAATTCCTAAATTTTATCCAATCTATCTGGTCTGTATAAAAACAACAATGACTACATCTAATTAAAAAAAATTATACTGCTGAATACAAATAATAATACATAGTATGAAATTACATTAACTATTTAGTTAATGCATACAAACTTGAAAATATCAATTAAAATGAAATAAAAGAAAAATCTTAAAACACCACTTAAAGTAAAACATAGGGAGTATTTCCTTTCTATTATAACTTCTTACCCATGGATCCATCCCCTTGATTCTGGCCTGTAGGCATATTGAAGATGACAAAGAAGAAAACGAAAAAGGAAAGGTGGTAATGTTATTTTTCGCCAGAGAGCAGTCCACAACTCCATGTGGTTTGCCCATTTCTACTTCCGTTACAGGCTATTTATTGAGTGACAGTTTCAAGAACCGGTCTTCAAATTGTTTTACAAGCCCTGACGAAGTGACGTTGTGTCCAGATCTCAAGCAGGCCATGTACTGCCATCTTCTTTGTGGTCTTCGTCAGAGAGACGAGGTTGTGGCATTGGCTGCTAGCTTTGCTTCCTCTTTGGTTGGAGCAATCACTTTTCTTGAGAGGTATTGGAAAGAAATGTGTATCAATATCCGGTCTGGCCATGTTAGCGACTGGATCACCGACCTTAGTTGCAGAGACGCTGTTACTAACATCCTAGGAGGAGGTAACAGCGAGTTAGCAGATCAGATTGAAGAAGAATGCAACAAAACATCTTGGGAAGGTATAGTGACACGTCTTTGGCCTAAAGTAAAATTCATTCAAAGCATTATTACAGGACAAAACTCTCAGTACATTCCAATGTTAGAGTTTTACTCCAACAAAGTGCATTTGTTCTGCCCGGGATACGGATCTTCTGAAACAATGTTTGGGGTAAATGTGAATCCCTTATGCAAACCACAAGATGTGTCCTATACTTTTATGCCCAACATATCCTACTTTGAGTTCATACTTACTGACAACAACGGAAACGAAGGTGAAATTGTTGATCTTGTGGATGTCAAGATTGGCTTCTACTATGAGCCATTGATCACAAATTACCACGGTGAGTTCATTGCGAAAAATTGTCTACAATACCATATTGTTACTACTATTTTTCATGGTTATCTTAATTATTTTTATTTTTATTTTTAAGAGAAAAAAAACATTTATAATCACATGGTTAATTAATCTAACACTTAAAGTTTAGAGTTGAGCGGTAGGGTAAAGTTGTGAAATGTAAAATATAGAATTTTAATTAATTTAAAAGTTTTTTACCTTACAATAAAAATAAAAATTGTGAAAGTGTCTTTTTAGTAAAGTTAAAATTGAATAATGATACCCATAATAGGGTAAATATGTAAATCTTCCTTAAATATATGTATAGTATTCATAGTACATACTTTTCTCAAATAACAAAGAATTAATTTTTATTTTTATGTTGTTATTAGGCTTACACAGATATAGAATGGGAGATATTCTACAAGTGTCTGGATTTTACAATAATGCACCTCAATTTAGGTTCGTACGTAGGAAAAACATGGTTCTAAGCGTCAACTTGGAAGTGACAACTGAAGAAGACATTTTAAAGGCGTTGAACAATGCAACACTCTTTCTTGAACGTTCAGATTTACTATTGATGGGATTCACATGCTATGCTGACGTTTCCACTCTTCCAGGTCACTACATTTTTTATTGGGAACTGAAAGCCCAAAACTTAAGTGACATTGTTAAACTTGATAACAAAGTATTGGTGGAATGTTGTTGTGTAATGGAGGAATCATTAAGTGCTCTTTATCGGGAGATAAGGAGTAAAGATGGGTCTATTGGAGCTCTAGAGATTAGGGTTGTGCAACAGGGAACATTTAACTCTCTGATGGAGTTTTTCATCTCTCAAGGTGCTTCGCCATCTCAATACAAGACTCCTATGTGCATCAAGTCTTCTGAAGCCTTAGCGGTTCTTGATAACAATGTTCTTGCTCGCTTTTTCAGTGACAAGTCCCCTCCTCTCTGATCAGATATGGTCTGCTTGGAATATAATAACCCATGGAACCAATTATATCATATGGCTGAGAATAATGAAGGGACAAAGTTGTTCGGTGAGATGAGTTTTGCTTGTCTAAGTGTGTAATTTGTGATTTAAATTATTCTAAATGTAAACCTTCTTAATGCGCGGTGTTTATTTGGGGTTAATTTACGAAATAAATAGTTTTCAATAAACCATTAAGAATATATCACTTCTAATATCAAAATTAAGTATACAAGGTGTTTTGTCCATGTATGCTGACATAATCATCTTACGGATATTTATTAACATATATATATTATGAATTCAAAGATCAACACCATAAGTTATTCACTATGCTTTTAATCATTTTCATTTTTTCTGACATTTTTTTTGTTTATCTTTGTATTTTAAATATCACATATCAAATATTTCACGCATTGAAATAGTAAGAAAGTGAAATTTTAACTCTTTTTAACTTTTTACCCCTTTAAATACAAACAAAAAAAAGGAACAAAACAAATAAAAAATTAAAATTTGATGATAATTTAGAAAAAAATGTATTAAGATACTTATAATTTTTTTTGTTTACTCGAGAAATATAACACAAACTTATCTTAGACTATCTCCATGCATAAGGGGTTCTTAATTATTTTTTTATTAAAAAAAAATTAAAATAAATCAATCGTGTACCGCTACGTGTCAGTGGAGCCCACGAAACAGTGCAAGAAACAGTTCTTAGTTAGAGATTTTTAGAAACGGGTTCTTGAGAAGAGTGGTGGGACCGTCACTTTTTTTGGTTAAAAACCCCCCAATGGACATGCACTTACTGTTTGCATAAATTTAAATTTTTAAGAGAAAATATAAATAATGATATAATATAATTATTGTAAGAATTCTTAGTGATAGATGCATTATGAAAAAACCCATCAAACACTAAAGTACTAATAACTTATTTGATGGTTATTATGGCTTTTGATATTACTAAAAATTGCTAACAACACAAAAATATCATTTCTATTATGTTCCAGTGAGAGCTTCGTCAACAGTGAAAAGCATACTAATTCATTATAATATGAATGCATTACACCATCCAAATTAAAAAAAATGTGGTATAATATGAATATTTCAGCATTTGTTTAAATTCCTTTTTTGAGTGAAATATAAAAAGAAGGAATGAAAAAAACGTTCACCATAATACATGAAAAAGAAATACTGAAACTTGAATAAAACATATAGTTATCTCGACTTTTTTGAACCGAGAATATAAGTTTGTAAAATAAATCCTCAGAAAACATCATCTCCTCAATAAAAATCAAAGCGATGAACATTGAGATATATACATGGATTATATTGTTATTTTAAAACATTTTTTCATTTATTTTTTGGTTAATTAGTTATTATAATTATATAAAATCAAATATGTTATTATTCATTAAAAGTATTAACGAATTTGTTCTAACTTTAAATGTAAGAATTTAAAAATAAAAAAATTATTTTGTAAATAATAGCATAGATGACATTTGCACACATTATATCCAATTTTATCCTTTCGCCAAACCGGTTGATGGTGACAATGTGATACACATTGTGACGTTGACGACCACGTGAAATGTGGATAGTAATAAGAAGGTAGACATTTAAGAGCAGGATTAAAGAAGGTTCTTAGGTGAATTTTTTAAGGCGTGAGACCTATGAACAGTGTAAGGATCGGTTACAAAAATTATAAATTAAGAATCGGTTTTTAAGAGTTTCTTACACTGTTCACAGGTCCCACTGACACGTGTCGAGTCGCGATTGGTTCACTTAAAAAAAAAACTTAGGGTTTCTTAGGATTAATTATGCTCTAAACAAGAAAAAGTTATGAAGATCACAAATTACTTAGATCACAAATTACTTAGAGCACAAATGTGGATGAATAATTTTGTTAAATATAGAAATAATTTGATAGTTGATTTAAAGATTTGGAAAACGTAAATCATAGTTTTTAAATTAGTAATACATATTAACAAATAACTTTAGAATTTTTCGACTTCCAACCACTTCCATTATAGGTTGCAATTTGTTTTAAACTATTAATATATATTTAATGATACCTTAATTTTTAAGATAGGATTTACTCTCCATCAAAAGTATCATATGATTTCGTATAATAATTGACGTATCTGGCAAATCATATGATTTGGTATAATTACAAAGAGTTTTTTTTTTCTAATTATCGAAAAGAATTATATCGCCTCCAGTATGGACCTAGTAATTATTTAACGCTAACTTCTCCTTAACCATTCTCGTAAAATCAAAGATAAACAGCTGAAACTCATATATAATAGTATGGTATAGATATTTCATTAATGTTAAAATCATATTATCTGCTAGACATATTTTGTAATCATTGAAAAGAATCATACCACCCACAAGCTGGAACTATTCATTTATTTAATGTGTAACGCACATTTTATTTTTTTTGTGTGTAACGCACATTTTGCCTCACCCATGTTCATAAGATCAAATATAAACAATTGATTAAAATATCAACCTTATCTGTCAAATCTTTGATTTGGTATAGTGGTCAATGTGGAACTAATCATTGTTTAACGCGCACTTCTTCTTTTTTTCTTGGTACGCATGTTAAAAATTAACGTGCACTTCTTCTCAATAGTTGGAAAAAACTATAGAAGATATCCACATGATACGAACGTTTTTTTTTCATTTTTTTTTCACATGATATGAACTTTGCATACTATAAAAAAAATTCAGAGATTGAGACACAAAAATAAAGTCATGGAGATGTCAGAAGCTTCAAACATATGCCAAGAAATGGTAACTCCATTGTCTTCTTTTCTTTTTTCTTTTCTGTTAAATTATTTGTGTTCCCAAAAATAAAATAAAAACTGAATTCTAACTTCTTTTACCAACAGAGCAAGCTCAGAATCAAGAACCAGTGCAGATGCTAAATAAAAAAATGGTGGATCTCTGTTTCCTTGTGTATTTTCTTAGTCTTGCTGGGAAACTCTCTCGTCATGCTTCTCTTGAACTCTTACTATGTTCAAGACAACCGAGAAGACAGTAATCAAGATCTACAGTACAAAGGAACATGGACTCAAGCTCTGATTCAAAACGCTGCGTTTCCACTCCTCATCCCTCTCTTCTTCCTTTTCCCTTCACCAAAACAAAACCATGAAACCAACAACAACACTCCTTCCCTCTCCTTCCCTCTCCTCTTACTTTACTTGTCTCTTGGTGTTCTTGTCGCTGCTCACAGCAAGTTATTCGCACTCGGGAAGCTATTATGGCTTCTTCACGTTGTTCTCCGCAACACAATTGCAATTCACAGCAGTTTTCTCAGCATTCATTAACCGTTTCAAGTTCAACAGATGGATCATCTTATCGATCATCATCACTGTTGTGATATACCCCATTGGTCGACCTGAATTTTCAGGACGCCCTGATGAAGATGAAGAACATTATAACCTCCAAGCTTGGTTAACTTTCGCTGCTTCGGTCGCTCTTGCATTATCTCTCTGTTTGTCTCAACTCGGGTTTGAGAAACTTTTGATGAAGACAAAGAGATATGGTAACAAGAAAGTGTTTAGAATGGTCTTAGAGATGCAAATATGTGTCTCTCTTGTCGCCTCGGTTGTTTGCCTCGTTGGTTTGTTTGCGAGTGGCGAATATAAGGAGCTGAAAGGGGATAGCGAGAGGTTTAAGAAAGGGGAGTCTTATTACGTTTTGAGTTTGGTGGGGTTGGCTTTGTCGTGGCAGGCTTGGTCGGTGGGGTTAATAGGTTTGGTGCTTTATGTTTCGGGTGTGTTTGGTGATGTTGTGCATATGTGTGCTTCACCTCTTGTGGCTTTGGTTGTTGTGTGGGCATTTGATTTTATGGATGATGATTTTGGTTGGCATGGAGTAGGTGCGTTGATAGGAGCCGTTCTTGCTTTGGGATTTTACTTCTACTCTCTACACAAGAAAACAAGGAGATGATGGGAGTTATTAACCAAAGAGAGAACGATGTTGAAGTTTAATCTCTTATGTCAAATGTATGCTTGTGTCTTTTATGAATATTTTTTATTGTTTTTAATCTTGTAAGTCGGTGTCCAAATATGCTGTATAGCTTTGAAAGCTGTGTAATTCATTTGTTAGTTGATTTAATTTGATTTTCAATCTTAGGGTATATACATTTGACAGTTTTAATTTTCTAGTAGGATAAGGTTGACGATATTGTTACTGATATTAGAGCCCTTGTTATATACAGAAGAGTGACTGATGAACATGGTAATATACAGGAAAAGAATATATACAGAAGTAACTATTGAGGAGGGAGTAATGACGCCATATGGTATTTATATTAACACGCCCCCTCAAGATGGAGTAGTGAACCTAATCTTGGTATGAAATGGTGGGTGGTAGCGATTTGGTGAGGAGTGAGTGGAAAGTGAAGTTCTCGTAACAATGATAAGAGCCAGCAGATTTCAGAAGTGTAGATAATGTATACACTTGTGGTAGTATAACATCGCGGTTTCCTGCCCAGTTGGCGTCTGTGAAGACTTGTAACGAGGGAGTATTGTTGGCCGAGTAATGTAACTTCTGGGTTTGAGTGGTAACGTAAGACAGGCTTTGCAGCTGTCAATGACCCGATGTAGGTTGATGCATAAACTTCTCTGAATTATGTTGCATGCACTGATGATGTTCCGGTTGTTAAGTTTAGTGTGGACATAGAACACATTGGTTGGTGTTGCGGCAATCATATTTGTACGATGAAGAAGATCTGTAATATAGCGAGTTTGTGTTAGTAACAAACCAAAGTTGTTGCGTACTACTTCAATGTCAAAAAAGTAAGAAAGATTGCCTAAGACTTTTAGTAAAAATCATATAGAAAAAGGGAGTTCATGGAGCCTTACTTTAGCTCTATGGAGCATAATAGGAATTAGTAGAAAGGACTGAACAAAAAGTTGCGGACAACCTAATATTTTACAACTGACAATATGCGAAGAGAAAAACCTCTTGATCATTTGAAATTGACATTGTCTCAATTCTCAAACAATAAAAGTTTGACTACACTCTCAATCAATACTGACTTGCTATGTTGTGACTTTTGAAAAAACCTGGGAACCCAATTAAGACCAGATCGATCAGAACATGTGGATCAAATCACATAAATAATTGCTAAAGCTTAACAAAGCTTATAATGGTCGTTGGGATTGTTAAACGGAATTTTGTTATACATACTGTTAAATCTATATGCATATTCAAACTTCAGAGATGCCTTGCATTGTTCATGCGTCAAAGCAAGAGGCTAAAACATCAGCGATTACTTTTCTGTTGTTTCCTTTTTTCTAAAATCAAAATTGATCACATAATAAAAGTACAAAAATATGATCCACAAAGCAGAAAATATTTCAAACAACAAAACCTCACCAAGAGTCAAATCCCCAAACCCTCCTTTACAGTCAAAGTGTCTTTTCCCAAAAAAAAAAACTGAATCATGCCTTTTTGAGCAACATATTCTGAATCTTTATAAGCCCACAGCCTTTTCGGCGGTTTTAGTTATCAGCTTCAAGAAATAAGCTGAGCTCCACATACCTCTCCTGTGAAGAAGACCTAGAGTCTCTCCTCCCTCTTAGGCTCAAGCTATCCTCGGTCTGTGGTGCAAGCAACAGAGCACCACTTCGTTCTTCAGTCATCACAGTCCTATCATCTTCGTCCACATCCCTTAGACCTCTCAGGGCCATTGAATCTGAGACCGGCAAGTAGACAAGCAAGCAAATGGAGACCACGGACAAGCACAAGAGGGACAAGAAGGCCAAGAAAGAAAGGGCTTCGAATACAATCCCCTCTGCCTTCGTTAGTACTGACAAACATAGCATAACAATTCTCAATGGAAGGAAACACGAGACGGAGAATATCAAAGTGTATACTCTCTTCTGCAGACGCTTGTTAATCACCAGTTTCAGTATCTGCCTTCCTAGCCAGAACAAGTAAGCTGTTAGTAGGGCTGCAAACACACCGAGGACGACGCTACTCAGTAGAGGATAAGTGCACAACGCAACCTCCTCCTGATCGATAATAACTCGGGAATAGGTTCTTGTGAAGTTGTTTGGCAGCTTTACATAAGAGCCTTTACCGCCGTTTAGGCGTGGCTCGAGTAAAACAACCGCGAGTTGAAGCGCAAGCATAGGGAGACAGTAAAGAACGATGTAACAAGCAGTGTTCCTGTTCCATTTCCCGCTTAAAGCCCCAGACTCCATCTTCAGAGGCGCGCGGAGCAGAAACATGAATGTGAGAAGGAGGCAAGGCTCCGCAAACCCGAGATTCGAGACAATGTACCACTTGCAGACGTTCTCTTGCCATCTGAGATCCAACCCGCTCAGTATCCTTCTGTGACGCCTAAACAAACTCAACCGAAGAATCTCACCAATACCCCACCAGATAGCAAAGAGAATGAAAGTGATTCGGATAATCCAAGGACCGCTGAAGTAACCAAGCTGGAGAAAGCCTTGCCTACGAACGTGAGACTGGAAGTAGAAAGAGTAAGCGATGCAAAGGAGACCGAGGAGAATGAGGAGAAGGACTAGACAGATGGTCAGCACGCCGAATGCATCGGGAACTAATTTGGTCAGGGGCATCACCCAAAACACAGTATCCACGCATGCTCTCTACCAGCATGGGTGCAGTAAAGATCTGTAGCCACTAGATACGCCTTGTCTCCTAAACAATGCGAAGAAGCTATGAAAGACCCACATTCACAGCAGTGCCCAGATCACCCGAATACAACTTTTGTGATCTTGACTCTTAACTCTTGATATGCGTCTTACCTACATAAACTGGACCAAAACCATTAGAAACATGTATCCAAGATCTAAATAAACAAGACAATATCCAAGGATTCAATGGAGATATTTAAAGACAAGTCAACAAGGTTTCATAACCTTTTTGTCATCTCAAAAAGACATTCTCTTTTTCAGACAGAACCAGGAGATTTTTTTTTATTACAGGACCAAAGTCAATACGTGTTCTATGTAATAAAACGAGAGAATCGCAGAAAGAAAAATTCAATTTAAAGGGCATAATGCAAATACGAAACCATCAAATTACAATCAGATCCGAGAAAGAGGAACGTAGAAACAATTCGTAAGGGGAAGAGAGCTTACAAGGAGGAGAATCTGGATCCAAAAGAGTTAGAACGGGGAAGATCTGAGCAGCGGCGGAGGAAAGAGATACAGAGAGAGATTGAGGAATGATGCGTAAAGAGAGACAATGAAAGGAGAGGAGAGGAAGAAGAAGAAAAAGGAAGGGAGAGAGAGATATGGAAGGAGAAGAAGGAAACTCTCCGTTGGTGACAGGCTGTATCCAGCTGTGATAACCGATCACTCTGGATCCGGTTCGGGTTTGTTTCTTGTGAGTTGTCCGGGTTTCGGATTTTTTTTGTTTTGTGGACGTGGCTCCACCCTGGCGGCGTTTGTCTTTTTCCTTTTTTTGTTTCGACAGAAAGTAGAAGTAAATTACGAGATATTTAAAATAGTCAAACTTGGCAAAAAGGGATAATGAAGGAACAGTATCCGAGTATATTGAACTGGAAAACTGATACGAAGAATCATAGACAACTAAAAAAGTAACCATTTTATATTTACGCAATAACAGATTTCAATGGATACGAAAT
The DNA here is from genome assembly GCA_905132765.1 of Moricandia arvensis. Classification (NCBI taxonomy): domain Eukaryota; kingdom Viridiplantae; phylum Streptophyta; class Magnoliopsida; order Brassicales; family Brassicaceae; genus Moricandia; species Moricandia arvensis. The sequence continues at coordinate 55,488 of CAJHQP010000236.1, read as the reverse complement.
TACGAATTAGTTTTTTTAAGCTGCATGATTATGTTATTATAAACTATAAAAAAGATGCATGTTTGGCGATATTTTTTACGTTATGTTGTCAATTTTTTGTAAGTATTTTTTCATTAATTTATATAATATTTTTTAGAATTTGAAACTCAAATTTTATGATGTAAAAGTAGTAGTCAAACCATTTAGAAGAATATGATTGAATAATTGCTTTAAGAAAACGATTTAGAAGTATATGATACACATATTACAGCTGATTTTTGTTCAGCAATTTTAGTTTGCTCAGCTGGAAAGAAGGATATGATGGAATAATTGATTTGAGATAAATACGTACCATGATTTGCAAACTTCCAATAAACTATCTTTCAAAAAATAACTTTCTATAAACTGCAATATAACCAAATGTTTATTTTTGTAAGGAAAGTTAATCAATCCGAAGCTTAACATCAGTTTAGTATACCAACCGTTAAATTAATAAGATAGATACCAGGGGTTTTGGCATATAAGACATTATTGGTTTATGTGCTTTAATTTGGTTCTTGTATTTTAATAGATTTGAAAATTTATATTAAATCAAGTGTTATTGGTTTCATGATTTTAAAATCTGTATTGAAATCATGTATTATTGATTTCATAATTTATAAATTTTAATTTAAATCATGTGTTATTTAATCATCCGGATTTACTAATGAATTTGATTTCATTATAGATTTGAATGGATTTGTATGAATTTCTTTGTTAAAAATATAAAGATACAAATCTGAAGAAAAACTTCTAGATTTATAAATACTAATTAAAATTTATATGTTAAATTTGAAAATCATTATATTTTACATTGATTTGTAAATGAATTTTTAAAAACACTATAATACATAAACCAATAACACCTTCTTAGTGTATTTTGAAATCCATATAGTATATACATATCAATGTAAAATATACTTATTTTCAAATCTAATATATGAATTTTAATTAGTATTTATAAATTTGGAAATCTTCCCTCAGATTTGAGTTTTTGCATTTTTAACAAAGAAGTCCATTCAAATCCATTAAGATATATTATGAAATCAAATATATTAGTAGATACCGATGATTGTATAACACATGATTTAAATTATAATTTATAAATCATGAAACTGATAACAAATGATTTCAATATAGATTTTAAAATCACATAACCAATAACGCTTACTTTAATTTAAATTAACAAATGATTTCAATATAGATTTTAAAATCACATAACCAATAACGTTTGCTTTAATTTAGATTTTCAAATCCATTAAATACATGAACCAATAACCCCATTAAGTTTCTGTGACAACCATTTTTATTTTGAAAAGGACACCTTTAATGAAGGAGCAGTATCCAAGTGTATTGAACTGGAAAACTGATACGAAGAATCATAGACAACTGAAAAAATAACCATCAAATATTTTTATATTACACAATAACAGATTTCAATGGAAAGGATTTAGATTTTTTAAGGGAAAATCGCATTAAAAACCTTCAAAGTGTCACTCACTAACACTTTAAATCTTGAAGTTTTTTTACTAACACTTTAAACAATCAAAGTAACATTTATATCACAAAAAACTTTTAAAGTAAAATTATGACCTGTTGAACAGGTAAAACCGGTAATTTGTTATTTTTTTTCCAAAAACTAATTATTTAATTAATAAAATAAATATTTTAAAAAAATCAAAAATTAATTTTAAAAATCAAAAAAATAAAATAAAATTCAGAAAAGTAAATAAATTTTCACAATAATTCAGAAATTAAATAAATTGAATTTTCAAAAATAAATCAGAAATGAGAGAAAAAATAAAAAAGATTAAACTAAAATACATTATTAACTTAAAATTCAAAATTTAAAAAAAATTAAAGAAAATTCATAAAAATTAGAAAATTCAAAATATATTTTTTATTATTATAAGATTATGTTTTTAAACCATCATCATCAACAGTAAGATGTTTGAAACTTTTATTGTCAACAAATGTTAGTTAGTTTTTATTGAAAAGTCGTATAAAATTACAAAGATTGTTTTAAAAAAAATAATTATGCGATTTTTCAATAAAAAAGCAATCTTTGTAATTTTATGCAATTTTTGAATAAAAACTAACATATCATTTATTGACAGTAAAAGTTTCAAACATATTATTGTTGATGATGATTGTTTCAAATATTTTCTAAAAACATAACCTTGGGTTTAATTTTTTTTGGCCATCCATAGATGATTTAAGTGACAAAAAAACCCGAATTTTTATAAACTTTATGGTAATTAGTTTTGAATCTAAAAAAGCTTTGGATCCACCACGGTTATAAAAAAAAAACACTTTCCATAAACTGCAACATATAACCAAATGTTTACTTTTGTAAGGGAAGTTAATCAATCCGAAGCTTAAGTATCTCTGACAAGCATTTTTATTTTGAAAGGGACACCTTTAAAATGAGAAGTTAAAGGTCTGATGTCTATGCCTGAGCACATTTATTCATAACCGAGGAACATAATCAAACCGAAAATGAAGTTCAATTTGAGTTCTGATCCTATCAATTATCCAAAAGAGTATTATTTAAGACCAAAAAGTCCAAATCGAACTAAATTTCATAATATAGTTTATAATGAGAAGTTAAAGGTCTGATGTCTATGCATGAGCACATTTATTCATAACCGAGGAACATAATCAAACCGAAAATGAAGTTCAATTTGAGTTCTGATCCTATCAATTATCCAAAAGAGTATTATTTTAAGACCAAAAAGTCCAAATCGAACTAAAATTTCATAATATAGTTTATATATTTATAAATAGGAGTTATATTTAGTTTTACAATAATCAAATTTTAGAAATACTATTTATAAACCAAACTAAACGAAATACTTGAATTACTCAAATACTATTATCCAAAATATTTTAAATTATCTAAATTTTTATTCAAAGATTTGAAAAACTGATATTTAATCTAAAAGACGTGAATTTCTGACTTTTTAACCTGAATTCACCAAAAAATCCCAACTAAACCAAATTACACCCGAAATTATGAGAGATGTTCGTATTTTTGGAACTGAACTGAACTGAAAATAGAAAATAACCAAACCAAAACCGGACCGAAAATCCTAAATACCCAAATGAATCCTATTTCTCTAAGTCTGGGTATTCGGGTCGGATTCCGGTCAGTTTCTCTCGGATCCGGATTCTTCGAGTCCTATACATTTAGACTCAACTAGATACTTAGAATTTTTTTGGTTTGACTTTGGATCTGTTCTTGTCGGGTCCGGATCGGTTTAGATCTATAATTCCAACACCCATAAAATACTCGTAAAATTATGGGTGTATTTGGGGTTTAGAGCGGTTCAAGTGTTTAGGTCCTGAAAGGACTTGAAGTACCCGAACTGGGTCCGAAAACCCAAAAATTACCAAGAACTCGAAAATACCCGAAAAGTTAAAAATACCCAATAATTTACCCAAAATCTGACCAAAAACCCAAAAATACCCGAACTTTTACCCGAATATTCGAATTATATTTTTGAATATATAAAATTTTACCCAAGATCCGACTTTATTCATTGAAGACCCGAATCCGAAACTTAAAAAATATCCACAATACCAAAACACCTAAATATGCCTAATATCTACAATAAGTTTCAGGTATTCTGGGTACCTGATCATGTCTCGGGTAGTACCAGAATCCAAACTTGTATTTTCGGGTCGGTTTCGGTTTGAATTTTTGGGTCTGGATAAAATGCCCTGGTTTACTCTCTAGAATTGAGAAACTAAAAATCAAAATGTATCGAACCGATATCCAAAATGCCAAGGCCTACTTTCTCTAGTGGTCATATTTCAAATTCATTTTAAGAGAATTTGATGTTTACATTTGTAGTCCTCAATATTATTCATAATTAACAATAATAACTAATTTTTGTTAATTAATAAAATGCACTATTTGAAAAAGATTGGAATGAAATATTTTGAAAGTATATAATAATAAATACTGAAATATAAATATAAGTAATATAAAAGTGTTAATTTAGTATTTATAAGAAATTTATTGTGATAAGAAAATATATTCATAGATTAGTAGATATATAATGGGCAAATCTCTCAAATAGACTTTAAAGTTTTTTCACAAAATAAATTTTAATGAAAAAATGATCAAAATAAACCTTTTTATTTTGAAAATTTTAATATTTTTTATATCTTTTAATTTTGAACATCACTTCCAAAACCTCAGCTCATAACTATAAATCTTAAGTCTAGATTAATTAATCCAAAGGGTATAAATTTATATCTACACCCTTTATTAAATTATATTTTGATCATTTTTCTCCTTAAAATTTATTCTGGTGACAAACTTTTTTCTTAGGTCTATCTTACGGTATTCCTTTAATTTTAACTGTATTAATATTAATAAAATAAAAATATATTTAAAATAAAGTTTATCTTTATTTTTCTTAATACTTTTAAATATTATGATAATATTTAATAAAATAATATCTATTTTTTAAAAAAAATCTATGATACATATTTCATATATACCAAATACTATAATGAAAAGAATACAAATGTTGAATAACTTGAATTTAGAGAAATTGTCAAAATATCATATTTCTATTACCACTTTTCATGTTTTCCTTAGTCACTTTTACTTTTATTTTTTAAGAAGAAAAAAATACACTTATAATCTAGGGTTAATTAATCTAAGATTTAGGGTTTAGAGTTGAGGGGTGAGGTAAGGTTTTGGAATGTGAAATTTATGATTTAAAATAATCTAAAATATCTTTTACCTCTTAAAAATAATTTTTGTGAAAATGTCTTGAAGGTAAAGATGAATAATGGTACCAATAATGTGGTAAACTTGAAAATTTCCTTTGATTTTATAAAAATTAGTCAATATATATTATGTAATCAACTATTTTTATTTTTCTAAAATTTAAATCTAAAAGGAGATTTTGTGAATTATCAATCGCATATATTAATAAAATGTCAAAGTTTCAGTATTATTAATTTATAAAAACCAATCTATATTACTATACATAAAATCACATATTTAATTAAATTAAATTTAATACAATTTTTATTTATTTTTATGTATACGATGTAAAACGTGTTAAGAAGTAAATATGAAGCATTAACTAATTATGATTCGAGACCACCATCAAAACTCTCTAATTAGCAAAACTGAAAGTAGAGAATTAGGAAAACACAACGAAAGAAAATGAGCAAGAAGAACATGAAGAGATTGGCCCAAAAGTTTGAAGTTGCCTATGCTTCTCCAAATCCCAATTTGCCAGATTGATGCTTCTTAAGTTGATCATAGTCTGGTTAGTGGACTAGGGTGATATCTTAAATGAAAACATGGGAAACAACATTTTCGGACAGCAACAATGCCGTAGGAGCCTATCAACGCTTCATTTCAAGATAGACTAGGTGATTCAATAAATTTTTTAAATTTAATAAATATTAAAAAGTTTATTATTATTTTTAATTTTATTTTTTTTCTAACAAATATTTTATTTAATTTAGTGGAATATAAAATTAAAATAAATTATTTTTTTTGTTTATATTAAATTTTATTTAAAATAGATCTTTCTATTCTTTTAATAAATATTAATCAACTTGTATAAAATTAAATAAAAACTGATATAAAAGTTGTATAATTATAAAAAAAATAAAGCTAAACAATATTTCTAATAATTTGTAGACATATAAAAGAAATTAATAATATTACAATTAATAATTATTTTAAAACATCGTAAAAATTTGAAAATATTTTTTAGCAGTAAAATTTTATAATTATAAAATAAAAGTAAATAAAATTTCAAAAATTAAAATATTATTATATTATTTAATATCTTATTTGAATAGATTTACTTCAATGATCATATATATTTTATTACCATATTCAAAAAAATTACCAAAAACATAAATCACCATTAATTATAATCAGCCATGTCATATTTAGTTATATGTCATGTCATCTTTTTAGTATGCCATGTCGTATTTATTTAATAAAAATGACTGTAGAGAAGACATGTGTCAAAATCATTTGGCAAATAATGTCTAGAGGATAGACTTATTTAGACCATTAGTTGTCTTGAGGATAAATGCTTTTCAGACTGTCTGCTTTCATATTTTAATCGAAAATCCTAGTGATTGGTCCACTTTCAAACACACAGATAGGATATGTTAGTACCATTAGAGGGACTTTTGATGTATGTAATTTTTTTGTAACATCCCGAGTTTTGATATATGGAAAAGGTTTAAGAAAATTGATTTGGTTACCTATATTACCAAAGTTGACTTATATTTTTCGGAGCACATCCTCAAAGAACTCTAGAGTTAAGTGTGCTTGAGTTGGAGTAGTGGAAGGATGGGTGACCTATCAGGAAGTGATTTGCGATATCGTGCGAGTGAGGCTAAAGCACGGAGAAAGGTCGGGTGGTGATTTGCGGAGTCAGTAAACAATGATTTCGAGTCTTGGAAAAAATTAATGCACGACCGTCGGATGGGATGGGGCCCACGGGCCGAGAGAGTGGGCGTGGATGGCCCATTAGCCGTGGGTGGTCGGGGCGTTACAAGTGGTATCAGAGCTGGTTAGCCATTTCGGTTTTGACCCGGGAAGCGTCTTGAGACCTGTCATGGAGCACAACGAGGACGTTACGTTCTTTGAGAGAGGGTAAATTGTAACATCCTGAGTTGATTTGACTATCTATATTACCAAAGTTGACTTACCTTTTCCGAAGGACATCTTGAAAGAACTCTAGAGTTAAGCGTGCTTGAACTGGAGTAGTGAAAAGATGTGTGACCTATCGGGAAGTGATTCGCGATACCGTACGAGTGAAGCCAAAGCACAGAGAAAGGTCGGGTGATGGTTTGCAAGATCAATAAACAATGATTTCAAGTTTTGGAAAAAATTAATGAACGACCGTCAGATGGCGTAGAGCCCACAGACCGAAAGAATGGACGTGGATGCCCATTAACCGTGGACGGTCGGGACATTACATTTTTATATTCCTAGTAGTCAAAATGTGTATGGAGACTCTCATGCTAAAAAGACTAGAGTTTGAAAAACTTTTTTTCTTAGTGCAGATCACATCCGACCGATGACTCTAAATTCTACAGAATTAGATTCCATAATTCAAATTTGATTTCATATATAGAGTTAGTTGATAAAAAAACAATTACGATTTGATTATTTTATAAAAAGAGTAACCTAGTAATTTAGTCGACACAAAATAAATGTCATAATGGACCTTGTAAAAGGGTTTTGGTGGTATCTTGCTAATTAGCTCTGTAATTTAGTACTAACCTTCCCTAATATGCTCAAATCTTCTCTGACTTTGACTTTTTTTGCTTATGTATGCTTCCTCGTTTGTCTGTATGTTTCCTTCTTCATCAATTTTCTTAAATTTTTTTGTCTTTTCGCAATTTCAAAAACCCTAAAACCAATTTGATTTCGCAGCCATGAACAGCAACAACTCAGATCCGAAAATCTCTCCTTCGCAGAATCAATTCTACCATCTTTCTTCTTTACTGACCAGGTCTCACCTTTGATTCTCTCTTTGAAGTAAGTAGACGAAGACCTAAACTATTCGGAATCAACAATGTTCATCTAAGTCTTTGTTTAGATCTACACTTCTTCTGTGTTTAATTTGAGAACTGCATTTTGGAATCGAAAAAGCTTCAACCTTTTTTGTTGGGTTTCAGTTTCTAAGTCATGGGTTGCATTTGCTCAAAAGGAGTACGAACTAACGATGATTACATCGAAACCAACCATCTAAGCATTCCTAAAGACAACAACGTTAAAACCTCCAAGAAGGAACCAAACGTTAATGGAAACGAAGCTACTTTGAGGCTAATACCTAACGACACAAAGAAAACACTCTCTGATGACGAGGAGGAGGAGAAGAAAGAGAGCTTTGTTGAATCATTATTGTCTCAGAAAGAAACCACTGTGGAGTTACTTGACAATGTAGGACCATTACAGCCAAGAATGAGTAGAATTGGGAGTGTTACTAATGGAGACAGAACAGCTAAGGTTGTTGCTGGTTGGCCCTCTTGGTTGGTTTCCGTTGCTGGTGAAGCTCTCAATGGTTGGCTTCCTCGTAGTGCTGATTCCTTCGAGAAGTTAGAGATGGTGAGAGAGAGAGAGAGATATAAAGTTGGAGGCTTTGCTTTTGTTTCTCACTAAAGTAATGCTTTTTTTTTTAATGACTCGCAGATTGGGCAGGGGACGTATAGTAATGTGTACAGAGCCCGTGATCTCGAGACGAACCAAATCGTTGCGTTAAAGAAGGTTCGGTTTGCTAATATGGATCAAGAGAGTGTGAGGTTCATGGCGAGAGAGATTATCATACTTCGTAGGCTTAACCATCCAAACGTTATGAAACTTGAAGGGATAATCATTTCAAGAGCTTCAGGAAGTATGTATCTTGTGTTTGAATACATGGACCATGATCTTACAGGGCTTGCTTCAACCCCTGGGATTAAGTTCTCTCAAGCACAGGTATACTGAAGTGTGTAGTGATTGTTATAGTCAGTTTTGTAACGTTTCTGATATGTTTTTTTTGGGTTTAGATTAAATGCTATGTGAAGCAGTTGCTGGTTGGTTTAGAACATTGCCATAGCTGTGGTGTGTTGCACCGTGACATCAAGGGATCGAATCTTCTGCTAGACCGTGACAACAATCTCAAGATTGCTGATTTTGGTCTTTCTACTTTTCACCAACGAAAACAGCCTCTGACTAGCCGTGTTGTGACCTTGTGGTACCGTCCTCCTGAGCTTCTACTCGGGTCAACAGACTATGGAGTCACGGTTGATCTGTGGAGCACAGGATGCATACTTGCTGAACTCTTTACTGGAAAGCCTCTTCTTCCCGGAAGAACAGAGGTGTTGCTTCCACTCTGAATCATTTGAATATTAGGTAAATGGAGAAAATGATTATTTAAAAAGAGATTTTGTTTTTGTTTTCTTGTATGAATAGGTTGAACAAATGCACAAGATCTTTAAACTCTGTGGATCACCTTCTGAAGAGTATTGGAGAAGATCAAGATTGCGGCATGCAGCTGTCTTCAAACCTCAACATCAGTACAAGCGATGTTTAGCTGATACGATTAAGGATCTTATCCCTCCTTCTGCTTTGGCTCTCCTTGAGATTCTTTTAGCTGTAGAGCCAGAAGCACGTGGAACCACATCTTCTGCTCTTCAAAGCGAGGTTATAACTTATGAACTTTACTAGATTCATTCAAGCTTCAATATTTTAGTAACATTGTGGCTAACACATACGTGTTGATATTTCCTCTTTTCAGTTCTTTACAACAAAGCCTTTTCCAAGCGAGCCATCAAGTTTACCTAGATATCAGCCAAGGAAAGAATTTGATATCAAGCTTCGTGAAGAAGAAGCAAGACGGTAAGAGTCTTGTTTGTTTCAACATTCACAAGTTTTTCTTTGTATTATCATCTCAGTAACACTTATACTTCAAAAATATTCTCATGAGCAGAAGGAAGGGTGTGACCAGTAAACAGAATGAACCAAAACGGTTTTCAAGAGAATCTAGAGCTGTACCGGCTCCTGGTGCCAATGCAGAGTTACTGGCGTCAATACAGGTATCTTTCCAAGACTATAGATGCATACAGGTGTGTATGTGTGAGTAAAACCCATGCTTCTATTTTTTTTGTTCTTTGTTTTACAGAAACGTCTAGGGGAGACTAACCAGACAAGCGTGAGTGAGAAGTTCAATCCTGAGGGAGATTCTGGTTCTGGCTTCCGGATTGAACCACTGAATGGTATTACTGCACAAAACCCCTACACAAACGGTGAAAATCATCCTAACGGATCAAGCCAGCTGAGAACACAAAGGTCTTATGTGCAACGTGGGCAATTGTCAAGGTTCTCAAACTCAGTGGCACCTAATAGAGATAGTTCGCAGTTTGGTAGTGTAAGAGACGCAGTAGTGAATCAACGCTGGCTTGAAGATGGTTCAGGGAACTGCAATATGTCACAAAGATTGCTTGAGAAACCCAATGGTTTGAAGAAAGATGACCCTTCATCCTCTAGCAAAGAATCGATACTGGTAATAAGAAAGGAAACACACGTCTAACATTGTCGTTGGCATGTTTGTTTGTTCCCTGTGTTGTTATACTTGTGGCTTATCACACTATTTGGTGAAATATAGGGTTATGATGGTGGGAAGGGAGAGAGGATTCATTACTCAGGACCTTTGATTCCAGGAGAAGGAAACTTGGATGAGATGTTGAAAGAACATGAAAGACAGATCTTGTTGGCTGTACGTCGAGCTAAAGCTGATAAGGGAAAGAAGGACGATAGCAGACAGGCTCAAGCCTCACTTCTGGGTAGTGGAAGGTGATTTTGGGATGTTTATTCGTAATAAGCTTAGAGAAAGTTAAAATAAAATAAAATAAAATAAGCAAACGTTTGAGAACAATCTGATAGACTTACCTTTTTGTTTAGACTTCGTATGGTTAAAAAGTAGGGGTTAGGACTTAGGGTTTCTGTCTTGTATAGTCAACTGCTAACGTTTATTTTGATTGATTCTTTTAAATAATCTAATAAAATCTCTATTTAGGAATCATTTTATTTTTGCTTTGTTTGTTTCATTTGCATCAATCAACACCTTGTGTCCTCTCAGTAGTACTTGAAATTTTTGGTCATAGCAAGTTTTGATCTCATATAACATGTGATCAAACTGTACATGGTATTATTTTACAAGAAGATGAACAGAAAATAGCTTGAGACTTACAAGTTACAACCCAAACTTGACAAAGAAATGCTCTTTGAGATGACATGATCATCATACAAGCTGTTCACCACCTTTCTTCTCAGTCTTTTCTTGTGTGGCTGGTTCATGTTTCTTTTCGATTTTACTGTCTGCGATTCTCTCTTGAGGGCTACAAAAGAGTCTTCCCAGATAATGAGAAGCAATTGCCAAGAATATGATTGCTAGGACAATCAAACACCATTGCCAAATTGGAACCTCCATTTTTTTCTTTGGTTGTATTTTCTTGGTCACACCAAAGGTAAACAGAGAAGAAGAGAGAAAGATGCTTGAAAGTTGTTGGTACTGTTGACCAAAAGACAGAGGGTTATGTTATGAAGAAATGATGCGCAACGACTTGTGGAAGGTAACCAATTTTATAATCTTTCATAGAAGAAAATTGAAATTGATATCAATTAAAAACCTGCATATGACAAGAAGACAATAATATAGTTCAGTAGACCTACCAATCATGCCCACAATTCTATATTAATCCATTTTGAAGCATGTTAATTATAAATACTTTTCATATCCACAAAATGTAAGAATGATTACAAACTCGTTAATCTTCTTCATGGTCTTTTGAATTTGTTTTAATCAGAATTCAAAACCATGGAAGATCAAAATCTTGCTTGGAAAACATATTCATAAAAGTAAACCATCTAAAGGAATATTAGATCTTGATACACGCGACAATGCCGATTTTATTTTAAACTAAATAAATTTTATAGAAATTAATTGAATGTTGTTTAGTATTAACAGATATTTTTGATGTATAATATTTATTTTATGTGGCTTACTTAACATTATTATAATTGTTTTGTGTAATTTAATTTGCTAATAATTTGGTTCATATTTATTAATAATTAGTATTAAGTATTTATCTTCAGATAATATATATTTTAAACATTTTTATAATTTTTTCCAGTATTGTTTTATTGTAAAATGTAGTTATTTTTAATATGTATATATCTATTTTTATGTAATGACTATTATTAAATTATTATGTCACTTAAATAAATTATATAATATTTTATTAGATTGTATATTGCTACAAATATAACTGATATTACTAACATATAGAATTATGAATACATGTTTATATATATCATATTAATTACACTTCGTATAAATAATTTTAATTATAAAATTTATTTGATGTCAATTTATTGCATTTTATTTATATATAGTATTTAACTTAATATAAGTTTTATTTAAATTCAAATGATTGTCACTTTTATTTATGAAAATATAATAAAATAATTCGTTAATTTAATTGATTTGATAGTTATTAAAATTATTTTGTAATATCTAAACCTGCAAAAATAAGTTCAAAACACATGTCAAAATACCAACCGTGAATGGTTGTGTATTCTCTTGGGCCTCTTGATGGGTTCTACCTCATTTTTGCAGTATACTTTTCTGAAGTATCTTCTATTACAACATTTTTTCGGTTACACGACTGCTTTTCGACTTTGGGAGTAAAAAATGAAGAAAATTTGTTTTTCAAAAATAATACAACTAGTGAAACAAATCATTATCACTTCACATAATCTCAAATAACTATTAATTAAATAGTGATTTAACAGAATAAAGGCTTTGCTTATAAGCCATATGAACAAAAGTTGCAAAGTTGTAATAGTCGTCGACGTTACAGTTGTACAAGTTATACTAATTATACACATTCTAGTTGTATCAGTTAGATTAATTATATGCATTTTAATAATACCAATTTTGTTAGTTTTTGTGTTATAGTTGTATTAGTTATACTCGTTTTAGTTGTATTATACATTTTTCTTTGTTGTAAATTTTATACATTAAAAATGAAATTCAATTTTAGACGTGAAAAAATAGATTAAGGGTGATGATCAGTTAATCGATTTGGGTCAGATTTCGGGACATGATTTGGATCAGATTTCGAGTAGGATAGTATTGTCATTGGTTAGTATATATTTTTACATTCTAGGTTGTTTGGTTATTTTACCTGGTTTTCTATTCAAATTTAAATATAAAATACAAAGGAAATGACATGGATCCTATTAGAAAAATCCATTTTTTGGGGGGTTATTTAAAAAATTTTCCTAGTGAAAAGGAGCCAAAAAGAAGTTTGTGTTAAGGGATTCGGGATGACTGGCGGATCCTTTCCATTGCTCATCCCGTGTGGTTGTGGCTCCTGCTTCTGCATAGACTCATCTGACTACAATTTTATTTTGAGAAATTCTTAAGATAAACTTAAAAAAATTTTTGTCACCAAAATAGTGTTTAAGGAAAAATGATTGAAATAAACTTTATTAAAAAATGTAAAAATACATTTATACCGTTGGGTTAACTAATTTAGATTTAGGGTTTAGAGTTATTTGGTAGACTTTTGGAGATGAAATTTAAAATTAAAAAAAAATAATATTATTCTTTTAAGATAAAAAAATTTATTTTACTTTTTTTTTAAAAAAAATCTATTTTTATGACAAAAAATTTAAAATGATCTATTTTATCTTTCACACGGTGAGGAACACAATAAAACCGGCAGCTCATCGTTGTCAAGTCTCTCTCGACTTCGCACTGTTTACTTTAGCGTGGGTTTGTCACTGGGATTATTGTCCATGGTGTTGTACGGAGGTAAAATCTTTTTTTATCGTGTGATAGCAAGCGGCTACTATGGCGGCATATGTAGGTTTCTTCATGATTTATGGTGGTTCGTCTATGGCCTTCGGTTCCTTCGTTAATAAATCACTCTTTCCCCTTTTGTATTTGCAGGTCACGGTTTGTGGTTAGCAAACCGCAAAATGTTTTCTCTGAAGGTTTTTGTGACTTTTTTCTTGGATCAATTAAAGGCTACAGCGACATCATCCTCACGGTTCAGTGAAGAGTCGTTTCTCCTGTTCTCGGAGATGAAAGGTGGTGGGTTTGTTTGGTTCTTGAATGGAGTATTTCAAAATCGACACCTCACTTAAACACTTTGTTAAGAGTTTAACATCCAAGTGGCACTGTGAGTTACACTTGGACTCCAGTGTTAGGTATCAGGTTCTTGACCTCTTTGGTTAGTTTCACAATAGCTACTCGTGCAAGAATGAATCCAAGTTCTTAGCACAATCTCTCTCTTTAATGTTGTAATTATTTTATGTGGTTTTTCATATATCTTATTTTACATGAATATCTTTTTATATATTGATCAAGAAACACAATTACTAGACACCACTTATTAATAACTATAATCACACATGTGTCTTTACATGTATTATATAGTACTATTCATAATATATATATTTTAATTTATGTAAGGAAAGAGGATTATTAATACACCCAAATTCGAAACCGATCTATCACGGTATCGTCTCTTATATTAGAATCTAAAACATTAACATGAATTTGATCTTTGTTTCTTATACTAACCTTGTCTTGATTTTTTTGCATCTTTAAGTTTGCCTAAAGCAAGTCTCAGGGGCACTTTTGTTTCTTGCACACTGGCAACATGAGTGGTTTCTACTTCTCTGCAGGATCTCTGAATTTCCCATTCGATAATTTAAAATTATTTGCAGGACGAGTTGATTAAGCTTCCGGAGAGGAGTTTCCAACATGACCTTTCACTAAAACTGTGTTCAGCTCAAGTCGCTAGTGTGGATAACAACAGGACATACAACATGGAGTTGCAATGCTGTAAAATTAACTTTGGTCAGGTCATCAGTGATTCACAAAATACAGATTGGATTGTTCGCTGTTTTCTGCATGTTTTAATATGTCTCCGCACCCGTTTTGTATTTTGCAAAAAAAAAAAAAGTTGTCTAATCAATAATAATTCTTGCGAGTGTTAAAAAGTCATTTTCCTACAGCTCAAACGCATTTAAGGTCTAAATAGTAACCAAATCAATGAGTTGGAATACCGAATTTCTTTCTGTTCCTTCAATTTGACATCATTTATTAGGATTTTTTCTTCTCCATCGTTCTTTCTCCTTCCTTTTAATTTAAGGAATCATATAATAAAATCAACGAAATACTTTAAGATAACTTTAAAAAAATGTTTTTATCATAAAATAGTTTTTAAAGTGAAAAATAACCAAAATATTTTTTATTAATAGGTGTAAATATAAATATATACCCCAAGAGTTAACTAATTTATACTTAGGGTTTAAGGTTATGGGAGTGTGGTTTTGAAAGTGAGTTAAATTTTAAAATAAAAATAAATAATACAATTTTCAAAAAAAAAACTATTTTGATTATTTTCTTTTATTGAGGTCTATTTTAGTGACAAAAACTTTAAAAATACTATTTGAAAAAAATATCCATCAAATTATTCTTTATTAAATTTCAGAAGAAACAAATAAAAACAAATATTCCTAATATTTTATTTCTCTACATTCCTTTACTCTTTGTTTAAATAAATAAATAAAATAAATACACTTGACTATAATTAATTATTTTAAATTTTCAACAAGTGGCATACATGTAATGTGACATAATTGGGATGTTACAGAAACATGAACTGCTTATTGTTTTTATCTTGACGTGAGTCACTTTTCTATATATAGAAGTTTAGTGTTGGATTTGCGTGTGAACATGTAACCGCGCCTGTATTGTACGATGCGCAATTGTCTACTATCAAATTCATCACTAGGTAAGGATTGGGAGCTGGGGGCATTGTTAACTGGTTGTGAAGTTTGATAAATTTCTACATTGTTACTTTTCTACTATGGTTCTTGTCTTCCTACGTATCTGTAACCAAATAAAGACCCCGTGACGATCTTCTTCAACTTTATGTATATTGTAAGATTTTAACGGTTAAGGTTAGTTATATAGATTGTAACAAGAAATCTAGACTTCCTGAAACAGAAGAATTATCAGTTATGTATTATGTAAATGTTATAGGAAGACTACAATATGACTTTTTTAGTACAGTATGACTTGTGTTGAGGCCAAAACAAATCAGGATCGGTAATCTCTGCACGAGCAGGGCACCGTCTCTGAAGTGATGAAGCCGGTTAAAGAATCACTCTCTATGAACTTTGAGATGATTTTGGTGGCCAGACTAAACTGATCTGAAGATTATTTACGATCCGTATAAAGTTCAGTTCCTTGTCAGGGGGGCCTTTGGGCACGCACTTTTCAAACGTGACAATTATAAATTTTAAAAACCAAATAATCAACCATGTGACAATTATAAATTTTAAAAACCAAATAATCAACCATGTGACAATTATAAATTGAGTCTCAACCAATTAAAACTCGCCCTCGGGACCTTTTCAGTGATCCCTACACGGGCACATGGTTGGTTTACATTTAATCAATTTTTTTCCGATAAAAAGCCAGTTCTAAAAAAATTTAGATTATCTAAAATGATCATTAAACAGACAAACTATTTTTTTTCTTTAAATTTCTGTAAAATAAAATAAAATTTAAATTATTTTATTCTTTATAACACTATCTAAATTTAAATTTAATATTATACTTAATGTATACATGTTAAAAATCAACAAACAAAAACAAATTAGAGTCGCCTTTGTTAAGCTGGCACTATCCTTGGTTTGGTGTAAAAGCTGATCTGACTATTTTATACACCATTTTTTAAAATGTGATTGGACTAAAGCTTTTTAGATTGTAATAGAAAAATGAAAGGGTCTACATTTGTTTGGTTCCAGTGGTCTTCTTTTCTCTGGCATATTGCTAGAAACATTATTTGTTTTATGCAATGTTTTCATATCTACCTGAACCTGCAGTTGAGCATTTAATGGAAAATCCGTTCATGAAGATCCATGAAAATCCATCATCAATTTGTGATTAGACATTAGTTGAACCGGTAAAAAAAACCCAAAAAACTTGATAGTAACTTTATTTTTAAAAATTGAAATTGTGATATATACTTAGTCGACATACATAATACTGGACATACTATTTGATGCCACCTGAAGAGGATAGTGAGATATAAAATCAAGATTAGTTATTTGATATATATATATATATATATATATATATATTTTTTTTTTCTTATTGATAAGTGCTATCGTGGATAAGTTGTTTCTGCCTGAATCATTTAAAGGGAGTGGATGAAAGGATTCAGAGGCTACTAGCATTCTTAGATGGCTGATGACTTTATCTTAGAACTATGAACTGCTCACAAGTTGTTTTCGTACTCCTGAAACACATGTTAATCTTATTTGTTGTCTAGGATGAATCACAAAAGATCACTCTTCCTTTATGTGATATAGAACTCGTCCATCAATGTAAACAAAGAAACAAGAGTCCCCAAAAACAATCTGGTTTGCACAAAAAAAAAGTTTTATTGAAAAGATACGCTAAAGGTTACAAAATTCATGGTGCCGCTTGTCTAAAATATAAAACTAAAAATCCTATACCTAAGCCAAAGTAGTTAATGAAAACTAGATCGTAATCTTATTCCTAATTGGTTTAAGAAAGCCAAATTTATTGTTTATGGGTTTAGAAAGCTCAATATTAATCTTAATAATTTTACATAAATAATAAAACCAAATACACTTCAAATAAACCAACATGGCTGTGGTTAATATTTTTGAGCCAATTATAAACAAAACTAGCTTGCCATTTCACTTTTTGGGTCGATAAAGATTTTTTTCAACCAATTCTTTATTTACGTTCGTTCCACTTCAATTCTGGTATGACCATTTTGCTACTTAGGCCTATATGGTTGATGAAAATACTCCATTTAGAACTCTAGATCTTCATCTTCCATTTCCAAGCTATTCTTCGACCATTCGGCTACACCACTATATTTCCCAATCATGCATGCTTATCCACACCATTTCATGTTCATCTAAATTTGTCTAGCTCATCTCCTCATTAGGAAGGTTTCTCATTGATCGTCTATGTTTGTCCAAAGTCAGCCCATGCTTGACAAAGGCAGCATTAATGTCTTTTCGGTCCAATATCTCTTGAATCAAGCTTATTACCTTTTCTTACAAACCCCATAAAAACGTGCCTTAACCCATTGTCTACTTGGTTCTTCTACAATTTTTAAACTCTTGAAGTTGATACTTATCTAGGTCGCACCTTATTGTAAGCTTAATCTTAATTTTTGATTTATTTTAGATTTAAAATTTAACTTTATAATAATCGTTATTTAATTATTTATTATATTAATATTTCCTTATTCTTAATCTGTTATAAATAGTAGGTAAACTATTTGTTATTTGAAATCATGTTTTTAGACTTAAAATTTAAATATTTTAACTAATTTTATAAATAAAACTTTTGTTATGTCTTAGGCTTTAAATAGTTAAAACATTACTGTGGTATCACTTTTGATGTTCAATTTTTAAAATAATTAAAACATTAAGAGATATATATTATCGGTAGTAACCTCTAAGGGTTTCTACAACAAGAAAGTAATATTATAATGATTTGATTATGTTTTATTTTTGTAAGACCAACTGAAACATTAATGAAATAGCACTTGTCATTTAGAGTTGGGAAATTGTATGAACTTTGTTAGTATCACTTTTCATATTTATTTTAACCACATTTATTTTTAATTTTAAATGGTAAATGAACATTCACGTCTTTAAGATTAAATGATCTAGATTTAGAGTTTAGATTTGAGGAACGTTTTATGCTTTAAAATAAATAAATAAATATTAAAAATTAAAATACAAAATTTTAAAACTAGTTTCAAAAAGAAAATTTCAAAAATAAAAATCTCAAAAACTTATTAAAAATTTTAAATTGAAAACTTATAATTCCATAATTTGTAAAAGATACTTTTTTATTTTTATTAATTATTTAAATTATTATATTTATAAATCTATAAGGTAAGTGTATAAGGTTCTTTTACTTTTTAATGAAAAAAAGATTTGTAAAAATGTAAACAAGAATAAAGGTATAAGCAATGTAGTGAACTTCTATTTTTTCCTTTAGAGTTCAAACCTCTCTAGTGAGAATTTTTATTTGTTCTCTATCCAACTTTAATTATTTTTCTTTTTTTCATTCAAATGGTGAGAACTCATTTCAGTCAGCTGGCGGATTGGGCTGCTCTAATGAGGTATCACTTGTCACATTCATTTCTATTTCTAGACCAAACTACGCATTGTTTCACAACCGTTACCAACACAACCGAAATCAAATCTTCAATTTAATTATATATATATATATATACCGTGGTACCGATTAGTTAGTTGTTGTTTTTCAATTATACACATTCCTGTTCAAGACAAACCAGTAAATGAATTGAGCCAGGTCAGCCATCAACATGTTTTCCCAACTAAACTTTGCATTTAATTGAATCTTTGGCTATATATAAGAAACCAACTAAACTAATATTTTAAGTTCAAAAAAAAAAAACTAAACTAATATTATTCTACCCATACTCATATTTACGTCGATCCAAAATATGGCGATGATAGGGTTACTTGCACTTGCAGTCTTCGTCGCATTCCTTTTTTTCCTTGTATACAAACAAATCTTGCTCCACATGAAATCTCCCGGCCACCCTGTCCACAAAAACTGGCCTGTCCTCGGGATGCTTCCAGGGATGCTCCCACACATCCCTCGCATCTTCGACTGGACGTCCGAAGTTCTTGAGGCCACCAACCTAAATTTTTTTTTCAAAGGCCCATGGCTTAGTGGAACGGACATGCTGTTCACTGCTGACCCGAGGAACATCCACCACATACTGAGCTTGAACTTTTGGAACTACCCCAAAGGACCTGAGTTCAAGAAGATCTTCGATGTCTTGGGAGATGGAATCTTGAGCGTTGACATGGAGATGTGGGAGAATCTAAGGAAGTCCAACCACGTCATCTTTCACCATCCAGAGTTCCTGAAGCTGGCAGAAAGTAGCAATACAAGTAAGTTGAAGGATGGTCTTATTCCTCTTCTTGATGATGCTGCTAAAAGAAACATTACCATAGACTTGCAAGATGTGTTCAAGAGGTACATGTTTGATACTTCTTCGATGTTGATGACTGGTTATGACCCCATGTCACTGACCATCGAGATGCCTGAAGTTGAGTTCGGTGAGGCTGCGGAGACCGGTGAAGAAGCGATCTATTATAGACACTTCAAACCGGTGACCTTGTGGCGGCTTCAAAACTGGCTTGGTATTGGACTTGAGAGGAAGATGCGAGCTTCTTTGCAGACTGTTAATCGTATGTTTGCAAAGATCATAGCTACAAAAAGAGAAGAGCTAAGTCGAGGGAAAGGCGAGCAATCAATGGACGCGTTGACGTATTATATGCATGTGGACACGACCAAATATAAGCTCTTGAAACCAAATGATGATAAGTTTATAAGAGACGTTTCTTTCAGTCTAGTGTTGGCGGGAAGGGACACCACAAGCTCAGCTCTCACTTGGTTGTTCTGGCTTCTTTCTAAGCACCCTCAAGTCTTGGCCAAGATCCGACAAGAGATCAAGACTAAGTATGATCCTAAAGATCTAGAGAAGCTCGTGTATCTACACGCTACACTGTCGGAAGCAATGAGACTCTACCCACCACTTCCCTTTAACCATAAGTCTCCTGCAAAGGCAGATGTACTTCCAAGCGGGCACAAAGTTGAAGCACAATCAAAGATCGTGATATGTATATATGCACTGGGAAGAATGAGATCTGTATGGGGAGAAGACGCGTTGGATTTCAAACCGGAGAGATGGATTACAGACAGTGGAGATATAAGACATGAACCTTCATACAAGTACATGGCGTTTAATGCTGGTCCGAGAGCTTGCTTGGGTAAACAATTGGCTCTCTCGCAGATGAAGTTAGTAGCAGTGGAGCTCATACAGAACTATGACTTTAAGGTCGCTGAAGGTCAGAAGATTGAAGCAATCCCTTCTATCCTTCTCCGTATGAAACATGGTCTTAGTGTCACAGTCACTAAGAGGATATGATTATTATATTGATGATTGGGTTACTAGTATTAATAAGTGTTTGCTCGACGCAAGTATCAACTTAAATGTTTATTTATAAGTGTGGTGGTATTTGTACTATTTATAAGTGTCTTTATTTCTATTATTAGATGTTTGGTCTCCGCAAATATAATTTTAAAACATGAATTAAAAAAATGATGGTTGGATTTTATTAGGTGAATATGTATATATTGAAACCACATCATATGAGTGAGAGAGAGAAAGAGAAAGAGAGATAATGGTGTCCATTATAATTCAGAGATAATGTTTTTGTCCTATCAATCTCAATGGAATTGAACTTTTCTATAAATGGAATAGGATGATTGGACCACTTTCGGGTCAGATCAAGGGTGTGACTAAAGTTTTTAAATTTTCAACTTAAAGACTAATTGATGGTAAGTGTACTAGCCCAAATCCGTTATATTATTATTTAAGTCTCTTTCATATTTTAAATGTGAGGCCATCATTATCCAGGGTTTCTTAGGGTGGGTTTCTTAGGAAAAGTTAAGAAACAGTTTCTTAGTTTTCTTAAGGAAAGTTAAGAAACTGTTTCTTATTTAGGAGTTTTAAGAAACAGTTTCTTAACTTTCCTTAAGAAAACTAAGAAACAGTTTCTTAAGTTTTCCTAAAAAACCCAACTTAAGAACCCCTGGATAATGATGCCCTGACATCACTCTCCGACAAGCGTCCTTGTACATGTCAACAATGCCATAGCCAAATATCCTTCTTCCTCCTGTACACAACGTGTTTTCCTTCTCCTTTGTGATTGCTCGGAGAATTTGTTCATTTTGTTTGAAGATCATTATTAAATCAAGATCTTCTACATCTGAGCTATACATCATTGTTTTATGAAGGGTGATTCGATTCAATAGCGGAATCATACGGACTATCGCTATCATTCGGACAATGAAGTGTGGTGTAGACACACGAGCTTCTCTAGAGCAGTAGGATAAAACTTTGTGTCGATTTCATGTCGGATCTTAGTTATAACTTTAGGATGTTTAGAGAGAAGCCAGAAGAACCAAGTGAAAGCTGAGCTTGTAGTATCCCTTCCAGCTAACAAAAGACTCAATCACGCTTAGGAGTAAAAATGCTTATGATATAAGGATGAGACCAATTCATTTTCATTATATACATGCATGCTTTATCTTAAAATATTGCTATTGAGCCTCTAATACGTTTTGAGAATAAAACAGGAGAGCTGAGTATTGTTTATATCTTCACTTGAATCATTACCTTATAGAAGTTTGGTATTGGATTTGCATGTGACTGACTGCGCCTGTATTACATGATGCACAAGTGCACATAACAGTTGAAATAAAGATTAACTATGTAATCGGGTCTAGATCATGTGGCACTCAGTTTAAGACAAAACATTAAATAAGCATTGGGGTTATGTCCGATCCAGTCAGTTGAGCTAGGTCATCCATGAACATTTTCCAACCAACATTCAGCATTTAATTGAATTTAGTTATATATATATATATAGCAGACCAACTCAAATAATTATTTTGTCTAAAAATGGCGATGATAGGCTTACTTGAAGTCTTCATAGCATTAGTCTTTTTCCTTGTATTCATCTGTTACTTCCTACACAAGGAATCTCAGGGCAAGCCTATTCTCAAGAACTGGCCTTTCCTTGGGATGCTTCCAGGAATGCTCACTCAAATCCCTCGTATCTTCGACTTCTCTGTGGAGGTTCTAGAGGCCACCAATCTAACTTTTCATTTCAAAGGGCCATGGCTTAGTGGTACGGACATGCTATTCACCGCCGACACGAGGAATATACATCACATACTAAGCTTAAACTTTGGGAATTACCCTAAAGGTCCTGAGGTTAAGAAGATCTTCAATGTTCTGGGAGATGGAATCTTAAGTGCTGATATGGAGCTGTGGGAGGATCTAAGGAAGTCAAACCACACCATCTTTCATCATCCAGGTTTCCTGAAGCTATCAGTAAGTAGCAATACAATTAAGTTAAAGGAAGGTCTTATTCCTTTTCTTGATAATGCTGCTCATGAAAAAATTGTCATAGACTTACAAGATGTGTTCAAGAGATTCATGTTTGATACTTCTTCGATTTTGATGACTGGTTATGACCCAATGTCACTGTCCATTGCGATGCCAGAAGTTGAGTTCGATAAAGCTGTGGAGACGGGTGAAGAAGCGATCTATTATAGATATTTCAAACCGGTGATCCTGTGGAGACTTCAAATCTGGCTTGGTATTGGACTTGAGAGAAAGATGCGAACTTATTTGGTGGCTTTCGATAGTATGTTGGCGAAGATCATATCTTCAAGAAGAGAGGAGATAAGTCGCGGGAAAAGCGAGCAATCAGTGGACGCGTTAACGTATTATATGAATGCGGACGCTACCAAATATAAGCGCTTGAAACCGAGTAATGATAAGTTCATACGAGATGTTATTTTCAGTCTATTGTTGGCAGGACGGGACACCACAAGTTCAGTTCTCACTTGGTTCTTCTGGCTTCTTTCTAAGCATCCTCAAGTTATGACCAAGATCCGACATGAGATCAACACAAAATTTGATCCTACAGATCTAGAGAACCTAGTGTATCTACATGCTTCACTGTATGAAACAATGAGACTCTACCCACCACTTCCATTTAACCATAAGTCTCCTGCAAAGGCAGATGTACTTCCAAGCGGGCACAAAGTTGAAGCAAATTCAAAGATCGTGATATGTATATATGCATTGGGAAGAATGAGATCTGTATGGGGAGAAGACGCATTGGATTTCAAACCTGAGAGATGGATTTCAGACAGTGGAGAGCTAAGACATGAACCTTCATTCAAGTTCTTGGCTTTTAATGTCGGTCCGAGAGCTTGCTTGGGTAAACATTTGGCTCTCTTGCAGATGAAGATAGTAGCTGTGGAGATCATACAAAGGTATGACTTTGAGGTCAATGAAGGTCACAAGATCGAGCCAATTCCTTCTATCATTCTCCGTATGAAACATGGTCTTAGTGTCACAGTTACTAAGAAGAGTTGATTCTTAATTCTTATCTATGATTGGGTTACTATTGGTAATATTACTAGTGTTTGTTCCGCGAAAATAATTTTTTAATATACTATTTATTGTTGTATTATTAATTGTTTGTTCCATGCAAACAATATTATATAGTTATAAATTCTGTATGATTGAATATTGCTAATGAAGTTAGAATTTAATTTGATTTCGGTTCAGTTTGTTTGTTTGTTTATAAATAGTTATAAATTCTGTATGATTGAATATTGCTAATGAAGTTATTTTGAATATGACTTAAACTAGTGAACCTATTGAATTTAATCTCTAATGGTTGTCGTCATTCTCTGATTTAAACGAAATTTTAGACATTATGATTGTTTGATGAATGAATAGGTACCACGACAGTGGATCAATTTAGTATTGTTCGAGTTTGAGATTGGTGTCCTATAGTTCTTGCATAGTTGTCTGGTTCATGAGCCTTAGATGCCCGATAAATCACCTACACCTAACGTTTGTTAATCCGATTTCACTTCGTTATTGCTTTCTCGATTAGTTACAATTGTGACAACAAAAATCAATTGCTTGTTTTAGCTTGATATTAATCTTAATAAATTTGTTCCTCTGGAATCAAAGTCATCTATATTACAATCCACATTGTTATTTTGCAGTAACAATGGCTTAATTTCCTTGTACCATGGATCCACTAATCATGGTACGTAGACAGTTTCGATTATGGAGATGCTCTAAGAGCTTCAGTGACAATTGATGGTGCTGGATGAGAAAATTTCTGTGTGTGAAGAGGAAAAGGATGAGGGAGACATCCTAAGTGGTTGGAACTCACTTTCTTGGCTATAGTTAAAAGGAAATAGTTGGATCTTATTATTGTTATAACTTTTTGTTTATATTTATAATATTTTTGAAGATTTTATTTTTTTGTTGATAAATAAATTTACTTACTTATCAAAATTATCATATTATTTGATATACGATTTTAAGTTTATTAGTATTTTACGTACTATATTTTTCTAAATACATACTTAAATATTTGTAAATAATAAAATTACACATATTTTCAACATATAATTAATTACGCTATTACAATGATGAAAAATATTACACAAACTTCTGATTATTGAATTTTTAGTCAAACAACTGGACTAAGAGGCTTCCACAAAGAATTATTAAGAAAAAAACTAAGAAATAAATCTAGATTATTAAGAATAAATCTGGTGAAATCGGAATAACTAAGAAATAAATCTGATGAATCGGGAATTATTAAGAAAAAAAACTACCTTGTATGGCAAATAAGATTCACAATCAAGATTAATCGGGATTGATCTAAAAATCTTATTTAACACATAAAATAATCAAGATCGATCGAAATCCGAACGGCCATGGAAGAACCACCGAATGAGGAAAGTACCGCCCCTGCCGGTGCACGAAACCCTAGCCACCTCTTTAGCGGTGTTGTAGACTCAATCAGCTCTCTACCAGACGAGATGCTCCACAATATCCTGTCCTTTGTTCCGACCAATGTAGCCATCACAACGACCGTCTTGTCCAAACGTTGGAGGCACGTATGGTGCAAGACACCTTATCTCTCTTTTCCTCATCTCAAATCATCTCTTGACTCGACTCTCGTAACCCTAGCCAGCTACAACGCCGCGAAAATCATGAGATTCCATCTCTACGTTGATAAAGAAACTTTTATAGACAGCAAAAGGAATCACTACATTGATAGCTTGATCAAGTTTGCCATATCTCACAACGTGGAGAAGCTTTCTTTGGTATTGAAAGCTTATTATGTCTTCCAAGATTTCTTCTTCAACAATCCATCTCTAAAGCAACTCATCGTGGATTCACGTAACTGTATGACTCCCAAATGCACTGTTTCCTGGACATCACTTCGGAGCTTGTCTTTGAAGAACTGTTCACTCAATGAATCATTTACTAAGGTTCTGTCTGGTTCTCCAATGCTGGAAACCTTGACATTACATTCTTGTTTACTTTCTTGTCTTGATCTGAGTGAATCGCCGCGCCTTAGACGACTGGATGTAGAATTCACCTATTCTTCTCCAAGAAAATGTGCTATTGTTGCTCCCCATATCCATTACTTGAGATTGATAGATTTTACGCAAAAATGTACTTTAGCTGATGTCTCCTCTTTAACAGAAGCTGACATAGACACTATCTATTTCTTACCTCGATTCTGGTGTATTCAACTTGATCCGTCAAAGGATCTTGATGACCCCTCGAAGGATCTTGATGATATTGCGAAGGATCTTGATTACCAAGTGATGATGCAAACGATGTTAGAAAAGTTGCAGAACGTAGAGAACCGTACTGTTGGGCTTAGCTTTCTTCAGGTATGCCATTCTTGAATCCTTTAAATATTTAATGCATAGAACTCTCTACTTTACAGAATCACTGAAGCTGCAGTGTTAAGAATCATTTGAACTCTCTACCTTAAGAATCACTTGAACTCTCTATGTTATATCCTTCTTTTATCCTAATATAAAACATGGCCGGCCCTAAGATTTTGGGGCTTAGTAAAGATTTCAATGAAAATTTTCTTTAATAAATTTAGGGGTATGTGCCTTTGTAGTTTTCTTCAAAATTTAGGGGCTCATACGTGAATGTTTCATTCGGCTTTGCCCATGATCGACCCTGTGTAGAAGGATATATGTTGGAAACATGAACATATGCTAAGAGTTATGACTAACTGTTTGCTTAGGTTTGTCTTCTGTTGAGAGGTATTCACTATCTCTTTGTCATTCTTATTGCTAGATGCTATCTCTTGCCGAGTTTCGTGGTGTTCGTTTCCCTATGTTTAAGGTCAAAACGTTGACTCTTAAAACAACAATTTTGCGATCTGCGGTTCCTGGTATAGCAAAGCTGCTGCAAAACTCACCTGAATTAAAGAAGATATTTTTGTACAAAACTGAAGATTGGAACTCCGCAGTGGTATATTTTATCATCCTTTCCTTTGCTATATTACAAAGTGCAAACAAATAAAAAAAGCATGTCCTTCACTTTCTTTGGCTAATCTATAAATAAGGGATATATGTACAAAGAGTTTTTTTAGTTTGCATGCTGATACCTTTGTTTGTTCTGCAGGAGAAATATGTTAATCGCTACTTGGACCCACAAGATCCACAAGACCTGATCTTTCCGGCTAAGTCAGCGTTTAAAGTTGCAAAGCCAGATCTCATGGCTTCCTTCATTGAGCTTTTGCTTCGAAACACAAGAACACTAGAGACATTGGTTCTCCAGTTGAGGAGTTGCCTTAATACATCGAACTATGATGAGCTATCTCAAATCGCTCTTATACTCTCTCACAAAAATAAGGTCTCCGTTGTGCTGAAATGATCAAGTGGTGTTAAAATTATACCATGGGTTTCTAGTGTTGGTTTCAATGAACAATTTTATTATTGGCTTACAAGTAGATCACGCTACATCGATTGCTTAAGATGTACTACAAGTAGTAAAACACTTCTTATCAATAAGGGAAAACTAATAGTTACCGTGGAAACCATGCAAGCATACTTCATATCTTACTGACTGTGACTTTAAGACCATGTTTCATACAGAGAATGACAGAGGGACTGGTTCGATCTTCTGACCTTCAACAACCTTGAAATCATAGTTTTGATTGTGACTTTAAGAGTTTTTTTACTTGTTTACAAAATCAGTTAGGTACAAGCAATTGAAATCTCGTTCGAATTCGGATTGTCTGTTTTGGGTATCATTTTTTTTTTGAAACTAGGCTTCACTCATGTATAATAAATTTATGGGTGAGTTTCGAGTCAGCTCCTTCCAAGTCCAGGTAGATTCAATTCTGATGTAAAAATATTCAAATAACCAATTTATCTAAAATGAGTTCGAATATTTGTAAGGTAACCATATTATCCAATTTGGTTCGGTATTTTGTATTCAAACTAAAATAACGTAAAAATAATCACATTACTTGTTTTGATTTTGATACGGCCCAGAATGGGGTCGTCCAGATTGACAAGCGAGGTTTCAATCGGTTTAACCAACATGTGATCAAATGATCAATATTGCTAGAATCCGAGTTGTAAATCCTCAAAAAAAAATGCACGAAATAAAATGAGATCGTGATAAGTAATAAAACATGACTAATAAACAGAAAGATAGGATAGAATTAGGTTGCTGGTCATGTGACACTCTTAGCCTGATCAGAAGATGATTGAAATGGATAGAAATGGTGCTTTGCTTGCTGATTGTGTAATTCTCCAAGCTAGGCAAACGAATGGGATGAAATTGTTGGTGGATTGATGAAAGTGTTGACAAAGATCTATGAAAAGGATTCTTGATAAGTCAGGTTTCTCCAGAGTGGTTTCTCGCACACTCAAAAGACTTATAACAATATTTTTAAGAAAACTAGGAAAACTGCATTTCATTTATAAAGTTCAGAGTAGGGTTGAGAGTAGGGTTGATTTACAAAGATGGATGAACTGAGCTTATATAGGCTCGACTAGACTACTCTGGACAAGACCAAACAGTCATAAACTTAATTAAAAAAGAAAATAACTTGCAAATAAAGTAGAGTATTCAAAGGAGTGATCTAAGGAGCTAATATGGCCGTTAGAAATGATTTGCTTGGCCATAAGTGAGAAACTTGATTCTTCTTGAACCTGGACGGTTTTAAGGTATAAGAGAGCTTCTTGGGAACCTTCTTGATGGATTTGAGGATGCTGAAATTGTGCAGGAACTGAAGACGTAGATGTTGGACTTCTAATTGCCAAGGCTCTAAAATAGGCAAGTTAAAGTCAATGCGGATTCTTCTAATCCTCTAAATTCTGGTACAACTTCGGACGTCTTGAATACCTTCTGGATGGATTAGAATGTCTCTTGGCTTCCAAATAAATGTCTGGTTTGAGCCAAATTGAAGAACTTGAAGACTTTCTACAATTGATGTCGGTTTGCCGGTTTAGGGAGATTGATTGTAACTTCAATTTCACTTGGTCTTTTCTCTTGATGCTGGACTTCTTGGAATGCTAATAGATCCCTCTTGATGACAGAAGTTGGGCTTGGTGAATAACGTCTCACTTTTGGGTCAGAATCCACTTCTAAAACCTGATGCTCGCAGATGGATGGGATAGAGAACCTTTGGTTTGTAAAATTAATAACTCTCTGGTCAAGAAAGTTTTGACGATAATTCCTATTGGATTGACACCATCTTGAGTTTAGAATCTATTGAATTTGGTTTCATTCAAAAAGAACGCCTGAATCATGAGATATTCATCTTTTACTTAAAACGCCTGAATCATGAGATATTCATCTTTTACTTAAATTCTATCGTTGAAGCCTCTAAACTAGTCGGTATGGATGGTTTAGTGAGACTCTGATCGAGCTACTGATTTTGGGGCTGTATCAGAGTTTGATTTTGATTTATAGGAACAAAAAAATATTCAAGTAACCAGTATACAATTAGTTATACGATGACACATATAAAATAGTACATAACATTAATCATGAACAAAAAATATCAATTTATAAAAAGGTAAAAACAAATACCAATTCTCCAAAAAGGAATTGGTGTGTCTTATTTAGATCATGAGTACGACATACTAGATTTTGATAGATATTAGCACCGCTACATCGATTGCTTGGGATATAATAAAAGTAGTAGCGCACTTATTATCAATAAGGGGAAACTAATAGTTACCGTAGAAGCCAGACAAGGCAAGCATAAGAATCATATCTTCTTACTGACAGTAACTTTAAGACCATGTTTCATACGGAGAATGACAGAGAGGACTGGTTCGATCTTATGACCATCAACATCAACGACCTTGAAATCATAGTTTTGTATGATCTCCACAGCTACCATCTTCATCTGCAAAAGAGCTAAATGTTTACCCAAGCAAGTTCTTGGACCTGCATTAAAAACCATGAACTTGGATGAAGGTTCACGTTTGAGCCCTCCATCCTCTGAAATCCATCTCTCTGGCTTAAAATCCGATGCGTCTTCTCCCCATACAGATCTCATTCTACCCAATGCGTAGATACAGATCACAATCTTTGATTTGCTTCAACTTTGTGCCCGCTTGGAAGTACATCTGGTTTTGCAGGAGACCTGTCGATGAAGGGAGCCGGCGGGTAGAGTCTCATTGTTTCCAACAATGCAGCGTGTAGATACACGAGCTTCTCTAGATCTGTAGGATCATACTTAGTGTTGATCTCATGTCGTAACTTGGCCAAGACTTGAGGATGCTTAGAAAGAAGCCAGAAGAACCATGTGAGTGCTGCGCTTGTGGAGGTCCTTCCTGCTAACAGTAGAGTCAAAACAACGTCTCTTATAAACTTATCATTACTAGGTTTCAACAGCTTATATTTGGCTGTGTCTGCATTCAGATAATATGTTACTGCGTTAATCGCAGGCTCTTCTTTCCCGCGACTTATCTCCAATTCTTTTCTTCTTGAAGATATGATCTTTGCAAAGATTCTGTTGAAAATCTCCGAAGCAGTTCTCATCTTCCTCTCAATTCCAACACCAATCAAGCTTTGAAGCCTCCACAAGATAACCGGTTTGAGATGTCGATAGAAGATAGCTTCTTCAGCGAAGTCCGCAGCTTCACCAAACTCACATCCGGGAAGTTGAGTGGATAGAGACATTTGATCATAACCAGTCATCAAAATAGAGGCAGTATCAAACATGAATCTCTGGAACACATCTTGTAAGTCTATGATAATGTTTTCCTCAGCAGCTTTATCAAGAAAGGGAACAAGATCATCGTTTAACTTACTTGTAGTGCAACTTACTGAGAGCTTCAGGAAGTTCTGATGGTGAAATAAGGCGTGACCTGACTTCCTCAGATCCTCCCATAACTCCATATCAGCAGGTACGAGCCCATCTCCCAAAATATCAAACATCTTCTTGTATTCAGGTCCTTTAGGGTAATTCGCAAAGTTTGAGCTCAGCATGTGATTGACATTCCTTGGATCAACCGTGAACAACATGTCTGTTCCACTAAACCAAGGCCCTTTGAAAGGAAAAGTCATACCGTTGGCCTCATGAACCTCACAAATCCAGTCGAAAAAGCGGGAGATATTGAAGAGCACCTCGGGTAGCATCCCGAGGAAAGGCCAGTTCTTGAGGAAAGGCCCGCCCAGAGATTTCTTGAGAAGAAAGAAACACTGGAATACAGTGAATAAAAGGAATGCTATGAAGACTCCAAATAAGCCTACCACAGCCATTTTTACACAAAAAGGATTTGATGAGTTTACAAACATAAATTTTAGTTTAGTTGGGTGGCTATATATAAAATGTACATACATATTGTGGTGGGCGTATTGAATGCATAATTATACCGAGGATTAGGTCCATCAAGGCAGCGGACCACACACTCTTTTATTGTTGTTTTGTATTATATCAAATAAGTTTGGAGAATCACGGTAGAAATTCCAGAAATTAATTCTTAATAAATTAATAAACACGATAAATTAATAAATTTTATCACTTTTAAGTTGGGTTTGTGCAAAATTTGACACAATTAGATAAGATAATAAAAGTTAATAATTAATATAAAACCAAGTATTCATTTTATTTTTCATAAAAATATATAAATATAAATAACTCAAATTAATAAAATATTAAATTCTCAACATTAATAATTTATAATTTTTTAGTGTAATTTAAATTCCATAGCTAAACCATTGCTCGTTCCGATGCAAATCTTACTGGACTAACTTAGTCTACTATACTATCCTAAAAAATATTGATCTCTAAAAATGCTAAATTCATATCTATTTTTAAATATGAGATATGACATGTGTTATCATTAGAATGGTTTTTATAGTCTTTATAGAAATAGATTGGTCCTACAAAACATATATATTATACTTTTCATTAAAGAATTATAAAATTAATTAGTAATATACAAAAAACTATGCTTCATTTTTTTCATTAAATAAAAGTTATGAAATTGTTTAATATGATTAAAATATGTATGACAATTAATAATTTTAAATAATAAAGATTTGATTACAATATGTGTAGCTTCTATCATTTTTGTTTAAATTTATATTACTAAAACAAATTTAACAACCACATTAACATATGATACAATTTTTTATTTTTTTTATTTGTTATATTTTTAAACCTTAAAAGTGACAATAAAGTACTAAAATTGTTGAAATTCATGCATTTAAAAATTTGTGATCAGTAGTTCAAAGTTTTTTGTTATAACAAAATACAAATGATTATAAAAACACGAGGAATAAGTTTCATATAATAGATACTCTAAACCCTGATAAGGATGGTTGTTGCTTCTTGATGGGTCGTCTCTTCTTCGTGGGCTTCGGCGGTGCAAACAAAGAACAGAGGTTTCCCATGAGGAAAATGAAAAAGGCTCGAGCTTGTGTGAGAGAGAGAGTGCGTGTAAGAAACGTTTGGGCTTCATGGAGTTTGAGAGAGAGAAGGTTACATGAGGTTCAGGTAAAAGTGGTGGAGAGAAAGTGGAATGGAGACGTATGTACTATGTACTGTAAACGGTAACCGTGAGGCCAGAGAGGGACCAGTGCTAAAGGAGAAAGTTCCTATAATTTTATAATTAGTTACACTCTTTTGTTTTTATTTTTCAACTTCATAATTTTTCATCTTTTTAAAAATAAAAATTATTATACTTTCACATTTTTTCAGTATTGGGGATTTTTTTACTGATTAACAGTTTAGGGAAGATAAAACTAACAAAACCAGAGTGTTCCTTTCTCGTGGCTATCCACTTACAAAGACAAAGCACTCTTCCACATTGAGCGTTCCCTAAGATATAGAAAAGGACTAGAAAATCACGTAGATGCCAAGTGTTTTAAAATTTTAGTAGAAAATATTGACCATCACCACTTTATTTCTCTCCTCCGCCGGATCTTAACTTGTTCATGTTCTCACCCGAACTTATTGAATCTGTTTTTCCTTTACAGCTTAATTGTGATACCCCCAAATCTTCCACGAAATCTAGTGAGTTAGAATATATCAAATTAGGTAATATGAAAATTTAAAAATATATATTTATTCTCATTTTGAATGTGTAAATTTGACCTAACAAGATTTATTAATGTGTTTTATATATTGTAATTATTTAGTAAATATTAAAAGAATATAAAAGTATATTCTCAAAACTGTTAAATTTTTGTTATGGTCCATAATTTCAGCTTATCAAATATTTGAATTACAGTAAATAAAATTGTATATGAACAAAAACAATAAATATGAATGTAAAAAGTTTAAATAGGTTTGTAATTAGGCAATTGAGAATTTTGAACATATTCCATATTTATATTAAAATCTTCTATGTAGTTTTAAAAATCATAAAGACATAAAGATACTAAATATAATAGTCAACTGAATGATATATCAATTATATTCAATATTTTATAAGGATGAGGTGTATAAACTACAAATATGCATAGTTTTAAATCATGTATCTTATTTTAGAATAATGTAAACACTAGGATAAGACATGTGCCTTGCGCAAGATGAGATTATGTGAACGATATTTAATATATACTTTAATTGAAACACAAATTTTATATTTGATCATTCGTAATATACAATTCCCTATCAAATCAAATGGGTTTTGATTTTCAACTGACTGAATATTTTTTTTGCTATTGGCTGGTTACACTTTACATCTGGTCTAGAGTTTTGATTCCTGTTGGCTGCTATTTTCAGCCGCATACTCTTTTATTTATTTTTTGAGTGAAAACATCGGAAAACATATAATTTTAGTTATGTGAAAATTTGTTTCCTGGTTTTGTAAATATCATTAAATAAACAATCAATAAAAAATGTTGAGCCAACAACATAAAATAACTGTCTTGATTTGATGATCCATTAAATTACATTAATTATCGGGCCGGGTTAAAAATATCAATATGGGTTTTAATAGGTGATAGAGTCGAAAACCGATAGCTGCATAGAGTATATATAGTATGAATAATAGGGTTTACAAAATAATTATGTATGCTAAAAATGCAAACGAATTGTTTGTGATATAACTACAAATATATGTAGATCAAAATCATAAATCAATTAGCAGCAAAAGATTTGATAATTGCTAGATTTTAGAGATCCACTATAACTACCTTATATATTTTAAATGAGATTATATCTATAAATTGAAATATTCACTAACCATATATCAACTGAGAAATCACGTAGATGCCAAGTGTTTTAAAATTTTAGTAGAAAATATTGACCATCACCACTTTATTTCTCTCCTCTGCCAGATCTTAACTTATTCATGTTCTCACCCGAACTTATTGAATCTGTTTTCCCTATTACAGCTTAATTGTGATACCCAAATCTTCCACGAAATAATCAGGTGAGTTAGAATATATCAAATTAGGTAATATAAAAATTTGAAATATAAATGTCATTCTCATTTTGAAAATTTGAAATATATAAGTCATTCTCATTTTGAATGTGTAAATTTGACATAATAAGATTTATTAATGTGTTTTATATATTGTAATTATTTAGTAAATATTAAAAGAATATAAAAGTATATTCTCAAAACTGTTAAATTTTTGTTATGGTTCCATAATTTCAGCTTATCTAATATTTGAATTATAGTAAATAAAATTGTATATGAACAAAAACAATAAATTTGAATGTAAATTTTTTTAAATAGGTTGTAATTAGGCAATTGAGAATTTTGAACATATTCCATATTTATATTAAAATCTTTTATGTAGTTTTGAAAATCATAAAGACATAAAGATACTAAATATAATAGTCAACTGAATGATATATCAATTATATTCAATATTGTATAGGAATGATGTGTATAAACTACAAATATGCATAGTTGTAAATCATTTATCTTATTTTAGAATAATGTAAACACTAGGATAAGACATACGCCTCGCGCAACGTGAGATTATGTGAACGATATATAATATATATTTTATTGAAACACAAATTTTATATTTGATCATTCGGAATATACAATTCCCTATAAAATCAAATGGGTTTTGACTTTCAACTGACTGAATATTTTGTTTGCGATTGGCTGGTTACTCTTTGGGAAATTGCCAAAAATACAACTTTCCTTGTACCACTTTTCAAAAATATCTTAATTACTTTTACCTTTGGTTTTTTAAGAGGGAAAAACACATTTCTAACCCTTGGGTTAATTAATCTAAGACTTAGAGTTTAGAGTTAAGGGATGGTGTGAGGTGGGGATAGGGTTTAGGAATTTAAAATTTAAGATTTTACTTAATTTTAAAAAATTTTGCCTCTCCAAAAAGTGATATTTTTGAAATGTCTCTTTAATGAAGGTAAAAATGAAAAGTGGTATAAGAAAAGTGGTATTTTTGAAAATTTCCATTACTCTTTACATCTGGTCTGGAGTTTTGATTTATGTTGGCTGTTATTTTCATCTTCTATTTTTTATTTTTTGCACAACAATGGAGCCACATACTGTTATATTTATTTTTTGAGTGAAACATCAGAAAAATATATAATTTTAGTTATGTGAAAATTTGTTTCTTGGTTTTGTAAATATCATAAATTAACAAGCAATAAAACGTGTTGAGCCAACAACATAAAATAACTGTATTGATTTGATGATCCATAAGACAATAAATTACATTAATTATTGGGCCAGGTTAAAAATATTAGTATGGGTTTTGATAGGTGATAGAGTCGAAAACCGATAGTTGCATAGAGTATATATAGTATGAATAATAGGTTTTACAAAATATGTTATTTATGCTAAAAATGCAAACAGATTGTTTGTGATATAACTCCAAATATATGTAGATCAAAATCATAAATCAATTAGCAGCAAAGGATTTGATAAATGCTAGATTTTAGAGATCCACTATAACTACTTTATATATTTTAAATGAGATTATATCTATAAATTGAAATATTCACAAACCATATATTAACTGATTCGGCAATAAAAGAAAGTAATTTACAACACTAATATATTATTTTATAATGTAGTTTTAATCTCTACAATATTAATATAGAATCATTTTTAAAGACCAACCTTTGTTTACTACTTTATTTACAGATTTACTATTTTGCTGAGGTTTCATCACCACATGCCTCCTAAGATTCTCTTATTAATAGACCAACGTTTACTAGAAAAATTAGAACATGTGTCATTACTCATTAGTAAGCATATAATATCTTTTAATTAAATAAATGACTACACTTATGGCACTGTTTTTCTAAAGGTTAATTAAATGATTACACTTACGTGTAGTTCTTCTCTTGCATTCTTCAAACCTTTATTGTTTCTTCTATGGAAACCCCTACAGCACAAAAGAGGATATGTCAACTGAGACGATTTTGTTAATAAGTCGGTTATTTCTCTAATCACCACTTTTATTTATAACTCACTAACTTCTGCTTTATATATGTTACAAATACATGTGTTGTCCTTATTCATCAATTTTTGGTTATCTTTTATTCAATATATAACATAGTAAAACAATCACCACATTAAATTAACATCACATTAATATTATTTGAGCTTCTACCTCAAATTTTCAATTGCTATTTTCAATTGCAATTTATACCTATTTTGCTAACAATTGGATAGTCAAATGGGAAATTCCGTATTAATGATTTGTTAAGCTTCATTATGAATATACCTATTTTTCCATCTAACAATCTTAGTTACAAATATACAAATTAGTTAAATTATATATGACATCAATCATTAAGCTGACATCAATCATTTTTTTCATCAATCTTTAAATTGTATAATATATTGTGCTCATATATAG
The DNA here is from genome assembly GCA_905132765.1 of Moricandia arvensis. Lineage (NCBI taxonomy): Eukaryota > Viridiplantae > Streptophyta > Magnoliopsida > Brassicales > Brassicaceae > Moricandia > Moricandia arvensis. The sequence continues at coordinate 19,095 of CAJHQP010000236.1, read as the reverse complement.
ACATTTGATGGCAATACTTGTTTGTTATCTTCGATGCGCAATAGATAATCACTATTTTCATTTTGGTAGGCCAAGGTTCAAATAAATTCACAATAAATCGAAAGCAAAACGACAAAAGAGACAACAGAAGCATAATATTGTAATAAATTGGGAGCAAGATTATCCAGGGGTTTTAAGGTGAGTTTTTTTGGAAAAATTAAAAAACCTGTTTTTTACTTGTTTTAAAAAAAATTAAGAAACTATTTTTTATTTAAAAGTTTTAAAAAATAATTTCTTAATTTTCTTTAAAAAAAACTAAAAAATAGTTTTTTAACTATTTCTAAAAAATCCACCTTAAGAATGCCATGGTCACAATTTTACGCTCACCTATTGAAGTCATCCACCTGGCGTGGCAATTTTGTGTTCCTACGTTGGGTACGTGTATATTGGGAAGAAGGTTTCAAACGTACGAATCTGAATCTCAATCCATTGTATGCTGCTGAGAAGTAAGACTTTGCGAGAGAGGAGTCCATTTCTGGGTTAAGCATTGGCATGACCGCATGAGAAAAAAACTTGAGTTATCACCAAAGTAGTGTATTTTTTGGTAGAATTTATACCAAATAGTCTGTGAGGCAATTAACTCCAATCACGAATAGTCGAATATGTTGAGCTAATATTTATATCTCTAAATTTAAAAAATATTAAAACTTTAAAATACCTTTAAAAAGGTAAACATAAATCACAGACCATTAATAGTAATTTCTTTTTCAATTTAAAATTTAATTCGGGAAAATACGATTTATTATCAAAAATATTAAAATCGAGGAAGTATTATGCCATCCCGTATATTTGTGTTGTGTGGGTTTTTAAACCCGACCCGAACACTGAACCGAACAACTTACCGGGTCACTGGGTTACTGGGTCGACCGCGGATGAACCGCAGGTTAATAAATTAATTAATTTTCATATATAATTATATATTAGCTAGTAATATATATATATAAATTATATATATGTCATAAAAATATATATAAAGGTACTGAAATTTTGTTGTGTTTATTTTTAATTTCATTTTACATACCAAACATTAAAAATATAATAGAAAATATAGTAATACTTAAAATTCATAAGTTTTCAATGTCTGTGAATAATAAAATTAAACTTTAAATTCAACATGAATTAAAAGTAAAGCCTTGGGAGTTTGTAAGAAAAAAGAAATACCAAAACACATAAACTAATTTTGGTTCTCTATATTATCGTTCACTTCATTTTTTTCAGGTGGCATAGTAAAATCTTCATCAAAATTTACAAATAAAATAGTTTAGTGGATATTATATATAACAAAAATTAGAAAGTTCAGAACTTTTTTAAGTTACAATCAAGATTTGCTGGGTTCATATCTTCATCATCTTTGGGATGTTCTATTTTTTCAGCAAGAGCATTCTTTAATTCATTATAGTCAAGCTCGCCAAATTCTTCTTCTTCAACAATTAGAAATTATGTTTAGTCGATAGATTCATAATCTGCTAGATCATATGATTTTTTTTTACATGGATGTTAAAAACATTTAATTACTTGTTAAAACTAAGCTAAATAAATAAATATAAAAAGTACAATGATTCTAACCTAAATGTAATAAAAACCAGATTTTAATAAAAAAAATTAAAATTTGAAGAAAAAAATTATTTGTTGGTTCGGCCGGTGGTTTAACCGGTCACCGGGTTACTGGGTGCAAGGGTTTTTAGCGGATTTTATTGGGTTTTTAAATAACGGATATTTGATAAAATCCGAACCAGAATATATACCGGGTCACCGGGTTTAGCGGTTCGACCGCGGGTCTGGGTCGGGCATGAAAACACTGCTTAAAGCTTTTGAAAAAATGTGGCTTCTATAAAATAAAAATAAAATCAAGATGGGGTTCGAACAGTGGTTGAAAGAAATAAATAACATTTTCACCTAGCCATTTAAGATACATCAATGCATAGAGCTATGCATAGATTGTTATTTATTTAATACTAGAGATTGACCCGCGCGCCCGCGCGGATGTAGTATTTGCGTTCTTGTAGATTGAAATTTGTTTTTCATAATTAATGTTATATATTTTACATGTACCATCATATAACTAAATATTGTATATTGGTTATTTTAATAATTTAGTTTTCTATACATTAGAATCGAACCCAAATCGAATTAAGTAATATAGTTACTTTGGTTATTTGGTATTTTTAGTTCGGATACAAAATATTCGAACCGAATCGGGTAATATGTTTATTTTTGGTACAAATATTCAAATATGTTTCAGATACATTGGTTATTTGGATATTTTAGATTCATGTACATCAGAACTAAACTTACCCAGATATGGGAGGATCCGACTCATACCCAACTCAAATTTATAATACTCGAACGGAGTCTAATTTTAAAACACAAAAACTCGAAACCCAAAAAAATGATCCATACCCAAACATGTACTTGATAATGTAAGCAAATAAAAAAACTCACTATTAATTGTTTTGAATTTTTATCAGAATTATAGTCGTTTCTTTCAAATATGTCAAATTTTAATGGCTTATATGTAAAATAAATGCTGTCGAATTATTATGGTAAAAACAATTAATAAAGTAGTTAGAAGAGTGAAAAAAACTATGTAAAAGATGTAATAAAACACTTCAAAATAGATAAGTTTTGTTTTGTTCTTCTGTAATAAGTGATATCAAATTATTTAGAAAATACAATAAAAATAGTTAGAATTAGTTAAAATGAACGAAAATATGTAAGAAACCATTTTAAAATAGATAATTATTGTTTTATACTTTAATTTTAATAGAATAGATGATTAACATTTTAAACTAATGTTGTCCGATTATATGGTAAATACAATTAATGTAGTGATTAGAATGAGTTAAAAAGAAATGTAGAAACTATAATAAACCACTTAAATATAAAAAAATCTTACTTTAGTTTTAATAAGATATATATATATCATATATCTTGTAAGAAATATATATATATCGTATATGGTTTGTAAAGAATATGGAATTTAATTGGAAAATTGATATTTTCATTTCTGTTTTCTATTGAAAAAAATATTCGGATTTTCATTTTCTATACAGTTTTTTAAAAATATAAACAATAAAATATGTTAATTTAAGCATACAAAGTAAAAGATTGATATATTTTCAAGTTAGATGGTAGCTAAAAATTAGGCACACGTTACGCTATTTTTGGTAATATCATAGATCTTATGAATATTATGTGAAAATGATAAAGATTTTGAGTATCCAAAAACGTAAAGTGTATTTGATATTGTAAAATACTCCATTTTGTTAGGCGTCTAATTTATTTTTTCTTTCCCCAAAGTACTTTGATGATTTACTAAATATATGCTAGTATGTATAAAACAAAGTCCATGGTGGTAATGATTTCGTCTATGATATAGTATATGATAGTGCTGATCAAATATGAAAAATTTAAGAACTGTTTAAAATAAACCATCATTCATTGACAAAAAAGAAAAAAAAACCATCCATGTTGATCCCAAATACGAAAACACAAATCAAAACATTGTTATGTTATAAACCATTAAAAATCACAAACACACAAAACATGACTATTTGATAAAATTTGGTTTTGGTCAATCAATTAAATAAATATTATGCTAACCAATTTTGAGTGGAGTTATTATGCTCCGTAAACCAACTACTAAATAGGAATTGAAATACAATTGGAAGAGGAGATCGAACATGATTTTTTTTTTTTTGACATCAGGAGAACGAACAGAATATTGTTTGGTTATTTGGGTTAGAGTGGGTTAAATAGCAATCGAGTTATTTCTATACTAAATATTAGACTGTATTAAATAATAAATATTTATGTTAAATTAATAGTTATTAACTCAATGACATAAAATTGTAATTTTTGAGGAAAACTAAGGGGTATTTCCTATTTGTACTTTTGTTTTAATAGATTAGATGTGGCCTAAAGCCAATACTTTATGTGCCTTAATGAAGGGATGGGCCGAGTATTAAATATGTTTTGACTTTTGACACATTTATTAAAATGGAAAAATCAAACCGAACCAAATCGCGTTTGGTTTGGACTTGGATCCTCTCAATTATCCTAACGGATCATATATTTTTAGAACCCAAAATTTTGAACCGGAGCCAAATTGGAATCAACTAAGAACTAAATGGATATCCAATTTTCGATAATATAATATATATACACTTCAAAATGGTAACTATATTTAGTTTTAAGATAATCAAATAATTTAAAAATATTATTTATAAACTGAAATAAGTAAAAACAAAATTACTAAAATACTTTTTATCCGAAATTTTTAAAATTGTCCGAGTTCTTTAAACTCTTATCTGAAATCCAAGATAAAATGATATTTACTTCCAAAAAATTGACTTTTTGACTTTTTTTACTTGAATTACTGAAAAACATGAACTGAATCGGAACCAAATGGGATCAGGAATTATTTCAGATATTAGCAGATTTTTAACTTTGTTATCCGAACTAAACCGAAAACCAAAAAAACTAAACTAGAACTTAATCGAATTTTAAAAATTTCCAAACGGATTCTAAACTCTGTAACCAGAAAACGAATGCCCATGGATATTGCTAAAGAAATTTTCTGAATGATCCTGCGTGTGGACCGTACGCCTACCGACAGAACTCGTAACTTGTTTCTAGACCATCATCTCAATGTTAATATAAACATTTTCATTTCACCAAAAAAAAGATATAAACGTTTTCAGTGTATAATGTGTAAGAAAATAGTCAATTTTGGACCCGTTTAATTTAAGAAGATGTGGTCTCGAGCATCTACTAGGAGTGCCCGGTGATAAGTAGGATGTCCATGAAATGTCGGGAGCCATAAACGTTCTAGTAAAGTTTTAATATATATTTTTTTAACAAACTTGAGAGTTTTTTCAATATAATTTTTTTGAAAATTTTTAAAGGTCTAAGTCTAATGTTTCACTTTGCTATGCTCATGACAACCGATGATAAGATCACCTAAAATATATTTTCATGTAACTATTAGGAAAATTAACATTTATGCATTAATTATATTTTATTTTCTACTATGTAAAGAACTTTTTAGACAAATTATATATTTGTATATATAAGTCTATTGGATAAGTTCATAAGATAAGAGAAACTATTATATTACTTAGGTTTTTTCCAAATTTATCATGGTATAAGATGCCAAATATCTAATTTTTATAAGTTATGATTTGTTATTTATTTTTTGCTTATCAAAAAATAATAATTTCATTACATAATATTTTCTTTCAATTTGAAGTTTTTATCAACTACTTTTCACTTAGTAGCAAGTTTTGATTATTACAATTATATTTTCTTTTCTTTGATTTATTATATTTTGGTTTTGCTACTATAAAAAAGAAGAAGAAAAAAAAGAGAAGAGACTTTGCCTCATACGACAAAGAGGAAGAAGTTCAATGACTGATAATTTTACTATGGGTTATGAGCATTGACCATTGATGGATCTGTTCATATTCACTTGTGTGATATTTTCTTAATTCAGATCTTTATGTGTCTATTTATCAAATACAGCTTCGATTTAGTCACGAAGATGACGACTCCACGGGGTGTATACAGATCAGTGGAGTGATGTTTTGATGATGTTGCAGTGGACTTTGAGCATTAATCAGAAGGCTTCGTTCAGCTCACTTGGTAGTATGAGACGATGAAAATATACATAACTAGTACAGTATTCTTCATTGAATCGATGACCATGGCAAAGTATAAACGCTATTGATGATCTTGGCGAGGGATAAACACTATTACTGGCCCTATGACGGAATATAAACACCGTGAAAAATGATATGATGGTTGTCCAATTTCATACGTGTTACTACATATGAATTTGCGGAAGGATACTAGGAGAGCTAAGTGATAACGAAATCACCTAATATATTTTTTTATGTAATATTAAGAAAGTAATTAGCATTTAATTATGTATAAGTTATATTTCCTCTTCTACTATTTAAAATTATATATTTGTATAAATAAGGCTATCGACTTAATAAGATGAGAGTGAATACATTACATTACTTAGGTTTCTTCCAAACTTATCAGCATCTCTGTTTTGGTTAAGTAACAAGTTTAATGATAAATGGTTTTGACCTTTGAGTAACTTGAAAATGTGATCACTTGAATGACTTCAAGTATATATGTTGGCAACGAAATATGCCGCAAAGGATTATCGATGTGCTGTAGAATGAATGAATCATAAACATATTGACAATGATATTTAAAAATGATCAAAAGAGAGGCTGTAACGGTTTATGAAAATTGTGGTGTACGAAAAATCGGATGGAGGTGGTGAACAGGAAAAACATGCTACAAGTTTTCGTACGAATGTCTGAAAGCTTGTTTCGGATTTTATATGCTATTAGCAACAGAAAATGAGCATAGTACATTTATATATCTGTCACTAAATTGGTGAAAAAAAACTAATGGTACCGATTGAGTTTTTTTTTTTTTTGTAAAGTGAATAAATGTACACAGTATCATTTAATATAATGACATGCAAATATTTTTACACGTTTTATCATTATACGAATGTAGTTTTGGGAACAATTCTCCTAAAAACACAAAACAGTTTTTTTATCATAAAAGTAGCATCTGAAAAATTGACTAAAATAGCATTCATTAAAAAAAATAAAAAGAACAAGTTATTTTTAATGAATAGTATATTACTCTAAATTTTATATCATAAATCCTAAGTTTTAAACTCTAATCCCTAAAATCTAAATCTTAACTCTTAACAATTAACCATATAGATATATGTGTGTTTATTATATTTTATTAATATTTTAACTTTTTGTATACTATTTTAAAAACAAAACATATTTTATTGAGATGATAGGGTATTTCTCTAGTCTTAATATATACTCGAATTTAGTCTAACACTATAGTAAATGTTCTCACTTGGATGGAGCATGGTGGTTGTCGGGTTGAAATATATAGACTCTGACATGACGCAATTTGTCGGTGGCTCAGTTTATCAGCATATACCTAAGAAAATGCTTTTGTATCATTAAAATAAATTAAGACCTTCTAAAGAACTGGAGTAGATTGTAGATTATGTACCAAAATCCTGATTAATTCCTAATTAAACATGTAAATAGTCAGAGATTTTTGCCAATCATAACGTCTACGATGACGCCAATCATGGTTTGAAGTTCAAATACATCTTATCAAAGTGATGTGGCCAGTAGCAGCCCAGCCCTGGGCAGAAAATATGGGCCAAAATATAAATTATTTTCGCCAGCTTAGACAGTTAAAGCTTATGTGAATTAAAGGTTACAAGTTCAAGTTGTTTCATCCCCTTTATTGAATATTTTACAGTCCACAATTATTTTTGTTTGCTTCCAACCCAAATTGTTTTGGGCTTTCGCAGGAAGTGACACTTTTACAATTAGTTTATATCGGTCTATATATTAGAAGGGTATTTTTTTAAGGAACACAACTTTCATTAATTCTTAAACATTCGTATTACAAAGAAAAAGAGAGTTTAATCAAACTCTAACATCAAATAAGACAACATAAAGAATAGATATAGAGAGACCTCTACGATAAAGCGACAACAAATTTAAATCAAAGTTTGAATGCGTCAACGTAATATTCTTGACAGCGTCAAGAGTTTGAGAGATAATCACTTTGATTTGTGACGTTGATATCCAATCCGCACCTCGGAAAATCGCCAAGACGAAGTCCACTGCATCTTCAAGCCCCAAACGAACCGCTACGCAAGATGACAAGACGGTTATAGATATGGACAGACACCTCCACTCAAAGATTGGAGGGGAACCCTTCCTCAGACAAGAAGCATTTGAAAGAACAATTCGCTTCTCAACCGAGAACAATGATGGTGATGATGATGAGCCCAGTGAATCCACCGGTAAATGTAAAAATGGTAGACTCTTCGCAAAAGAGAGATAAATCGTTGAGAGCAAATCTGTTTCGGAAAAGATCTTGGTGAATCCACCAATAATCTTTAGAAAAATGGCAAAAAAAACACTCTCCCCCAAACTAAGGATTGTGAAACTAGCTTGAAAATGGTACAGATAAAATTTGAAGGGCTTAGAAGGCCCATACCAATTATTTGATGGCCCAATCCAGGAAGAGGCTTAAACACACCTCGCCAAGAGCGAACTCCACCACCAGTGAGAGAGCGGCGGCAGGCGACAGGGTAGTCTGGGTTCGGTGACGGGATGGGCGCTGGTCCAGTGCTCCTTTCCAGTGGAGACGGGATGAAACACGGCTGAGCTCTGTTGAAACGGAACCTCTTTCTATGAGGAGGAGGTTTGACCGAGTGACCATCATTTACAAATGGTGAAGATGGCGGCAGTTCTGACTTATGGAGTCCAGATCCGTAGGGATGCACGATGTTGAGCAGCAGCGTGAGTGAGACACGATGAGTGTGAAAAGTGGTAAGCAAAGCGGAGGAAGAAAGAAAGGGAATCCCCCAAGAACAAACGAATCCGGTGCTCCCGAGTCCGTAAGAGTAGAGCCACACACCTTGGCTCTTGACGACAAGCCTACTCCGAGGAGGACTGTCGGTTCGAGTTACAGTGTCGACCGAGACGAAGTGAGCAGGCGAAGAAACAAATGAGGAGAGCGGAGAAGAACAAAGCAAGGACATGGAGGCTTGACGCCGACGGTTTGGGTCACCACCGGCATCAAGAGAAGGTGGATTTGAGGTCGCCTCGATTCTCGCGTCAGAGAAGTTTAGGGCGAACTCTATTAGAAGGGTATCATAAAATTATAGTAACACTATTTTAATATAATTAGATTTTAAATTAAAATCTATAACAATCAAGTTGAGTCGCCTCTCTCCACAGTCCTCCACCTAATTATTTAGTATCAAGCAAAAACCGCCATGTAGCAATGATAAAGACATCGAACAAAAGTTTTTGTTTCTTACTTGTGCTCGGCTTTCTATTATAACTTTCGATTGGGCTTTTTGAAAACATTAGGTTAAGGTGATATTGTTTGTAGGGTTTTTTTTTCTGAAATTTGGATTTTGGTTTTTAGTTTTTTTGTTTTTTGGTTTTTAGATTTAGATTTTTGATTTTTAATCTTGCAGTAGATTTTGGTTTTTGGATAAACATGAATGGTGAATTTAGATTTGGGTTTCTAGTTTTTAGTTTTTGTTTTGAATATAATAAATACAAATATTATTAATAATAAAATATTTATTGTGGGAATAATAAAATATAAAATATTATTACCAAAATACAAAAAAACTTATTTTAAAATAAAATTAGCAAACACAAAATAATATAATTATATTTTAAACATAAACTTAAGATTTATTTATGTTTAAACATCAATTTTTTATATATCTATGTACTTTATATTATAAATTTGTACATATAATGTATACATAGATCCGTACATATAATATTTTAAGTAAAATGTGCAGACATAACTTTTTAAGAAAATTTGTCATAACTATAATGTGTATATATATATTCATTAACGGTTAGCAATTTTTGTAAAATAAAAAAGAAAAATTTGGTATACTAAAATTATTAATAGTATATTATTAATTACTATAAAGTTATAAACATTACTAAATATTACCACATAAAATGGTTACTTTTTAAAGTAAACCAAAAAAATGTAATATATATAATACTTATAACTAACAAATTTAATTGACTTTTCTATGAGGTTTATGGTTTAAAATATTAGTTATTACATCGACGATTTAATATACCAAAAGAATTCCAAAGTTTATGTTGCGGAGAATATTATTTGTAAACCATTTGTTTATGCGTTTGAAAATAAGAAATGTGATTCTTTTATGCATAAAATAACCAATATATTGCAAAAATATGAAAACAATTGTAGTATTGAAAAAACCCATAAAGTGTGGATTCTGGTTTTTATGTACAAAATGGTTAACTAGATAAAAATCTAGTTTCCCTAAAAGATAGATAATCTACTTTACTTAAATTTTGATTGGATGAAAACTAGATTTTGAAAAAAACAAAAGATATGAATGATGACCAAGAAATAAAGAAAAATAATGCATTCCTTAATATTTTAAAAAAGATTTACCATTTATAAGGAATAGTTTTTCTTTTCCATTCCCTCTCGTTCCTTTTATCAATATTGTTCCTTACTAAATATAATAAAGAATATTCTTAGAATTTTATTCTTATATATTATTTTTTTATTTGTTCCTCATGTTCTTTTGATGGTTACAAGTTAGACCCAAAAACAAAAAGCTACTTTAGAATCTACAAACAATCAACCGTTCCGGGTAGATCAAACCCGGTGAAGTATTAAGTTTCTCAACCTTGCATTTATGGGATACTAGTATATCTAAAAAGATACGGGTCTGACTGAAGTTTGAAAGCAATATGGGTTTAAATGGAAACGATAAATTCATACGTAAGTGTCCCGATAACGAATCCAGCCCAAAAAAAAAAACAGAAAGATACGGTCAGGTCATTTCGTCACATCGTTGCTGTGTTGACATTTCGATCGTGTAACCGAAGTTGGTGACGATTGAATGATAAGGCGGATTGGTGACTTTCGATCACTTTCCGACTTTTTCAGTATGTTTTTTTTTGATTAAAACTCTTTCACGTATGATACATGTTAGCTATTTTATTTCAAACATTCTGATTTAGTTTATAAGTGTATGATAATTTAGTTTATTGCATATTTTCACTTCTAAATTTGTTTTTATTTCACTTAATTAACACATAAGAGAAGTTACACTAAGTCAAAGTCAACTTTAGCTCAATATGTCAGAAGAGTATCAGTTCCGTTCATATTACTTCGTATATCATAGGTTTAATTTTTTTCCATCATTTGCTTCTCAAATATTTTTCCATCATTTGCATCTCAAATATTTTTGTACGGTATATATATGTTATTTACTATATATGAAGATATACAGATCAAGACAAAAAAAAGTCTGTAAAAACACTGTGGATTCGATCACAATAATTCAAGACTCCTACAAAAAAAAATGACTCATACAATTTTGAAATTAAATAAAAATGGAATCAAGATGCTCATATGTTTGTAAAATACAGCAAACAAAAGCGTAGGTTTAATTTGTTTATATGTATAAACATTTTGTTATTAAAGAGAAAAAGAAAAAGAAAAAAACCTTCGCTGACAAGCAAGCCAAAGAAGAGCACAAAGCTACCGGCACTGAGAGATTTTCCAGGAGAAGAAAACGTCTGAGAATAAGCACCGAGAGTACACGCAGCTCCAACCAGTCCGTTCACAAGAACTTCATAGATGGGTTAGAATATGAGCTTAGATGAGATCACCGGGAGCTACCTACTCCAGAGGCGACACGAGAAAATCTCAACGTTTGAGGCAACCAGGTGAATCTCTCCTTTTTGTGGTTTTTGTCGATGGTTGAGAACGGCTTCCGGTTCTTAAGGATTATGAATCCGAGTTAGCGGAACGCGCCGGAAATATGAGTCGAGCGAAGCTAGTTAGGAATATTTTGATTCGAGAAATTTTGTTTGAATCGAAGCTTGTATTCGAAATCCTTATTCCCATTTCAGATCGATTTATAAAATTATTATTTAAAAAAAAAGTCCGCTCACAAGAGATTGCATGTTTCTTCTGCTCACGCTTATCTGCCTTGGCTTCACCTTCTCTTCTTGTTCTCGATTCTCTTCTTCTTTCTCTGTCTTTCTTCACTGCCTCAACATTTTTAGGGTTCAACGATGAAGTGGAGAGAATCTATCTGTGATTCTATGATGTGGGTTTGATTGTGTTTTGATTTGTAATAATAAGTTAATGATGAACACAAAATGCAGTCTTTTGGGGTTTGCTTTGAGGCCTTTTGATAGTTAGAAATTCAACTCGTAATAGAAGAATTAGTGGTGGGTTTAGATCCAAGATATTACTAGAATTAATTGATGTTGTGTATAGAACAAGTAATAGTATTAGTATGATTTAAATTTGTGAAAACAAAAGTTTCCCTAGCTTGGCATTTTTGTCAATTATGGGCCTTAAGCTAGTATATGGGCCTATCCTAATTTAACCCATGGTGCAATGACCACTATTGCGGGTGGCATCTACGTGGCTTGTTTAAGGCCTCTGTTGATAATCTAAACAAGTCTCTCTCTCCATCACAAAAGGAAAGAACAATGAGCCCGCCAAGTCCATACATAGCAGAGACTGTCCCATCCTCCTCTCTCTGTCTCCTTTTCCTATGGCCGCTAGCTTCTGCGGTTGGACCCTTCAGCCACCCTTTCTCTCTAACTTTAGGCGCCCACCGGTCAGATCTCCCTTCATACGGTCTTCTTCAACTTCTTCCAATGGCAACCTTCCCATCAAGAAATCTTTTCCTGGTTCTCTCTCTCTCTTTCTATATTTATTTTCTTATGTTTACTTCAAAAACTAAAGGTGAAATTGTAACACAAAATAAAGGTGAAATTTGTAGCTCTGACTGAATCATGACAAGTCACTTACGTGTTCCCACTATCCTAATAATCTTAGGAGAGGTCATTGTTCAACTGGAGAGGACCCTAACCATTGTGTTAGAGGTTTCCAGTTCAAGTGACGACTAAGACGAAACTAATATACCATGTTGTGGTTTCGGGTAGGCAGAATGCTACTGTAGTGATAATCTTTTAAAGCTGCAACTTCGTTTCTTGCAATGCGAGTAAAAAACGAACCCTGAACTACTTGAGGAAGGGTATTAGGAATAATGTATCTCACATTGAGAATTCACTGGGACATTAAGTAATATATAAAAAGTTAGGATCAATCCACGCCAATTGATTTTAAGTTGGAAGCCTATAACAAACCTGAAGCTAACAAATGTGATATTTAACTACCGTCACTGTATGGTTGTGTGTTTTTAGGGGAGCCTGAAGCAGATGTTGTGGTTATTGGAAGTGGCATAGGAGGATTATGTTGTGGTGCATTGTTAGCTAGATACAATCAAGATGTGCTCGTCCTCGAGAGCCATGACCTTCCCGGTGGCGCTGCTCACTCCTTTGAGATCAAAGGTTACAAATTTGACTCAGGTCCTTCTCTGTTTTCTGGCTTACAATCACGAGGACCTCAAGCAAACCCACTTGCTCAAGTAAACAAATGTTTCTCTTTTTCGCCAAGTCCTGTTTTTTGTTATGTGTTTTTGGAGTTTGTTCTTGTTCATTGGGTTGATAAATTGTTGGTTTCAGGTTCTAGATGCTTTAGGTGAATCACTTCCATGTGCCAAATATGATTCTTGGATGGTTTACTTACCTGAAGGAGATTTCTTGTCACGCATAGGCCCTACTGATTTTTTTAAGGTAACAAATGTTTGAAGTCACATTCTGTGAGATGATATGATACTGTATCTCTGATCTTGTTTTTCCTATTACAGGATCTTGAGAAATATGCAGGACCTAACGCTGTGCAAGAGTGGGAGAAGCTTCTTGTGAGTTCTTATTTGTCAAAATGAATTAACATTTTCTAGCAAGATTTCATCTGCTAATAATCACATGAATATGAAACCTGGCAGGGAGCAATACTCCCTCTGTCTTCTGCTGCTATGGCATTACCACCATTGTCTATTCGCGGTGATCTTGGTGTTCTCTCCACAGCTGCTGCTAGGTAGTACGTAGTAGTGTATCAGAAAAGAATCACTCTCACTTGTAGTATTTTTCTTAATATGTTTGATTGTTTCTTGCTAGATATGCTCCTTCCCTCTTAAAATCTTTCATCAAAATGGGTCCTCAAGGGGCCTTAGGAGCCACAAAGCTTCTCCGACCCTTCTTGGAGATTGTTGATTCTTTGGAGTTGAAAGACCCTTTTATAAGAAACTGGATTGATCTTCTTGCATTTCTTCTCGCTGGAGTCAAATCTGATGGCATTCTTTCTGCAGAAATGGTAACAAGAATGTCTAATATTTTTTGGTGGACAAGACAAGGTTCTAATAAAGTAGTTGCTTGTTCTGTGTGCAGATCTACATGTTTGCGGAATGGTACAAACCAGGCTGCACACTGGAGTATCCTATTGATGGCAGTGGAGCAGTGGTTGAAGCGCTTGTCCGTGGCTTGGAGAAGTTTGGTGGACGGTTGTCTCTTAAAAGCCATGTTGAGAACATTGTCATTGAGAATGGTAAAGCCGTTGGAGTCAAGCTAAGGAACGGTCAAGTATGAAGGGTTCATGTATTGACGTAACTATTTCAATCTTTCTTTCATCATTTCACTCATTTTGATATGTAAATGATCACAGTTTGTTCGAGCTAGAAAGGCTGTAGTCAGCAACGCTTCCATGTGGGACACCTTAAAGCTCTTACCTCCAGGAGCTCTTCCAGATTCATACGTTACAGGCGTGAACACAACGCCTCAGTGTGAATCATTCATGCATCTTCACTTGGGATTTGATGCAAAGGTATGAACAGGAAGAAACGTTTTCATGTTAGTGTGTTTTGTACTTTTCTTGTTATTTTGAGTTCTTGTTAATGGAACAGGAACAAGGAATAGCAGATGACCTTGAGATTCATCATATTGTTGTGAATGATTGGGACCGTGGTGTGGATGCTGACCAGAATGTGGTTCTGATATCAGTCCCTAGTGTTCTTACCCCGAACCTTGCACCACCAGGGAAACATGTTCTGCACGCTTACATGCCTGGAACTGAACCTTTTAGTCTCTGGGAAGGTCTTGACAGGAAAAGTGCTGAGTATAAGGATCTCAAATCACAACGGTCCGAGGTAACACATCATATCTATTCTTTTTAGACTTGAGTGTAGCTTTTTTTTTTTGTTTGAATGCCAAGTGGTTCGGGGGTCAAAAGCCCTTAATCCTCCCATGCTTGAAACCACAACATATAATATTAGTTTTGTCTCATCGATCACCCGAACTTGGGACCTCACAATGATCAGGATCATTTCCAATTGAGCTAGTGACCTTTGGTGCAGTTCTTTAAACTGAAACCAAACAAATGTCATTTTGAAAGTGAATGATAACAATATCAAATTTGGTGTAGCCAAACTTAAGAAAAAAGTCATCTCAACTTTAATGTTAACCAATATGTGATGGTACCGTTGGTGATTAGGTGATGTGGAAAGCGGTGGAGCGAGCTTTAGGGCCAGGGTTTAAGAGGGAGAAATGCGAGGTGAGTTTGGTGGGAACACCATTGACGCATCAGAGGTTTCTGAGGAGGAATAGAGGAACATATGGGCCTGCAATAGAGGCAGGGAAAGGTACCTTTCCTGGCCATTCTACTCCCATTCCGCAGCTTATGTGTTGTGGCGACTCGACCTTTCCTGGGATTGGTGTCCCTGCCGTGGCTGCTAGTGGTGCCATTGTTGCCAATTCGCTTGTTACAGTTTCTAAGCATTCAGAGCTTCTTGATGCTATAGGCTTGTAGATATATATGTGCTATTACTATTGTGTATGTTTCTTCCATTCACTTCTTTTCTTGGTATGGTGTCACTCATCCATTGCAACGATTATCAAGGATATCAAATAATTATATCTAAGTATGTTTTATATATTTACCAGAAAGGGTAAGTAGTGAAGCAGATAATTAGCTAAGGTTGCAAAGGATCTTACCAAATTATGTTGTATCATTGAATATATTGTAATTTTCTCATTATGGACGACGAGAAAAACAAGATTCTCATAATAAAAGACGAAAACACACATAAACAATAGATGTATTCATAATGGATGTGGCAGATAAGATCAATACCAGAAACATATAACTCAGCTTCTCTTTTACCACCCCAAGAATCAATACATTCAGTTAATACTTTTCTACAAGTCTTGTCACTAGTCATAGTGTGGCAAGTACCTTTAACACATATTCTCACTGTAACTGTGACGTTGTAAACCCAATTCTACTCCATAACAACTGAATGGGGGGGGGGGAGCTTAATCTTTTTGAGCATGTCCAATACTAATTGCTGTAAGAAAAAGTGTTGGCAATGGTAAACTGTTTCTAGGACTTCTCCCTCATTTTGGCTCTGGCAAACACAACTCCAGCCACAAGACCTGTAGACCAAACAAGCCTCTCTTAAGGTTAATGCACATCACGAGAGATATGTCTAACTCTGAGATATTTGACAATCGAAAAGAGAGACTGCTTACCAAAGAGTATGCTTGCTGAGTTCTGCAAACTGGTTGGTACATGGAAAAGAACGATCCCCGCAATAGACAAAGGTATCTTGTTTAGTGATCCCACCAAGCTGTGAAATTACATTAAAACACAAAGATGAAGCAAGTACAGAGTTTGATATTGTATTTTAATGTCTAATTACTTACCTGTATGTTGTAGCTCCCGTTTGATGAAGAAACCACATCGAAGTGAAGCTAATAGCAAGACCTAGAAGTCCACTGAGTGTCATGACCATCCAGAAACTTGGCAATCGAAGAAGTGGCCTGCACAAAACATAATAGGCAAATCACTTTGGTTTTTTTAAGATAACACAAATCATTTCTTATTTGACAGGAAAAATGTCAGGAAGTCGTCACTCACGTGTTATATAGATAATCCATCTCGTTGAAAGCAAAAGAAAGAATAAGGCCAAGCGGTAATGAAAGCGTGTTATTAAGCAAGACCATGGAGAATTCGTTCAAGTTTCCAGATTGAGTAACTTGCTTGGCCGTATCCATTGTCTTTCTCAGTGTCAGCTGCAACATAAAAAACAGAATATTAACAAATCTCATATAGTAGCTGATAATGTTGCATCTCAAGAGCATCTTCAAAATGAGAATCAAGCAAGGAACATAATAATAATGATCGAGAAGAACCATCTTCAAAAAGCATGTTTCATGTGCTCTGCTTTTCATATTTGTGTTTTATGGTTTCAAATAAGTCTAGTAGATATGGTGATAAGAGCATGCAAAAAAATCAATTGTTTACTCACAGAGTACGATGCAGTTAAGAAACAATTAGCAATTTGCCAGGCATAGCCAACAGCATTGAAAGAAAGATCTGTTATCCCTCCAGAAACTGCAGAAATGATCTGCATTAAGGAAGAGAAGAATCTATTATTAGACTCTATCAAATAAATTATTATCATTCTAATAATATCCATGAAGAACACAAGCTTGACATTCACTAGCAGACTGTTTTGTATATATGTGAATCCAAGTACTAGAACCGTTGTTCAAAAAAGAAATCTTTCAAAAACTCCAATGAACACATGGTCTTTTGGAACAATTTATAGCAGGCTAACTAACAGATTCAGTTTGGAACACTTTAAAAGTGGATAAACCTACCATTAAGAAAAGAGCAAGCCACACTCTGTTGTCATGATGCTTGTTGAATAGATACATCTCACCAACTGCTGTTATTACATTAGTGACATTCTTCAGGACAGTGACCATTGCTACGTTGATGTATTTCAAACTGTCAAAAGCAAAAATGTAAATCAAATCCGCACTTCAAATTGTGTCCATAATATAGTAAGTGATTTTTAACTTTCTCATGTCGATGATGGAGTGAAAGAAAGGACTAATTAACTGTAAAAAGAGAAAAAGCCTTTCCCATATTCCTACCTAAACATGCTCGTGATAAGCATCCCAACAAATATCACGTTCACGGGGAACCAGACCTTTATCAATCTCCAGGTCAATGGTTCAGTTGTTATTAGACCCATTAAGCTCAAAGCCATAACAATGATCACTGAGACAAGATTCTGCAACATCAAAGAGAAATAAGAATATATAAAATATTGACCATACCATTCTGCTAGGGGAAATTGCATGAACATACCTGGTATAACATTAAGAATATCCCAGCATTGAAGTTGTAGCTGGAAAGAACAAACTTGTTTACTAGTATCATGCTGCATGATGAAACGCAATAAGCTAAACCGGATAACAAAGCCTGATTAGGTATCTTTCTCAGAGTTGGTTTATCTCCAGCTTTTCGTGTCTTCCCATCTTCCAAGTCCACTCCATCGTGTTCGTAAGATTTCATTGCCACTGAGGACCTACCATATAAATACAGAATCAGTGCGAGTCACATCTTCAAGGATAATTTCCTTCCAAACATTTTTTCTGAAAGAAATCCAAGGTTATATTAGTTTCGTCCCAACATCAATAGAACGAGAAACCTCTGACACAATGGTCAGTGTCCTTTGCGGTTGTCCGGTTGTCCGGTTGAGTTAACGTCCTCTTGTTTCCTCTCAACCATTTCAAGAGTGACAAAATAGATCAATCATCCGTAGTAATACAAAAACTTGAGCTAAAAGAGCTACAGTTTGTTTGTTCATTTACCAATATCCTGAACTTGTGGACAACTTAAGTGGGAAAGACATTCTTTCTACCTCACTTCTGATACGAAGTGAAAGCAGCAAAAAAAGTCGCAACTTTATCTAAAATACTTGAAAGATGTCCAAAATGTCAAAAAAAAAAAATATCTCATTTTTTGAATCTATTCCATTCCTAACTTGGAATCATGAAAGAAGAAAGTAAAGGAGTGTTGAGAGTGAACCTGATCACTTCTCTCCTAAATGCACAGGATTGTTGTATTAAGAACTCCGTTCACATGAAATTTGGTGTGCCAATCTCCAGTGGGATGAAACTACTACTAATAAACTCAAGTGCTTGTCCTCTAAAGAGGCCCCAAATGGCTAAGTCCTTCAGTAAAGATGTTAAGTGTCAGTTTCAGAGTTACAGATAAACGAAAGCAAAGTAACTATACATCCATTGAAAGCTTCTACGTTCTTTAAGACACACCAATTAGATCGTTAAAATTGGCCAAGTATGGTAAAGGAAAGAACACACACAAACCAACATACTATATTTAGATTTCTCACATACACAATAAAATCAGCAAAATTCCCTGAGTATTCAAGCAAGTCAACGTTTAAGACTTAAGATAAGCTACAAAGTCCAAATTAGCTCCAAATCTCATTAGATTGTTAAAAAGCAAATAAAGAAAGTACCTTTGAAGATTCACCTTCGAAACCCAGATCACGTTTCCCTCGAATCAATCAGAAAGTCTTCGTCTTTAACAGTCTCGATCTGGTCTTTTCTGTCAAACCAAAGTCGATGCTAACCTGCGCCAACTCTTCTAAATCACAAGTTAGCAATCTAATAAGACTTGTGATTGTTTTGGTAAGATGAGTGATAATTATCAACA
>CAJHQP010000235.1:0-232951 GCA_905132765.1 Moricandia arvensis | reverse complement strand
GAGAGAGAGAGAGAGAGAGAGAGAGAGAGAGAGGAGAGAGAGAGAGAGAGAGAGAGAGAGAGGGAGAGAGGAGAGAGAGAGAGAGAGAGAGAGGAGAGGAGAGAGAGAGGAGAGAGAGAGAGAGAGAGAGAGAGAGAGAGGGAGAGAGAGAGAGAGAGAGAGAGAGAGAGAGGAGAGAGAGAGAGAGAGAGAGAGAGAGAGAGAGGAGAGAGAGAGAGAGAGAGAGAGAGAGAGGGAGAGGAGGAGAGAGAGGAGAGAGAGAGAGAGAGAGGAGAGAGAGGAGAGAGAGAGAGAGGGAGAGAGGAGAGAGAGAGAGAGAGGAGAGAGAGAGAGAGAGAGAGAGAGAGAGAGGAGAGAGAGAGAGAGAGAGAGAGAGAGAGAGAGAGGGAGAGAGAGAGAGAGAGAGAGAGAGAGAGAGAGAGAGAGAGAGAGAAGAGAGAGAGAGAGAGAGAGAGAGAGAGAGAGAGAGAGAGAGAGAGAGAGAGAGAGAAGAGAGAGAGAGAGAGAGAGAGAGAGAGAGAGAGAGAGAGAGAGAGAGAGAGAGAGAGAGAGGGAGAGAGAGAGATTATGAGATTATCCTCCCAAAGATTGTTTCATATGATCTTGATCGATTATCAGTAGGTCCCTTTTTAAAACAATGACTCTCGTATTGTTGTATTGTTTCGTTAAGGTCATTTTCTCTTACCTTACAAAAGTTGAATATCAATACAAGGAAATATTTTCTCATTTATTTGTAATCTTGGCCGTTGATCTACATATTACAGATTTTGACCCCATAATAAACTACACATACATAGAAATATAAACGTAAGAAGGTAATAAATAATGCATAATCGAGATAAAATAAAAACATGGTTTTAGGAAACTTCTCCAGATTAAATTACAGATTTGTCTCCCTCATACTAACAAATCTCTAAAGCGAATAAATTTATGTAAAGAAATATAATCTCTTAACAGGGTTTAAAAAACTTCTCAACAGAATTACGGTTGACACAACATTATGGGAAAAAACTGAACTAAAACTTAAAAGAAAGCAGTTGCTCAAAAAAACTTAAAAATAGAAATTAGTTTTTTCCTAGGCTTGAACTGGTGCAGGTTATATACTATGGAATTTACCAGTTTTCAGTCATAGTATAAGTCTTTTTAGGGTGTATTATATGTGTTTGGAGTTTATTTTAGAGTCTTTTCAGGTCCAGATATGTTTTGGAGCAATGTAGAGATTATTAAGCATTTGGGAGCTTATTGATAAGGAAACTCGTAGTTGTTCAAAAAATCAGAAGTTAGAGCCGAGATTCATAAGAAACATTAGTCGACACCTCTTAATTGGTGTCGCTCGACACCCATGCGAGTAGACGGGCCCGACTTGATTCAAAACCGACTCAGACCCAGAAGATCCACATATTACAGAACTACCCATGGCCAACACTATGCCTAATATTTATAGGTTTTGCCATTGTCTTGGGCAACAACCACCTTTCAATTTACCATCATAGTTATTCCTAGAAGCTTTTTGTTTTGGAGGAAGATCAAGATTCCTTCAGAGATTTGTGCTAGAACTATATTGTTTTCTTATTCTATCTATTTATGTTATTCATTCAGTTTATCTTTATGTCTTGCTTAATTATGATTGAGTAGTTACATTGTTAGATTTAGGGTTATTAGGGTTTAGATGAATTATTGAAATATAGAACTGCTAGGGTGATTTATAAATATCCTTCAACATAATTGGTCTAACTCCTTGTATTATAGAGTAGGAAACTAGAACCCTGAATTTAGGATCATTGACAACTGCGGTAGTGGGTTCAACTCCAGATAATAATTATTTTGAGCTAGGTTGTTAGGAGCATGACGACTGGTTTATTTAACATAGTGAACATATCGATTAGGACGTTAATGCTTGTCTAAGGAAGTACCAATCGACACTATGTAGTAACGATCAATACTCGTTCCTTGTTCGCACGCAACAGTTGGAACATAGGACTTAGTCATCTGATTAGACTCGAAATAAAAGCTGCATATCTTACTATTGCATTCGAGTTCTAGGACGGTTCAATAAATATCATTACCATCTATAAATCATAATTTTGATTACATGAAACCATATGTCTAGCTGCTTTCCCATATATCTTACAGACAACTGATTACTTGTTTACTGCTTTATTTTTTGCTTAAGTAATTATTGCCTAGCTTATTCTAAATTTCTCTAGTATACTTTGTGTCCACATTCTCTGTGGATTTGATCCCTAAATACTATAATCTGATCGTATTTGAGAGAAGGTTGCTCTAGGGTAATTTGAGTTATATCAAATTTGGCGCCGTTGCCGGTAAGCATTGAATTTGCCATTAGACTTGATTGATAGGTTTAGACTAGGTTTTTATTTATTTTTTAGTTACTCACATAAACTTTATCTTGTGTCTATTAGATGCATGCCCAACAGTACCATAATCAACAAGGAAAAATAGTTTTTATCAAAGGGCAGTCTTGGGTACATTCTCACAAAGCCATAAAACTCTATTTATATGAAGTTTACATGCTGAGAACCCTAGTTACATGAGGTTTGGGGTAAATTTGACTGGTTTGGCTTTAGGCTTCTATACTCCCCCACAGACTTGGCCATTGATGCAATCAACAAGCCAACTTAATTTGAATGGTGCAAGCAAGAAGCCAAGTATGAAGATGCCCATGAGTGAAGCTTTGGCATGAGCAAGTAGTCAAAGATCATTGGCAAGTAACTTGATGACTCCTTCTGATGTGATCATGGAAAGCACCAATGAATGGAAGCATGAACCTGAAGAGCTTGTAGTTGAGGATGCAACATTGAAGAATGCTTTGAAACAAGAAGAATATATTAGTCTTGGTCGAAGTTTGATCAATCAAGACACTCATCACCATTCAAGCTACCATATCTTCAAGCTGATCATCATCTAGGCAAGTAGGATTGCGTGTGCTATTTTCCTTGCTCTCGGTTTTGTCCCAAAGAGGTTTTACGGAGGAACGTTTTTTAACGAGGCCACAAGACTACTTCACATATCACCTAGCTGATGATCTCGGACCTACACATGAAGAACCTTATGCTATTTTATATTTCTAAGTTTTTTATGTATTTTAAAACTTCAGTCTTTGTGTGTTTACCAAGAGGAGCCTTGTTTTTACTCCTTGTATTTTCGAGATGCTGTGCATGTACAGCCTTCTCTCCTATATATTGTGCACGAAATTCAGAAATAAACTATCATCTTTTCAGTCTAAATCTTGTTTCCTTTCTTCTACTTCTCTCTCGAGTTGTATGAGAGTTTCTGGTGTGTAATATCCAGAGATCAAGGGTTCCTTATTTGGTGTGTCATATCCAAATTAGAAGTCTAGGAGTATCAAGAGATCCATCCATACCTCTTGTGTCACCATTTGATCCTCATGCCTTGAGAAACTTGAGTCTTTTGATTTGTTTCTGCAAGGATTATCCCATCTGTTCCAGAGCATCATCCTAGAATCGTATTATATGGTATCAGAGAAATCTTTGGAAAGGAAGTGTTCTTATTCTCTGATTTTCGATATTAACTCTTCATATCAGTCTGGAAATCAGTAGATCTGTTTGTTCTGTGTAAAATATGATAAACTAGGGTTCTTTGATCTGTTTGGTGTTTGAACTCTTCATCTATTTGCAGAAATTTCGATCTGTGTTTGTTTGTGTTTGTTTGATCTGATTCTGTTAGATTTGTGAATTGTCAATCAGGATTCAATGTTTTGGATTACCCAAAACCTTAGATCATGTTTTGTTTAAGGTTTTGTGATTGAATTCTCATCTGTTCAGATTGTTAAAATCGAAAATCACCTTGAACTTGTTCTGTTTTGTTGATATGCTTCTATTCTAAGATTTTTGAAATCAATCTGAGTAGTTTTAGATTTGATTTTTCGAAATTTTTTCTGTTCTATGATTAAGAATTGAGTTTGTTTCGTTTTTCTGTGTGTTTTAAGGGTTTGTAGTTGTTTTATTTTGTGTAGTTCTGTTTCTGTTGTTAAATCTGTTTCTGTTTGCAAATCTGTGTATTTGTTTCTGCAAGAACTTGTTACCGGTTGTGTTATTTCTTTTGTTTCAGGAACCATGGACAGATATGAAGAAGGAGGAATCAATATTGCTAAGACTGCTACTTTGCAGAAGATAATGAAATTCAGGATGGATGATTAGAGGCAGAGAAGAAAAGAAAGAGAATACCATGGATCATCCAGAGATTATTACAGTCTGAAAGGGTATGATCAGCTACAAAAAAAACCAGAAGCATGGCGTTTTAAAATATAAAGTTCTTTCCTTCCATGGCACGGCTAATCCTGCAAAATATGTGGAGTGGAAAGAGAAAATGGAGTCAATTTTCAAATGTAAAAACTATGCTGAAGCAAAGGAGGTCCAAATAGCTACTTCTGTGTTTTATGGTGATGCTTTCAGCTGGTGGAATCAATTGGTAAGGTCTAGAAGACGCTATGGAAAAGAACCAGTAGAAACCTGGCGTAAATTGAGGACTATAATGCGTGAAGAGTATGTTCCCAGACAGTATTGTAAAGAAGTACTTCAAAAGCAAAGAAGGATGAGACAAGAAGACACTTGCTTGATGCAGCCTGAGACAGAACTGTACTCACCATTCTCGGTTCAGAATCAACAAAGCAGCAAGATATCACGTCCATCAACTGAAGCTGATTCAGCAGCAAGACGACAACCTGTTTCAGAAAGAAGGAAGCGGTCTCTAAGCCAGCTATGGAAGATAAACATTCTTGGTTCAGTAAGGAGGACATGAAGAAGATGTCAGAAATGCTTAAAGATATATTCAAACAGACCAAGACCACTTCTCCATCCTTAGAAGCACAGATCCATGAGCCTTTCACTGCTGTCTCAAAACTCAACGATACAGAACCTGACTCAGCTGCTCCTATCCAAGAAGATCAAGCCAAAGTAACATCACCTATCTTTCATAAAGAAGATCAGCCTGTTCAGAACATGATTCCTTTCAAACAAGTCATGGTAGCAGAGGAGACACCCAGGGAACCACAGACAACTCGCAGTATGAATCAACTGATTGTCTTTGATCCATGCGATTTCCCAAAGACATTCTTGGGTACTTTTCTGATCACTTCTTTTGTTTGGTACAATAATAGAGAAATGGAGCTATCAAGACATGGCTTGGGTATGAGACATGTTGTATTTGAGCCTGGAGGAGAGGTCTGGAATCAGAAGAACAAGACCAAACTGATTGAGAAGAAATCAGCAGCATAAACCTTGATTTAGTGATGTTTTATCCTCTGGAGAAAAGTTGTTGCACAGCTCAGCTCGTAAAGAGTTTCACTATGAAACCAAATGGAGAATGAAGTCAAGTCAGTCATGGATCCAACAAACCATACCACGCAGCAAATTGACACCTGATCATCGATATTTCTAGATTTGCAAAACATGTTGGTTTGGATCTTTCCCAAGAGAAACTTATATCTGATTGTGCTGGAAGGTTACAAACCTACTCGTGGAGACCTGGAGCATATGTCCACAAGATTATCATACTTGGAGAGTGCTCTGTTCGTGCTAGAACCAGCTGGGGTCATAAGGAGTTGGAAGTGATCAAAAACTTGCATCTTGACCATATCAAGATATGGAAGCCACCAGATATGCATCAACTTCAGTACCGTTGCAGAAATTATCAAAATATGATTGGAGATGAAGAATTCACAAGAGTAACTAGTGAAGTGATTATTGGAGCAGGAGAAGAACTCATGTTTTCTTCTTAAATCCAGAAAAAACCACCAAATCAACTTATTTTACAGCAATCTCCAAAGAAACCAACCCAAGGTAACAATCTAAACTCAAAGAAGAACATGAAACCTGATTTGCTTCTGTTGGTACAGGAAAAATTGTTATGAGTTGTACACTTTTGGAAAAGAAGGATATAAGCTATGAATCAACATGTCCCACATTCTTAGTCCTTCCTACATCTACAAGAAATCAGTTTGAGGCTAAAACCAATTTAGAGTTACAAGTTACTGATTCTACAACTCAGGTACACCTACACTTTATTATGAACTATCTGAGTTTAGAACATCTCAATCCTATATATGGCGACCAAGTGAGCATTCTAAGGTAAGTGATCATGTTTTCCAGAGTTCTTTTATTGATTACACATATATGATACATTTGTTTTTGTCAAAAGAGCCATGTGCATATTATGATGAAGCTTTGCAGCATACAAGGAGAAAGAACAAGCATGTGGAAGACAAGTGGTTCAAACAACCTGATTTGGATCAAGATAAGAACCCAGACGTCACTGGATTCTTCCTCATCAAAGAAGCACCACCAAATGCAGCACACAAGCCAAACCGAGCAAAAAAAAATTTGGGATAAGATTATTACTCTTTGATATTTTTTCATGTGCTAACTTGCTTTGTTTAAATGTATCAGGTTTGAGTAATGAATCAAGAACTAAATGGATCAGTGCCTTCTACATGTCCAAACCAGTCATAAACAATGCCTATCAAAGAGGCTTGCAAGGTAAGTGTAATCTGATTTTAAACTTTGATGTTATTGACTTGGTTCCCACTATTGCAGATAAAACAGATTTGAGGACAAATCTTTTTGAAGAGGGAGGGGATGATGTGATCATGGAAAAGCACCAACGAATGGAAGCATGAACCTGAACCTGAAGAGCTTGTAGTTGAGGATGCAACATTGAAGAATGCTTTGAAACAAGAAGAATATATTAGTCTTGGTCGAAGCTTGATCAATCAAGACACTCATCACCATTCAAGCTACCCCATCTTCAAGCTGATCATCATCTAGGCAAGTAGGATTGTGTGTGCTCTTTTCCTTGCTCTCGGTTTTGTCCCAAAGAGGTTTTACGGAGGAAGGCTTTTAACGAGGCCACAAAACTACTTCACATATCACCTAGCTGATGATCTCGGACCTACACATGAAGAACCTTATCCTCTTTTATATTTCTAAGTTTTTATATTATTTTCAAACTTCAGTCTTTGTGTGTTTTCCAAGAGGAGCCTTGTTTTTACTCCTTGTATTTTCAAGATGTTGTGCATTTACAGCCTTTTCTCCTATATATTGTGCACGAAAATGAGAAATAAACTTTCAACTTTTCAGTCTAAATCTTGTTTCCTTTCTTCTACTTCTCTGTCGAGTTGTATGAGAGTTTCTGGTGTGTAATATCCAGAGATCAAGGGTTCCTTATTTGGTGTGTCATATCCAAATCAGAAGCCTAGGAGTATCAAGAGATCCATCTGTACCTCTTGCGTCACCATTCGATCCACATGCCTTCAGAAACTTGAGTCTTTTGATTCGTTTCTGCAAGGATTATCCATATGTTCCAGAGCATCATCTTAGGAACGTATTACCTTCCAATTTGGAGAATTGTCCTATTTTTCTCACAATGAGTAAGATATTTTATCCTCTTTGTTCGACTAAGCTATGTCACGGCCAAAAAATATTCATCCTAAACCCTATCTCTCTGTTTCCAGTCTATCTGGCACCAAAACTCTCTGTTTTCACAATCAGTTTCTCTTAGACATTCAAACAAACATATTGTGTGCACTTTTCAAAAATAAAAATTTGCTGCCATTAATTACACCATTATCAAACCCAAAATGTTCCAGTAGCCTTCTATACCTTCTTGAGTTCAATCCTACTATCTAAGCCATCCACCAAACCACCACGTGAATAGTCAACCAAAATATCTACATAGATATTTAGAGCCACCATTTTTTGATGAAAAGTTACTTTACCATGGATTAGAGATAGACAAGGCTTGATTATTTCCTAAAACAAAAACTTGCACATAATTCACTTTCTGATACTTGTACCCCTTGATGTCACCGGAACCATCGTCAGAGCCACCATCAGATTTGCCTGATGCTTAGTCGTAAGTGCATCACATCTTGGAGAACAGTAGTGCTGTGATTTCTCCTTTGATTTTGAGCTCAAAACATCATTACCAGTAAATTTTGATGCTCTAAGTCTAGCATCATCAGTTCCCTCATGTTCTGTTGGACGTAGTCATTGTAATCACATATTTAAGTGGTGGGCTCACCGACAATAAGGTAAGAGGATGCTCGGGATGAGAGGAAAAAGTTTGGGAAGTTCGCTTGTTTAATAGAAGCATGAGATAAAATCCCATAAACCACCGTGGTCTCTTGTACCATGCAGGAGAATCCATATTAACATAGATTGAACTCATAAGAGATTTATTGAAAGATAGAGTAGATTATAAAGGTTTTATTAATATAATAGAAACTAAAGGGAAGAAGAAAGATTGTTTTCACCAAGATCAAAATGATTTTGTAACTGATATTCAGAAAAATGAAGGTTTGTCTAACATCAAATAACAGCCTTGGTTACATTCTCACAAAGTCAATACAAATCTATTTATATGTAATTTACATGATGAGAACCCTAGTTACAGGGGTTTTGGGCTAAAGTTGATTGGTTTGGGCTTTATGCTTGAATACTCTATCTCTTTAAATATATTCATATTTTATTCACGTTTTCTTACGTATACATGTACATCGACCTTGAGCTTTCATCTTGAACACTTCAACCTTGCCCATTTAGTTTTTTCTTAGTCTAGTATTGTTTCAATTGTCGTTGACATACCTTGTAAACCTTTAAACATCAATATATAAATCAATTCTTATTAACTTGAGTCTCATTACATTGTTGTGTTCTAAAGATATTGTTGTCTACAAGTTATTTTTTTCCTAATTTACAAATACCCATATTATCAAAATTTTACTGCAAGTTTTAGGATCCACATTTTCCTTGATAACGGAATACGTTTTCCACGGGACCATTCCTCCTCATCACGGAAAAGCTCGAAGGCTTAAAAGGAGCTCATATTACTCTATATAAAGGAAGAAATAGAGTACAAATGAATCCTTGCTGAGCCTTATCTCAAATGCTTACACGACATAGAACAAAATTCACGATGGCCAGTGCAGATTCTACTCCGGTGGACAAAACTTTCCATTCTCATTAAAAAGTAAGGATATTAATGGCCAACCATTGTTAAAGATTTCGAGACGTATTCCCTCAAATGCGAAAAAGTCCATTACCACGCTCCTATAATCCCTTTTTAGATATATATTAAAATCAATCCGTATAAATGGAAAATAGTTCCGGTTACAAGCTCTATTCAAACAAAAGTTCTATTTATTACAACTAGCTTTGTCCACCCACTAAACCCGACAATTCCGCTTGTGTGCTTTTAATAAACTTTAGAAATCGATTAATGTTCTCAGCTGTCAACGATGACCACAAGAAAGTGAGGTTCTCCTCGTTACCTCGGATGCTGGGCGTCCCTATGTCGGTTACAGAGTATCTAGGTCTCAATGGACTCCTCGAAACATATAACCGTCACTTCCATGATGCACAAACGCTAATGGAGAATGTAATGGGAGACATACCAAAGGATGACCGCTCCAAACCCCGCTGTACAACTCCACAAGCGCCACTACCGTTGGAAAACCAAGAGAACCGAAGGCCAGTGAAGCCCATAACGGTAAGCATATGGAGAATGGAATGGGAGACATACCGAAGGATGACCACTCCAAACCCCGCGGTACAACTCCACAAGCGCCACTACCATTGGAAGACCAAGAGAACCGAAGGCAAGTGAAGCCCATAACGGTAAGCAGAAAGACGGGACGAGTAGAAACACTTGAAACCAGCAGAAGCTCTGGACCTGCAAAAGAACATCGATACAACACTACTTTGAACCGGAAAATGAAGGCCAAAGTACTGAGATGTGTTGGATCATCGTTAGGAGTCACCAAAAGAACTAGAAACCCCCAGACCATGCGAGCCTCGACTGCCTTGCCCAACGCCGTCTCCGAGAACCGAAGGAACATAAACTATGCGAGTAGGAAGCAGAACGGGTGACAACGGCTCAACCCACAACAAGAAAAATGAGAGGTTAATCACCAAGAAGCTTGTAACGCCCCGACCGCCCATGGCTAATGGGCCACCCACGCCCGCTCTCTCGTCTTGTGGGCCCCATCCCGTTCCAACGTTTGGTGGGTAAATTTTCCAAGGCTTGAAATCATTGTTTACTGACCCTGCAATCACTACCCGACCTTTTCCCGTGTTTTGACCTCACTCGCACGGTATCACGAATCACTTCCCGATAGGTCACCTATCCTTTCACTACTCCAGCCCAAGTATACTTAACTCTGGAGCTCTAAACGAATGTGTGACGGAAAAGTAAGTCAACTTTGGTAACATAGGTAGCCAAATCAATTATCTTAAGTCTTTCCACATATCACAACTCGGGATGTTACAATTAACCTCCTCTTAAAGAACGCAACATCCTCGTTGTGCCTCACGACAGGTCTCAAGACGCCTCTCGGGTTAGAACTTAGATGGCTAACTAGCTCTGATACCACTTGTAACGCCCCAACCGCCCACGGCTAATAGGCCACCCACACCCACTATCTCGGCCCGTGGGCCCCATCCCGTTCCAACGGTGGGTGCGTAAATTTTCCAAGGCTCGAAATCATTGTTTCCTGACACTGCAATCACCACCCAACCTTTTCCCGTGTTTTGACCTCACTCGCACGATATCGTGAATCACTTCCAGATAGGTCACCCACCATTTCACTGCTCCAACCCAAGCACACTTAACTCTGGAGTTCTAAACAAATGTGTGACGGAAAAGGTAAGTTAACTTTGGTGACATAGGTAGTCAAATCAATTCTCTTAAGTCTTTCCATATATCACAACTCATGATGTTACAAAGCTAGTCGACGAGCTTCTACGACGATACTTGAGACAAAGAACCGGAAGATGAAAGAGGTATGGGAGAGGGCTCGAAGCGTTACCTCGGAGAGGCCATAAACGACCTCGCCGACACTGCAACACTCTGAACCACTACGGACCACCACCAGAAACATTAACACGCGCCAACACCTCAGGCTAAGAACGCCGCCGAGGTAGACCAACCTCCAAAGCACCCACGTCAAGATCTGAAAAGGCTTATCCTTCCCCGACGCAGAGAATAAGACAGTGACCCACGACCACCACCACTCCACCACAAAACGAGAGAACACAGACCACCAGACCTGCATACAAAATCTGAAACGGAGCCGCAAATCTCCCTCTTCGAACCGCCAAACCCAACACCCACCGTGCCACGACTCCAATCACCAGCAAGCTCACCACAGTCCAAGCATCCTCTCGAACAGAGCCAAATCCAAAGGAGACTTCCGGTGCCAGAAGCAAAAGCAAAGCAGTAGAGAGGGATAGATCCTGGACGAGCAAAAAGAAGAAGAGAGCAGCGACAAGAAGGGGGCACCGACACTTGTAACACACTCGCAAGCGCCAGACGGTATCGATCCCAAATGACCGCAAACTTTTTTGAGTCGGGAAAGAAAGGTAGAGGAGAGAGAAAAGTCGAACCCTTATGCTCCTATAATCCTAATATCAACAGACCTGTTACCTTTCATTGTGGCACCTTACCCATCAAAGAAGTGGTTAGTGGAAGTAATAGGACATGACCGTATCGTCAAATACTTACCCGTCCTGACACATGACTTCACCAAGTGAATGGGTTTGATATTTTTTTACTTCACTTTAGTAGCGATAGAGATTGTTGGGGGAACCGAAATTTGCACTGCCGATTTCCGTTATTTAGGAAGGCAATGTAAACTTAGCCTTCCCAGAGGCCAAAAAATGTCTTATTCTAAGCAAAAAATGTCAAGCGGCCAAACAGTGAGAACAAACGATATCACAATGAATTGATAAAAACGAAAAGAGAGCAAATGAGATCTTATTCTGAATCTGTGATTTGAGCGTTACAATAGGTAAAGCCTTGGCGGAAAGAGCTGTCGGCGAGTTCCTAGTTCTAACCTTGTAAGACTTTGAATACCCTAGTTGAGGCGCAGCTCGATAACTGAAAATGGAAATATGTTTAATTGCTCTAAACGCTATGCTTGCTCTGAGTAAGAATTTTCGTGTCCCTCTGAATCTTCATCCTCGAAGCCCTTATATACTCTTACCAGACGCGGTTTGTTCTTTCCCCTTCTACTGTCAGTCGAGTTTATCGCTTCGTGAAAATCTTCTATTTTCCTTTGATCTTCATAATTATCTTTGGAAACTTAATATTTATCTTCTAAACTTAACATTTATCTCTTCCTGCAAAATAAAAGATAGACCGTCATTTCAATTGGGCTCTATTTCGAGTAAAACCGCGAGTGGGCTTTTAGCCGAGTTTTAGAACTTGCGGGCTGTTTTTTGACTTTAAGCGTTTTTTACAATTTTGTCGAAAGAGCGCTTAGAAACGACGTCGATTCCAAAGAGAGTTTGCATTTCTCGTATAGTGTAGGCAACTTTAGGTGTTTAGTTTACTGTTGCTATTTTACATGATCAATTCAAACTTTATGCGAGGAAACAAGTTCTTGTTGTAAAGTTCCAACGTCAATTTCGATCGAGACGAAACAAGAACGAGTTCGATCCAATTTCGAAGGAGGGAGTTATGAGGACGAGACGAAAATGGATTGATTGGTCCAACTCGCCGAATGGGTGATTTGCTTGATCCAACTCGCTCGTTCGGCAAGTTGAACTGGTCCAACTCACCGAACGGGCGAGTTGGTCGTCCTGCGCGATCCAACTCGCCAAACGGGCGATTTGGTTGTCTTGTTCGATACAACTCGCCCGTTCGGCGAGTTGGTTGGCTTGTGCGGTCCAACTCGCTCGTTTGGCAAATTGGACATCTTGCTTGCCAATTCTTTCGTTTAGTGAGTTGGACAATCGAGTCTTATAATCGTTTTGTTGTTTCGATGCTAGAGAATCCGTTTTTATGAGGCCTAGAGTAACCTTTCTCAAGGACTTATCGTGCGAACCCTCCTTCGGCGTCCATATAAAACTCGATTTCGGTTTTCCCACTCTTCTTTTTCAAAATATTATCTCTCTCTTTTCAAAGAAGACATTTCTCGGAAATTTTCTGACGTTGATTTTGTCGTAACCGATTTTGACCCCAACATATTAGCCTTCAGCTCGTTAGAATCATGATGTTCTTGCGAGAGCTTTAGTCATGTCGGGTAAGTTAGGCGGAATCCAACGTCTGAAAGTCCGAAGATGAATAGTGCATTCTGTCATCTATAAGTATGTGGAGTAAGTTTTTAAATTCTTTACTTGCACATTTCCACAAACTCTTTTCTAGGATTAAAATATCTTCTCCTCTCTTCTCTTCCCTTGGTATAAAAAAACTATCATCTCTTCAAGGAGAAAAGCTTCCCCCAAGTCTCGCCATGATTGTTCTGTCCTCGACAACTCTAGCTTGCAACACAACAACGTTGGGCCAAAGGTGGAGTTCTCGGCACATTCGGTTGATCCTGAGGAGGCCGAGGCATACTGAGCGGCCAGGGGCAAAGTAAAGCCTCTAAGGCCTGGTACGTGGGATCTTCCTCCATTTTGTGCTAACCCCGTGAATGGGCTTGCTCCCATCCGGGGCTTCTGCCAAGTTCCGGAGTTAGTTGAGTTTCGTCTCCCGGAAGCTGGGGAAGTTTTTGAGTCTCCACCTAAGGGCTACTTCATGTGCTATGAGGCGTACTTGATGAAGTGCCATCTATGGTTTCCCATCCCTGAAGTCATTAGAAGGGTTTTCAACCGATCAAGCTATCGATTGGTCAAATAAACCCGTGCGGTTTGCAGCAAAGCATCGGGATTTTAGCGCTGAGTTACGAACTGGGCAGACCCTCGATGCCGACCATCTTGAAGCTATCCTAAAGGCCTGGGAAAAATCGGCCATGGTTCAGCTGAGGCCTTGGCCGAGCATGATGATCATAGCGGAGTTCTTGTCAAACTATCATGACTAGAGAGAGCACTTCTTCTTTGTAAGCGTCAACGATGCATCCGTAGAAGCGAACGACATTCCCATCTTTAGTACCAGATGGGTTCGGAAGGTATTCCTGATCGAGTGTCCTCTGGTTTCGGTTTTGATGACGTTCGATCTTACGTGCTTGCTGTTTTTTTGTATGGAGACTAATCATGTTCCTCCGTGTCAAGAGGGCTTGAACACCTTCCGAGACTTGCTCCGTGGACGTCCGTGCTTTTGGGCCACATTTACTACAAAGCGGGTTTGTCGTGATATTGCTCTCCACCGCTCTTGGTTTCAGCCGGACTTACCGGTAAAGGAGGGGTAGGAGTCAAGCATGGATGGGTTTTTTTCGTGTGAGGTTCGCGCGAGGAGGGAAATGTCAAAATCTCGCAAGGACAAACACGTCGTTGTTAATGATGACGTGGCCGACGGGCAGTGTTTTCCCTATCTCAACAGTCAAGTAGGCAGGAGGGGTGGCGGACATAACGATCTTGACGAGTTGCTCAATTTTGACTTTCCTCCGGCCGTATATGGATCTAGCAGGGTGCTGGAGTTTACCCAGGCGCCGAGGATGGTTAATGAGGTAAGTTTTGAGAAATATTTTTATTTATGTTTTTATGGACAAGCTTTTCTTGACTTTGAGATCTTTTGCAGGGTCTTCTCATGATGAACCGATCTCTCGATGTAAGCTGCCAAGAGGCTCGCATGGCTCAATTTAAGGCTGTGACGGCTGATAAAGAGATCGCCCGTCTGAGAGACGACTTGGAGAGTTGTTGTCGTCGCGAGAGAGAGAGTCAGTCAGAGGTTTGTCGTGCTTATAGTCGAGGGAAGAGAGAGATTGCTGAAGTCATGAAGACCCGTCGTTAAAAGTTCTCGTGCGAGTTCGAGGAGCTTACAAGGGGTTATAAGGATCTCGGGGATTATCGCGAGTGTTGCAGCACTGTGGGCGGATTATACCTTACGCATGACCCTAACTATTCCTTTGACGTTAAGTATGCGAGGCAAATGGGCGTATGAACGAGAGAGATAAGGACTTCTCGATCCCTCAAATCGAGGAGAGGATTTGGGAGCAGTGGAACACGATTCTCGTTTATCCTGATACGGTGGAAACCGAGACGGGAGCCACTGATGAGATGGGCGTGGCGAACCAGCTAATGGCTCCCTTAGGCATCGATGACTACTCGCTCGGGAGGTTGATGACTGGTTACTTCGGTCTCGACGACTGATGTAAGGTTGGTTGCAACTTATTTGGGAATGTGTTCCCTTGTATTATAGTATGTTTACGTTATTTGTTCATCTCCGCCCAAGTGTGGTCGGGCATTATGTAGCGGGAATAGCCATATGTGGCTTTGAATCCATGTTGTTTATTGGCTTTTGTTTGCAACCGCGTTTTTATGAAAAGCGGTTTCGAGAATGTTTGAATTTTGTTAAGTGTATGTTCGTTGCTCGTTAGAGATGTTCGAGAAGTTCTCAAGATTTCAAGACCTTTAGATGCGGATGAAGAGACATGCGTTTAGGATCTTGTATTTTCTCGATATCATGCCTTGAGTCGTTAGAGACCAGTGTGCTGGGTTTAGGGCAATACCTAGGTTTACTTTCGGTTTGAGGCTTTGTGATGACTAATCGGCTTTCGTTTTGATTGTTGTGGTTTTATCCTGACTCCATTCCGATTTAAAGTCCGCGATAGATTCTTGGCTTACACGATTTGTCTGGTCGGAGTCGAGCATCTCCCCGGAGACAATTTTTAAGTCGTTCGGAAGTGATCACCAAAATTTCGGATTTCTTTTATTACGCGCTAATTATCCTAGTCGGATGTGGGAGGATCTATCCTTTTGGACAGATCTGGGTGAGTTTGTTTAAGACAACTAAAGTGCTCGGCGGGGCCAATCGCCGAGCGTTTGTGATTTATAGTCGCGAATGGACTTAGAGTGTGTTCTCGAAAATCCAGGTGACGTCTCACTTATTTTTTTAGAAACCCTACTTTGTGTTAGTAATGTTTTAAGCATCTAGGACCGGAGTCTAGTGCTTTGGTCAGGAGTCGGAATCGACGATTCAACCAAGATATGTTTGTTGAGGAGTTTTAGTGGTTGGCGGGATCTGTTGGTCTCGGCGATGCCTTAGTTAACGTGACGAGGTTTCTTTGCTGGGTAAGATAGCATGGAGTTGATCCATTATGAGGTAGGATGATTTTTCGCAAGTTTCCGTTTGCGGGATCGTGCGATAATCGTTTTTCTCATATATGGATGTTTTCAAAAAGTATAACAAGATGTTTCTTTTGCGAAATTCTAGTGAAGACTTTATTGCCAAAAAAGTTTTGAAAATATTGAGTACAAGGATAATATTTGGGAATATACGAGTATTCGTATATGTACCCACTCCCCCCCCCCTTTTGGAGAGGGGGATAGCTGAACTCGTCTCTCAACGAGCTGCCTACATACCCCTTTCGAGGATCAAGACATCTCGTAGTTCTTCTGTTCGCGCGAGTGTGTTTACTCGTCTGTTGTGTTCGTGCCAACTGCGTTAGCTGCAGGATCGACTTCTTCTGTCGGATTTGTCTCCTCCGGTGAGGTTGAAGCGTTGGGCACCGGAACTAGTTGTTCTTTGGCCGTTACTTGAGTTGATGATTCTGGATCATCTTTATCCAAAGTGTTTACGGTTGGTGCCTGAGCTAGCTTTGGGCGTTTGGTCTTCGTCATCGCGGTGTTCGTGATTTCTCTTAGCTTGTGTTCAGCCAGGAAGCAGCATCTCGGCTGTTTCTGGCATCCCTAGATTACGGCAATTACGTTATGAGTTGGGAATTTAACGCCTAAATGATAAATCGATGGGACTGCCTTCATGGCGTTTAGCAAAGCGTGCCCATTATGACATTGTAAATGGTCGGGTGGTTGACGACAGCGAAGTCGACGATCTTGGTGACTTCTTTCGCCGCAACAGGCAGTTTGATTGATCTGAGGGTCATCGACGTCGTGTCAGAGAATTCGGTCAGTGGTTTTGGCGACGGTAGGACTTCTATGAATTCGACATTCATCTTCTTGAGAGTATCGCGAAAGATGACATTGACCGTGCTTTCCGTGTCGATGAGAACCCTAGCGGCCTCGAGATATCTTATTACGAGATAGATCACGAGTGGATCGCAGTGTGGATGATTGATCCCGCTGGCCTCTTCTTCATCGAAAGTGATTGCTCCTTTCGGGGTGTCACTGGGCGTGGACCAGGTCGATCTCTGGGGCGGTGATAGTAACGTGATGGATTTGAGATTTTACTGCTCTAACTTTGGCTACCGTTTTCATGAGATGATCGCAAATTTCAAAGTTTTTGCTTGCAGATTTCCGACTTTGTCGACATTTGCAGCGAGTGTTCTGAGTTTGCTCCTCGTCTTCATGTTCGTTCCAGAAGATATCTTCTTCTTCTTTGGTCATAGGGTTGTCGAACTGGGACTCGTCCTGAGTTGTTCGGCTCCTTGTGCGGCGTGAATGTACGTCTGTGTCTTCGTCCGTAGGCTCGGACTGGCTGCTGGACTCTACGTCGACGCGTTCGATTTCTCCTCCTTCTTTATCTTCCTCGATAGGGGGAAGATCTTCTGGATTTTTCCGTGTTGGCGTCGGGGTTACTTCGTCGAGATTTTTTCTAGACGGTTTTCCTTGTGCGTTGTCGGACCGGTCCAAAGGAGTCGCGAAATCGAGTCTTCTTCTGCGGATTCGGGTTGTTCCACATGGAAAACGGCCATGTTCTTTGCCGTTAGGGTTTCAAACTGTTTAGCAAGAGAACTCATGACCTTGTCTTGTTCTGCCGACTTCTTTTCGAAAGTCAAGAACATCTTCTTCACCTCCTCGAACGCTGTGGTGTTTGCGTTGGCGTTAACCGCAGTGATGTTGTCGCTAGAGTGTTTTCAACGTTGTCGTCGCAAGGTTGTTGGTTGTTGAGATTGTGAGCTGACATGCTTGATCGAGTGTTGGTGTCTTGGAGTTAGATTGATCCGTTACCCCCTTCCTTCTAGCGCCAAACAGTGGGGAATCGAAATTCGTACTGTCAATTTTTGTTGGTTTAGGAAGGCAAGGTAAACCTAGCTTTTCCAGAGGTCCCGGATTTCTGCTAAGCCAAAAACGTCAAGCGACCAAACAATGATGACAAACGATATAACAATGAATTGATAAAAACGAAAAGAGAGAAAAAGAGATCTTATTCTGAATCTGTGATTTGGGCGTTACAACAGGTAAAGCCTTGGCGGAAAGAGCCATCAGCGAGTTCCTCGTTCTAACCTCTTAGACTTTGAATAACCTAGGTTAGTCGCAGCTCGATAACTGAAAATAGAAATATGCCTTATTTCTCTAAACGCTATGCTTGCTCTGAGTAAGACTTTTCGTGTCCCTCTGCATTTCAGCCTCGAAATCCTTATATACTCTTCCCAAAGACGGTTTGCTCTTTCCCCTGTCCTCGGTCGAGTTTATCGCTTCGCGGAAATCTTCTATTTTCCTTTGATCTTCATGATTATCTTTGAAAATTTAACATTTATCTTCTAAACTTAACATTTATCTCTTCCTGCAAAATAAAAAATAGACAGTCATTTCAATTCGGCTCTATTTCGTGTAAAACCGCGAGTGGGCGTTTAGCTGAGTTTTAGGCCTTCTCGGGTCGCTTTTCGACTTTAAGCGTTTTTACGATTTTGTCGAAAGAGCGCTTTTGAAACAATGTCGATTCCGAAGAGAGTTCGAATTTCTCGTATAGTGCAAGCAACTTTATGTGTTTAGTTTAACCGTTGTCGTTTTACACGATCAATTCGAACTTTATGCAAAGAAACGAGTTCTTGCGGTAAAGTTCCAACATCAATTTCGATCAAGACGAAACAAGAACGAGTTCGATCCGGTTTCAAAGGAGTAAGTTATGAGGATAAGACGAAAATGGATTGATTAGTCCAACTCACCGAATAGGCGAGTTGGGTGATTTGCTTGATCCAACTCGCCGAACGGACGAGTTGGTTGGCTCGTGTGGTCCAACTCGCTCGTTTGGCGAGTTGGACGGTTTGCTTGGTGAACTCTTCAGTTCAGTGAGTTGGACAATTGAGCTTTATTGTCGTTTCATTGTTTCAATGCCCAAAGATCCGTTTGTCTGAAGCATAGAGTAACCATTCTCGAAGACTTATCGTGCGAACCCTCCTTCGAAATCCATACGAAACTCGACTTCGAATTCCCGCTCATATTTTTATTAATATTATTTCTCTCTTTTCAAAGAAAACGTTTTTCGGAAAGTTTTTGATGTTAATTCTGTTATAATCGGTGTTGACCCCAGCAATTATTCGTGTGAAAATATTTGGAGAATAATAAATAAGAAATATCATTGCGCAAGCATCTAGAACATTTTTTACACATTTTCAGAAATAAGCAAATGAAATGTTTTGGAATGAGATCAATCATGGTTTTGAGATTTGGTTACTTCTCAGTACGTACATAAGGAGAAAGTGAAGAGACTACTAATAGTGAGAGGTATATGATGGAATGACCAATCTATTAACCTTCTTCTCCAAACTCCTGTGTGAATCTCTCATGGACGTCAAGGTCAGATTTGCTCACTGTTGGCCTCTGCCTAGCAAGTACCTTCTCGAAATCTGTTCTTGTGATTGGTGGTGGAATAATCTGCGAAACAAACAAATCAGTCTTACGTTTAACAGCATACACATGAATATGACATAAAAAAAATTAACTCAGATGAACGAAATTCTATGAAGAGCAGTGCAGACTCATGCATGCTAAACGACTATATATGTGTCTTCCAGAAGATTTATAAGAAGAACGAAAGGATTTTAAAATCACAAAATAAACTTTTGATAGTACCTTTTCGGCAAGGCCTTTAGCTGCTAAATCTTGCATAGTGGTTTGGATAGCTCCAGGTTGCCTAGGTCCACATGGCATCCATGTACCATCAGGTGACTTGAAAAAGAACATTGCATCTTGAGTTTTGCGAACAGGTTCAAAAAGGACATCTTTTACCTGCAAGACTCAGGAAAGCTGTCAAGATAAAGGCTCATCTATCTAGAGATGCTCCTACTTATGTGGCAAACTGTGGGGGAAAAAAAACAGAAAATCACTAGGCTCAAGCTACGTACACAAACAGAAACATCTGAACCAGAAAACCCTTCTGTCTTGAGCCCCAAATATTCAAAATCAGATTCAGTTAAATTATGAGGTGTGTCTCCCAAATGGACCTGCATAAAACACACATACCATTAAACGGATGATGTTTTCTTGAATCATTTACTTAGAGGAACTCGAAGCTAATAAATATTTTATACTTTGAACATGTGCTGCCTAGCCTTGGCTTCTGGAAGAGGAATATAGATACGCTTATCAAAACGTCTTCTGATAGCCTGCAAATAAACATGGTGTTAACAGATCAGTATTTTGTAGTCAGGGAAAGAAAATTTAGAACCAATTCATTCTTACGACTGTTCACCTGATCAAGAGCATAAGGTGTATTGGTTGCTGCAAGCACAAGTACTTTATCATCACTGTGTCCAACACCCTAACAGAAAAAGAGATAAGTAAAGAGGAAATGTCTCTGCTAATATTGAATGACAGAGTAGATCGAAAAGTTTCAAACCTGCATCTGCACAAGAAGCTCTGTCTTGATACGTCTTGAAGCTTCGCTCTCGTTTCCTTCTCCACGCTGACCACACAGCGAATCTATCTCATCAACGAAAATGATCGAAGGAGAACTTTCACGGGCCATCTCGAAAAGGTTTGATACTAGCTTCTCACTTTCACCCATCCACTTCGACACCAGGTCTGATGAAGACACGCTGATCGTTGGGAGGTAAAAAGGAAACAACTTTTCTTAAGTTACAACATGTTTCAAAGTATAAACACTGTAAACGCAAGATAAAACCAAAGAACAACAAACATAAAGTACACAGCCCAGCCATGATTCAAAACCCAATATCCCAGCAGAAGGTACAAGCTTAGAAAGTTTCATCATTGTAATCAAGAATGTTGTGCAAGCCCCAGCAAAACCAAGAATGTGTGCCACCCTTACAACCAATAATAATCTGCACGCTTGCCTTAACCAAAACAAAATTATGTTGGTTCTCCTATAGGATATTTAGATTCTACCTAGATTACACAATAGCTTTCCAAATCTAGCTGCAGATGCTTGTAGGATAACATGCATAGATAGCTGAGACAACTACGACTATATGGCAGGATACAGCTAAACATGAAGAAACCTTTGCAGCAAACGTAATCCTCTGATCTCATAGTACGAAAACCATTTCAGAAACCAAGAGCAAACAAAATAAAAAGGTAACCATAGCTAGGGAGTAACTCAAGAGCAGAATCAAACATCTCCCAACATACTAAAGACCCCCTACATAACTTAGAACCTACTCAAGTCCACGAGTGAAAGAGCAAAGACACTGCACTATCATCCTCTTCCCAA
Organism: Moricandia arvensis; assembly: GCA_905132765.1. NCBI lineage: Eukaryota > Viridiplantae > Streptophyta > Magnoliopsida > Brassicales > Brassicaceae > Moricandia > Moricandia arvensis. Next base: position 211,681 of record CAJHQP010000235.1, on the reverse strand, counting down.
ACTCAAAAACTCTTTTAAAATGGGTTACCTAAAGAACGTAGAGTCTGCTTCAGTAGCAACAGCCTTGGCCAAGTACGACTTTCCTGTCCCAGGCGGCCCATACAGCAGAAAAGCTCTCCATGGCCGCCTCTTTCCTAAGAAACGAACAATCAATAATCAATAAATCAAACTAGTCAAAGCATGATTCCAATAAATGAGATTCCTTTCCAATTCAAACTCCATACCGGTGAAGAACTGTGGGAACTTGACAGGCAAAATTACAGCTTCCTGCAAAGCTTGCTTAGCGCTTTCGAGCCCAGCAACATCTGTCCACTTAATGTTAGGCTTCTCCCTCACGATCGCAGAGTTCAATCCAGCTCGTAGCTTCGATTGCTCTGTGTCCTCTCCATCCTTTCCACCTTCTCCTCCATCTTTAGGCTTACTCTTCGGCCTCGTCGCCACCGCTGCGTCGCCGTTAGATCCGGGACCCGATCCGCCTTCATCGAGAACGGCACGGATCTCCTCAGCACGGCGAAGGTACTCGGTGAATTTCTGGGTGATAGCTTCTCTGATCTTGGGATTCTTCTCGTACTTGAGATGCGTTTTGAAGTACTCAAGCGCGTTCATGTACAGAGGGAAGGCCTTGTTATAGTTCCCAGCATTGTCTTCTAGAACGGCTTGCTTCACGTACTCGATCGCTTGTTCCTTGAAATTGCTGTACATATCTTAGGGTTTACCGATTTTTTCTCGGCTCGAATCTGTTGTACTTCAAGGATCGTAGATGAATTTGAGCAGAAGATCGGAGAGGATTGGGAAAGATGGAAGGACGATGGGATATAATGGAAGCGATGAAAAGAAGCGAGATTTGACGTGTAAGACGACGAAAAGGTCTAGAAAACAACGGAGCGTAGACATGTAAAATGATTAAACGTTGAGGCGGTTTTCTAGGGAGTAATGTATTGGCTCAACGTTTTGATGAATAACAACGAAACCACTTGCCATTTTTATCATATTCATATAGAAATGAAACTTGTAGCCCATAAAGGGGCAAGAAATATTCAACATCTTTCTTTTAACACTGACTAGGTTTTGGTTTGCGAGTAGTTCTAAATACTAGTTTTGTTTTAAATATTGTTGGGCATCAAAAAATCATGTTATTGCTCAAAGATATCATGGTTTAGGAAACATAATCGAAATAGAACAATCAACAAAATAAAGTTTCATATGAAAAATTTCAGCAGTTATAGCTAAAGAATCAGCAATATCATTTTTCTCTCTAGACATGTAGGAAATTTTGAAGTTGTGGAATCTTCTTTGTATGGCATCTATCTCATTTAGCTATGTTGAAAATATGACTACATTTTAGGCTTCTTGATAATGGCAATCAAGTTTCTGCAATCCACTACAAAGTTCTAGCAGGTAGAATGACGAAACATATTTTTCATTGCCCAAACAAGTGCTTTGAGATTTGAGTGCAAAGATGACTTTCTTCTTCTTTGGTTTTTTATACCCATTAGTTGGATTTGGCTTGACATGTTTCTCTAAACCCATCAACATCCACTAAATTATATTGCTAGTGTTAAATAATTATCCACCAAACATATATTATGTAAGCATAAGGTTTGTAAATTAATATTCTCTGGAGGTTGTCACAGTAGATGCAATTGTGTTTGCTAAGTACCAAGCTTGACATTGCCCTTCTGTGATTCTGATCAGCTGAAAAATGGTCCTTATCAATTCTCTGAATAATTTATAGTTTCAATTTTTTCATAGATACCAAATATCCACATATAAGGATCTCTATCGAGAGTTGGATCTTTAATACTGTTTTTTTTCGAGAAAGGTAATCCATATTAGTGTAAATGCTTGAGACTGGGAAAATATTCAGATTGGAAGGGTAGTTGTTAAGACTCATGCTTGCAACATTGGAGGATATTCAAAAATAGCATGAGTGACATACTTGTCAGGTTTCCCACACTTAGGAAAAATATTATGGCATTGCATATGACGACGTGTCAAATTTCTTATTAAAACAATATGTCATTTTACTAACCGCCATATAAGATGACACATTTTCTTAGGTGCATTGATTTTTTCAAGCAAATATTTGAAGCTTAGGATGATGGGTTCCGAATAGGCTACATATGTTTCTTGTTGTAGGATGTTTCGAGCAACCCAATATCCTGACAAAATAATATGCTCAGATTAACCTTTAAACTACTCTCTCAAATAAGAAGTTCACTTTAGTACCTAAAAATCAAATCCACAAGAACTGAGGATCACACAATTAACTTATGGTTTCAAGCTAAGTTAAACCAAAATGTAATAAAAAACAAAACAGTAAATAGATAAGTTGATTAATAAATGATAAAGCAATATATCTAAGGAAATCAAACATGTGATTCAAACACGCCAAGAGTTTTTTATGTTGGATTCTAGAACTCGAATTCAATAGTTAGTTATCCAGTTCTCGATGAATAAAACTATCAGATGCCTAGATCCTCTTCAAAACTAAATCTTGTTGTGAATTCAATTAATCAGACAAGCATTATAATATATTTTGTTTGTCCAGCATAATTCCTAGACCAACTCTCGTTGGAATAAGTATCTAGTTCAGTAGAATTAGGTTTAGGTAATTGATTACACTCTCGTGTCTCACAACAATTTTAAAATTCTAAGTTTTAGTGAATTACTATATAAACTAGTAGAATAAACAATCCTGATGTAGAATTTATGAAAAACTCTAGCAATTTATTAATTAACTATTTGACATTAAGCTCTAGAAATCAATAAATCTAATTTATTCAGACATGATAAAAAAATAGAAATCATATAATGAATAAACTGCATAGATATAAAGATAGAAATATGGAGTTCCAATTCAATCTCTAAAAGACTCTAAACCTTCTCCAAAAACGTAAAATAATAGATGATCACCTAAACAATGGTTAAAATACTAAATATAGGTCAAAACACGTCAGTGGCTTCTTTGCAGATACATGAAACTTCATGGCTAAAATGAAATTCTTGAAACTTGCGCCGCCTTTGCTCAAACATCATTGGTGTCGATCAACACTGACTCCAAATCACGACTTCGACTTCAACCTTTTGGCTTTAGTTATTCAAGTGCTCCAAATGGCTCCCTAATCTCTAGAATTCTCTAAAACATACCTAAACCCGTAAAGACCATAAAATAGACTCAAAATACATATAATAATATTCTAAAATGGGACTTATACCATGGTTAAAATCCCTAGAAACCAATGTATATCAACTCCTCAAACTTATCATTTGCTTACCCTCAAGCAACATGGAATGAACATGTGGAAGAGGTTTGAAAACGCAGAGACTCACCTTTCTTTTGATCACCACCATCACCTCAACAATGTTGCAAGCCACATCAAATAATACCAACCTTAGAAGGTATTTCCATGTTCTTGACCTCTGCTTAGCTACATGATAATCCAGCCCGCATCTCACTAGATACCATCTGACATACTCTTATATTGACCTCATTTAAGAGACTAATGTGTAGGCTCCTCTTGGGAGTATTGATCAACGAACACACATACTCTTACCCAATCAGGTTTCTGAACACACAAACAATCTTACTTTGGTTTCTTTCCTCTCTCTTTTCTCAATTCTTTGAATCATTTTTCTCTTCTTTTTCTTTCTTATTTATGCTTTGCAAAGTGTAGACAAATGATGGGGTCACATGAAATTTTCCTACCCTTGCTTCCAACTTTGTGTAACCATTCCACTGTAGTAAAATAGTGGGGTCATAAGAAATATTTCTACTCCTTTACTACTCAAGAAATCATCTCAATCTTTTTTTTTCGTTTTTTAAGATGTCGAAGTGAAGAGAGAAGGTAACCAAACTACACAGAAATGTATTTTCAGACCTGAAAGAGGAATCCGATCCATCGTATACCAAGCCTCAAGAAAAAATAGATTAAGCGGATTATGTTGGAAGTCAACTTTATTTCCTTCATACACTCATAGTAAGCGTGAATATTACTGGTCAGCTGATCCAATTTGGCGTTTCCATTCAGTCACCTTGTAGTCAATAACTCAAAGAATAGGGCTAGAGAGTGTTTAGGTGGTTAGTTTCAAGAAAAAAATCATCATCCCAATGACTTTATTTTGACTCGATAAAACGACTCACTCACACTCACAAAAAATAAAACACAATGTCAGTAAAACCTCCCACAAACTTAAACAACATTGTCCCTAGTGCTATACAGTCTGAGATTGGTTAAATAAATAGATAAAACTCAAAATAAAAGCTAAGAAAACACGAGTCGTACCTCAGAACCGGTTGGGTTGATTAGCTGTGTTGATCGATTCTCATGTAGAAACGGGTGTCAGACACTGGTACTCCACTCGGCTTCCTCATTTTTATTTTTTGAAATTATCTAACAATGGTTATCTCCCACTCAGTGCTTGTTTTCAGTCTTTAACTTGAATTTTGGAGTTCAGATTTAGTCTAGACGAGAGTGATAACTTGCTCCAAAATAGGTATCAATGTCTACTTTCTTTAGCTAGTTAATGATGCCAATGAAGCTCTTCGAGAAGCTTCCCCTTTACATTTCAGCTCTAGAGTAACTATCACTCGAATCTTAGTAAAAGGCTATGAACCACCTCTGTTGCGTACCTTATACTTGATGCTTCCTTCTGGACAAGTTTGAGGAACCAGTGTCAAGAAGTCCACCTTTTTTATTCTTCTTCTTCTTGCATTTTCCCAAAGAAAACTTTCCAGCATAATTCTGTTCTGAAATCTGAGGAGTGTCGACCGACACCGAAAGAGTGTCAATCGACACTACTACCAATTATACTACTATCTATTATGTACTTTTCCGATCTGAATAAATTCCACAAACAACTAAAGATTCTAGATCCTCACACATCTCAATGTAAGATGTAAACTCCTCACCTCTACTCTCTCAAACAAGATCAAAGAAGACTCTGAGAGATAACCAGATTATGTTCTTGATTAGTTTCTTTTGTTATGTTCTTTGGCACCAATCATGATTAGTTGAATTGCGATTTTGGGCCGTGACCAGAGAGAGAAGGACCATAGAGAGCAGAGATGAATGATATAGTAGTACAACACAAGTCAAATCTGATTGGAGAATTTGTCAAAACAACCTATATATTCATTTTAAACATAAAAGTGTACCACATATTTAAAAAAATTCAAAACCAACCTAAATGAGTGGCAAAATTACTATTTACCCTTTATGATAAACAAAAAAATAGAAAGTGATTTTACGATTATATTCTTCTGAAATCTACTTTTATAGTTAGAAGTCTACACGTTTGTAGACCTTCCAAATAGTCTACTATGTAGAATTATTATGTAAACTAATCGTAATTTGATCTTATAAAAATGTATAAAAGTAATTTTGAAATATTATTAATAAATCATCAATATAAAAACCAATATGAGATATATAATTAAAATTTAATATAATTGAATAATTTAAAAGAATATATATTGATTTGGTAACCATGTGTTGGACAATATTTATAATCTAACAACAAAATGTTCTAACATATCAAGTCTTTTAGGGTTAGCTTCTTAGGATTGGATTTTAATTTAGATTTTTTGTTTAATTGATTTAAATTTACATATCAATGTTGAACATTTTATATTTTACATATTTTGTAATCTGATACAATGATTAATTGAAACCTTTTGATTTTCAAGTAAACATTTAGGATTTGGGATTTGAGGTTTAGGGCATAGTAGATTTCCAAATAAGTCTACTTCAATTTTGAGTTTAGTAGACTTTTTCTGTAGTAAACTAAATTGGAGATTACTAAAAAAATATGTTAAATTAAGTTTATTTTTAATGAATAAAATATTTAAAATTACATATTAAAACTATTAAAATAATAAATAAAAATATATTGTTTATTAAATTATTAAACCAATAAAAATAAAAAAACAACAAAAAAATATCATAGTAGACTTCTTTGATAATCTACCAAACCAAAAATAATTTAACATAACCAAATTTTAACCAAAGTTAACCACAAAATTTTAGAATTTCATTGGAGGCACTTTTCCCAGGCAACTAAAATAATTGGCGCTCAACTTACAACGAGTAATCATCTCTATTGTTCTGTCATCTAATTGAAAAAGCTAAAATATTCTCCTTTTAAAATGATATTCTTTTATTTATTTTCAATTCTAAAAATCATAAATTATATTTTTACCCTTAATTCTAATCTCTTATATTTGTCAAATAGATCTATTTTTCTCTTCTTTCTTCTTTGTTCTTTTTCTCTGCCGAAAAAACTTCTCTTTTTCTCTCTTCTTCTCTTCATTCTTCTTTTATTTCTTCTTCTTCTATGATTTTCTTCTTCGGTCTTCTTTTTTCTTTAATATCGAACAACATAATCTCAGTAACCAAAATGACATTGACGAGTCAGTGGTGACTCCATTTGAAGTAACAATGGTAACACATCGTGGATGTGTGACAAAATCAAAAACAACATCGGCGAAAAATTTTGGGTTGTTATTCGATTTAGGGTTGGATTTGTTCTTTTATTTTTAATATTTTGTATTTACATTTTTTTAGATTTCAACTATAGATCTAAACAACTAAGTATTATAGATTTTAGATTTAGAACTAGGGTTATGTTTTTATTCCTTTTGGATTTTGGATCTCTATTTGGTATAACTTTGTATTTGGTGGACCTGCAGATTATGGGCCTATGATTTTTTATACTTATCATATACGAAATTTAGCAGAACTTGGAATAATAACTCAGTAGAATTAGAACTAGGTATAACTACTTCGGTAAAACTAGTAGAACTTGAATTTGGTATAACTACTTTGGTAAAACTAGTAGAACGCGGTATAATTACTTCAGTAGAGCTAGTAATACTTAGTATGACTAGCTCGTAATAAAACTAGTAAAACTTGGTACAACTACCTCGATAAAACTAGTAGAACTCGGTATAACTACCTCAGTAAAACTAGTAAAAGTCGGTACATCTACCTTATTATAATTAGTAGAACTTGGTAGAACTACCTCACTAGAACTAGCAGACCAATTATACGTCGTAATTAAAATATGAAATTAAAAAGTTTGATTTTTTTTTTAAAAAAATTGAAATTTGAAATTTATTTAAAAATATAAAATTTTAATTCAAAAATAAACAAGAGAAAAATTGAATTTCCACATTTTCATTAAATGATGAAAATAAAATTAGTGAAGGATATAGTAGGTTTTTTTTCTTCTATAAAGACATATGAGATCATAACTCACTTACAACCACAATTTTTTTTGGCAGTAAAATAAAACACAAAACTCTGTCTAAGTTCATCGGGACATCATCTTCCTTGCTCCTCCATCTCATGAGCCAATCCCCTATGGGTCCGGTAAATCGCCTATGCCCCTTTACCTTTAATGAGATGCAAAATGATGAAAATGACCTTATTTTAATTGAAAAGAAACCACCCGAAACTGAATACCCAATTGAATCTTGGTTCTGTTCGAAAATTGATTTGCATAATCTTGTTTGGTATTTAAAATAAATAAATTAAAAAACAAAAAAAATATAACTAAAAGAAGGGAAACCATCCTGACCTGATTCCCCATAGCTCATCCTCCCTGCAGCTCCTCCTCAACTCCTCTCTCCCAGAGCTTCTCGAACACGGTCACCGGCTGTCGCTGCATACCAATTGTTTCCAGAGGTCTAGCATTCCGTCCCCCCCTCCGTCGGGCCGATCGATAGAGTTGCAGGCAAGTTGTAGTTTTGGGTTTTAATAGATTTATGATTGGAATCTAATGAGGAGTATGAACAACGACATTTTTTTTGTTTCAGGATCGATTTGTAAAGGAAATTGGAATATAATGCATTTTGGTGGGTGAATTGGAGTGGATAGGCACCTAGATTCTTCAATTGTTCTTGATAATTATAGAAACTGTATAACTTGTACAACTAGTAGAACTAGGGAAAACGTGGAAAACCCGAACAACTCGTAAAACTTTGGATAACTGTAGTCCGTGTTTGTTCAATCTTTTTGGCAGGATACAATGAGTAATCGCGTCAGCATAAATTTTAAATACAAAGACCGCATGTCTAGTATAATTGTGAAGACATCAGTGGAGGATATGACTTTGTCAATGATAGAAGATATGATTTATAAGAAGCTTGGGTTGGATGAACGTAAGGAAAAACTAGAAATGAGGTACTTTTCGCTGGTGGTAAGATGCGAGCAACCTTTAACTATTGTTGATGATGAGGATCTTTTTGTTTACCTAACGTCTATGGATAAAGAGAACCGAAGATGTCTTCTGGTTGTGGAGAGTAGTGTAAGGTCTGAAATGCAAGATAAAATGTCAATTGTGTGTAAAAGTTTTGTTGGTATCAATGAGTTGCAGCCATTGGAGGATGAAATTGGACCTAATGCCATAACCTTGTACGTAGAGGAGAAGCAGGGGAATAAAGAGGTGATAGTAAATGATGATGATACAACACGAGATGAATGTATGGAGATGGATACATGTATGGAGAATGACACTGGTATTGAGACTAATACTGCTATGGAGACTGATACGGCTACGGAGACTGATACCGCTGTGGAGACAGATACAACTGCAGAGACTGATACTATGTTCAGACTGATAATGTTGTTCGGAGTGATGTATTATTGTTCCAACCGCTAATAAGTATGTTGAAGAGCCACCTGCCATAGAATCGACTAAGTGTAGAGAAGAATAGGGTGATGGTTTAAGTTTGAGCAAGCATGAAGAATTTCCAAGTAAGAAGGCAATTCAAGAGATGGTTGATAGAGCTACATATACTAAATGCTATCGTTATCTAACTAAAAAGTCTGATCGAAAACGATTGGTGATAAAATGTTCGCAAACTAACTGTAAATGGGGACTACGAGCTGCAAGGATTCCTGAGACAAAAAAAATCTCGATTAGAAGCTACACGAAGATGCGTACATGCTCTCGAACTAGTCAAAGTGACAGCAACGACAAGAGAAGAGAGTCAACAGAACTAGTCTCAGCATTTTTGAATGAGGACTTCTCAGGATACTTGGAAACTCCAGTTCCAAAGATTATTGCGGGTCTGATTAAGTTCAAACTTGGTGTTATGATATCCTACTCCACAGCGCTGCATGGAAATAATCTTGCGGCTTGTGATACACGTGGTAGTCCGGAAGATAGCTACAAAATGATGTAATTCTATTTGCACATGTTAGAGCAAGTGAATCCGAGAACAAAAACGAGTGTGAAATTGGATGTGAATGGTAAATTCAAGTATCTCTTCATAGCCTTGGGAGCTTGCATTGAAGGGTTTGCAGTTATGAGGAAAGTGATAGTTGTGGATGCGACATGGCTGAAGAACGGTTATGGCGGGGTTCTAATTTTTGCCAAAGCTCAAGATCCTAATCGTCACCATTATCCACTTGCGTTTGCTGTGCTTGATGGAGAGAATCATGCTAGTTGGACTTGGTTTTTTGAGATGCTTAAAAGTGTTATACCAGACTCTTCTGAACTAGTTTTCATGAGTGACAAAAATTCAATTCTGATCTATGCGATAGCAAACGTGTATCCGCAGGATCACCATGGTCATTGTTTATGGCATTTGAAGGAAAATGTGAAAGGGCATGCTTGTAACGTCAACCAAGATGTAGTCGGGCATAGATTCATGGAGTTGAGCAGATATTACACGGTGGCTGATTTCAACGCGGCTTACGAAAGATTTAAGACAAAATTCCCGTTAGCGTACCAGTATGTGGAGGTGAATACTGAAAAAGATAAATGGGCAAGGGTTTTTTTTCCCACGTGGCAGGTACAACTTGGACACAAGCAACAGTGTGGAATCAATGAACAAAGTGTTTAAAGAGGCAGGGAGGTGGGCCTTAATACCAATGTTGGATTGTATCATGAGAACATTCTCTGATTGGTTTAATCAACATCAGAAGGATGTTGTTTCCCAATCAATGGATACCAAACTAGTGCCTCTGGTTGAAAATCACTTGCACAATCTATGGGTTCTTGCTAGAATGTTAAATGTGCAGGAACTTAATAGTTATGAGCTTGAGTACGAAATCACTGATACAGATGAGAAAATATTTTTGGCTAGCTTGGTTGTGAAAACTTGTACTTGCAAGGTATGGGATTATGAAAAGATTCCTTGCCTGCACGGAATGGCTGCTTACATATATTACACTAAGCATGTGGATGACGGCGTTGGCAGGAGCCGTGATATCAAGATAGAATATCATGAGTTGTGCTCATAATACTACTGGATGGAACTGTGGGCATTGGCGTATTGCAGGACACTTTATGTTGTGCCAGACATGTCTGCTTAGGATGTACCGGATCACATCAAGGAGCTGAAGATCATACCTCCGGATCCCAACAAACGGAAGGGAAGGAAAAGAGTTAATAGTAGTGCTGGGAATTTGGTTCTTTGCCCGCGGGGCCCGGCCTGTTAGGCCCGCTGCGGGGCAGGTTCAGGTCCAAAAAAATTTGAGTTTGAAACTTGCGGGTCATGCGGATTGGGCCGGTAGATAGCGGGGCGGGTGCGGGTTTTATAGTTTCGGTAGCGGGTTAGCGGGCACCCGCATATATTAAAAAGCATGTTGCTTTAGTCTAGTTAGGTTTATGCCGTTTTTGTGTTTTACATAGTTAGTGTTCGCCGTTTTACTGTTTTAAGTTATAACTGTGTGTTGTTTAATTTCAAGGGTATATAAATAAATTGGAAAGCCCTAATGGCTTCATCTAATTTCTTCTCTGCGCTGAAACCTAAATCGAGTCTCACTCTCTCTCAGGCTCTTGTTCTTTTTTCTCTGTAAATCGTCGACTCTCTCTCTAAGTTTCGACTTCTCAGTCACGATCTGCTGTCTTCCCGACCGCCTGTGTCTCTGTTTCTCAAGTCAAGGTATATGCCAATCTTTGTCTCTCTAAACTCCAGTATATGTTTCTATTTGTCTCTCTATGTTGAAATCTTTGTCGATCTCTATGTCAAAGTATATGTTTCTCTCTCGATCTCTGTCTCTCTCAACTCCACGTATACGTTTCTCTCTGGATATGTATCTCTCTGTAGTTGTCATTTTCGATCTATGTATTTGTCTCTCTCTATCTATGTGTCTTTAGATATATGTTTCTATCTCTATCGATATCTTTCTATGTCTCTTTATTTGTCTCTTTGTTGAGTTTTCATTGTCTCACTCTTAGTCTATCTTTTTCTTTTCAGAGGTATGAACATCTATCTTTTTGTTTTCACATGTACTAACATGGATTCTGAGAAACAGAATGGTGTTGATTCTACTGATGGTGGGAAAACCACAACATATCCGAGTGTTGGTAGTGCAGGTTCGAATTTTCCACAAGAAGCTTCAGAGGATTCAAGTATGGGAAAGAGAAAGAAGAAGACATCGCATGCGTAGGACAACTTCACTGTGAGCACGAAAGTTGTTGATGGTGTCTCAGAGTGTAGAGCCAAATGCAACCACTGCAACAAGGACTATGCGTATGAACCACACAAACAAGGTACTTCAAACTACAGTAGGCATTTACTAGTATGCAATGGAACGCCTAGAGTTGGGGAGGTTAATGTTTTGTCCCTTACTGGACAAGGGAAATTACAAGTTAGGAAGCTTGATCAGGGTATTTTCCATGAAATGGTTGCTAAATGCATAATTGAGCATGATTTTCCATTCTCCTTTGTTGAGTATACTAGAGTTAGGTTGCTCTGGTCATATTTGAATACAGATGTGAAGTTCATAACTAGGAAGACTGCTGCGTCAGATGTGTATAAATTCTATGAGCTTGAGAAGGCTAAGCTGAAGATTGAGTTGTCTGAAATCCCTGGTAGAATCTCCTTCACATCTGATCTTTGGACTGCTATAATAGTGGAAGGATACATTTGTCTAACTGCCCACTACGTTGATAAGCATTGGAAGTTGAAGAACAAGATTCTTGCTTTTTGCACAATGCCTCCTCCACACACTGGTATAGATTTAGCTATGAAGATTGTAGAGATATGGAAAGAGTGGGGGATAGAGAGAAAGGTGTTCTCCTTGACTCTAGATAATGCAAGCAACAATGACAACATGCAAAACATTTTGAAGAAGCAGCTTGTGATCCAAAACGATTTGTTTTATGGAGGAGATTTCTTCCATGTACGTTGCTCTGCCCACATTTTTAATCTGATTGTTCAAGAAGGGTTAAAGGTGATGGGTGATGCCTTAGGAAAAATCAGAGATAGCATCAAGTATGTTCAAGCCTCGGAGTCTCGCCGAAAGTTGTATGCAAGTTATGTGGATTTTGTTGTGCATGTGAGTGATCAAAGGCTGGGGTTGACACTGGACGTCCCAACCCGTTGGAACTCAACGTTTAAGATGCTAGATAGAGCTATCAAGCACCGTGCAGCCTTTGATAGTTATCTAGGGATTGATCCAAGTTACAAGCTTCTTCCCACAGAAAGAGAATGGGATTTGGGTATTCAAATCTGTGAGCTGCTGCAACCATTTGATGAGATAACCAACTTGATCTCAGGTTCAACTTACCCTACCTCTAACTTATACTTTATGCAAGTGTACAAGATTGAGTTGTGGCTGAAATCGCATGAGAACAGCAGTTCATAAGTCATTGTCGAGATGGTTGGGGCAATGAAAGCTAAATTTGATAAGTATTGGCATGAGTATAGTGTTATTCTTGCAATAGCAGCAGTGTGCGATCCTAGGTTTAAGTTATCTCTATTAGATTATTGCTTCACAAAGCTGGATGATAGTACTTCTGAGAAAAAGGTGGATCATGTGACTGATAAGCTGCAACTTCTTTTTAAAGCCTATTCTAAACCAGATACAGAAACTGCTCCATCAACTGTAGACAACACAAACGAATCAGTTGCTGGAGTTGAATCATCTCAAGCCTCTCCATATGATGTAAGTGTGTATTATATATTTTATTATCTTTAGAACTTAGTTTATTATGTTCTTACACAGCCTATTTATTTGCTTTTTGTAGGACTTCTACAACTTTCGCAGGAAAAATGTGAATGCTAGTGGAAAATCTGCATGGGATATGTACTTGGAAGAACCAGTAGTGGACATGAAGGCCTTTCCAAGTTTAGATGTTTTATCCTATTGGAAAGACAACTCCCATCTTTTTGGTGAGTCGGCTACTATGGCTTCTGATCTTCTAAGTATTCCTATAACTACTGTGGCATCCGAGTCCTCATTCAGCATCGGCTCACGGGTTCTAAACAAGTATTGTCTCCTCCCACAAAATGTTCAAGCATTGATCTGTGCTCGTAATTGGCTCCGCGACTTTGATCCATATGAAAATGGTAAGTTACGTTTATTTATTTACTCTGTTTTTGGATTGAAAGTGAACTAACAGACTTAGCATATATTTACTCTGGTTTTGGACAGAAATTGAGGTGGCTGATTCTGGTGATCAAAATGAAAGCTTACCTATGTTTGAGGCGTTTGCATAAACGTGTAAGTGATAGTTGATTAGCCATTTGCCTTCATTTCATTTATTTTCTTTTCTTACTAAACTGTTTTACTACTTAGGGTAGCTGAAATACTTGAGTAGTGGCAAGAACAAGAACGAAGAAAGAAGACTCTATGTAATTGTTTTTAAGTTTGTTTCAGTTTGGATCAGAACTTATGGTTTGTGTGTTGTTTTTTAAACATTAAACTTATGTTTGGAGTTTGTTGCAACTTGAACTTGTTTGTTGCTGTTGCTGAAACTTAATTTCGGTTTGATCTTATGTGATTGTCATGTTATTTTTTGTGATCTTTTTTTTTATTCTGGTGGGTTACCCGCTTGACCCGCTTGATTAGTGCGGGGCGGGTGCGGTTAATCGGCTCAACTATTTTCCGGTCAAGCGGGTAAAATTTAGATTCGAAAAACTGACTTTAACCCGACCCGCTTCCCAACACTAGTTAATAGGCTTCTATCTTGTATAGAAAAGCGTAGAAGGACACAGAACAAAAGACGCCCAAGAAAAAAATATTGTTTCAATTGGTTGCTATTTGGGAATGGTAGTTGGCCATTTGTTTAGTTTGTGTTGTATGGTTAATCCTTTGTTTAGTTTGTGTTCTATGGTTAATCCTCTGTTTAGTTTGTGTTGTATGGTTCGAAAAACTATGTAAAACTTGGTTACTGAATTTTGCAAAACAGTGGTTTGAATTAGTATTATCTTAATCAGAAATCATTTATCATAGTTTTACATTAGCTCTATTAACTCAAACTTGTGATCCTAACAAACGCAATAATTTTCAAAACGAAATTTGCAAAACTCTTGATATATCCATAATAACACCTTGTCATTTCAATCAAAGTTTCTTTAAGAAAAAACATGTTACAAATGAAATTTAGTAGATATATTTCTTACCTATATATTATTGCAAATAACAATATAACTAACATCTTAAAGTACTAAAAATGAACGTAAAACTTAAAACCCCAATTTAAAGGTTTGGTAACACTAAATAAATTAGAAACCAGCAAAAATAAAACGATGAGCAAATTTCGTAAAACTGGTATCTTGAGTAAAACTATGACCAATCTTTTGGAGGGAAACGAAAATATAAGTTGACTCCTAAACTATTTTAAGTTGGCGCCTAGACTATTATTTTATGTCTCTTGCTGGGAATCTCACTTTCACTTTATCATTATCCATATCTCCTTCAAGCAAGAAATTTCTCTCTCGTTCCCATCACTCTCTCGTTCCATCTCTCTCTTTCCTCTGAACCATGACGCATCCAGATGAGGAGTACAGAAACATAAAGGAGAATCGCCGATGCACATTACGGGATTCCGACGAGGTTCCCGTGTGGGGGAAGTATCCTTCACTTCGTTTCTCTAGAAAAGAAGTTTCCCAACGACTGCGATACTCTGCCTGGAATGAGATACTTCACCTGCACAAAGTTTAAGGTAATATTAACCATTTAGTTTGTGTTGTATGATTCAGACATAATCATCTTCGTTGCCAATATTATGTGATTTAGAATACTCTGTACAACTGCCTAATGTACTCTGTAAAACTGTTTAGTTTGTGTTGTATGATTCATAAAACACTGTAAAAGTAGGTTAAACTAGCTTGTTATGCTCTTGGGATGACATTAGAATTACCTACTCGGTTGTCATATTTTTACATATTATTTTTATATCCTAGCTTATGATTCTAAACTCGATTTTTATGGATATGTAGGATGATAGACTCCACTTCCGTCAACCATGGGTCTTCGCAATCGAGGATGAGGTTAAGGGCTTACTTACGCGTGTGGAGGACATGGCCCAAGAGATTGCTCATCTCAAGTATCCTTCACTGCCTTCTCGATCCCTTCTTTGCTTCCTTCACAAACGACTCAAGCGGAGCCAACCTGTCCTCACATTTTTCCAATGTCTTCTTAACCTTTTTTAGCTGAGATCCAATTTTTTTAACTCTCTTGATTACATCCTCCCACATCTTCTTCTGTTCTGACATTTCATCCTCACCACTGACCTCCTCTCCATGGACTGCGTCGACTGCCTCTTCTGCATTGGCTTGGCGTGCGGCAACATCTACTTCATACATGTCTTCAAAAAATACTGAATATCCTTCTCCCAAATGCTTAACCCAGCTGTCTATAGCAAGATCAGGTACATCAACGACGTCTTCCTCTTCAGTGAGATATGAAAAAAAGAGATTTTCCGTCTTCATTTCTGGTAGGAAGGATGCTATAGATATATTTTGACTGATAACAAAAAAAAGTTAGTTCAAACACATTAAACTTCTACATTTTTTTCAAAGTTTGTAGCATAAGAAACACATATTGTTATTCTGTCCAGTTCCCGAATCACTTTTGAAAGAGAAAACCCATTCATTCCATTTGCTTTAAACACAGATTGGCACATCCGCGGACAATCTGTATAAGCCTCTTCAACTGCCTCTTTAAACCTCATTCCCAATTTCGGAATAGCCTCGAAAGCAAGAAGCTACAAAACATCCTCAAGCCTTATTGATTCTCGAATAATGATGAATGATAAGGTGATAATGTTAAATTACTTACCTCCAGTGGCAGACAGAAACCTGGAAGCGGCCATAACGTCTTCTCTTTAACCATACCTCCAAAATGATCAATGGTGTGAGATATCTCCTTAACCATATAATCAAACGAGTATCTCCCCCATGGAAACTCCTTGCAGAAGTCGAGATCGTCGACAGCTCTTTGGAAAAATTCCAATACATCTTTGGCGCCTTTTCCTACTTTCGTTTGTGCGCAAACAACACTTCCTAAAAAGAATAGAAACATCATCCTCAGCCGGTCTTTATGGGGTCCTATAGCCAGCAACTTTGCTTTAACATCCTCAAGCCTTAATGATTCTCCCTCCTTGAAATGACGCTTCACAAACTTTCTACCACCAATCTCCTTGTAGGCCAGTGGATAGTTGCGGCAATTTAGGCATGATATCAAAGTGTGTTCTCTTAGCCCATAACGGATGGGAACACCATTCACAATGAACCACACTTCCTTCCTCTTCGAGACATCCACTGTCCGCAATAACAACTTCCACATTCCTTGAACCATATGGTTTGAGTCCTTCTTCATGTGGAACACGTGACAGAATTGTGGATGCTCCTCAAACCACCTCCTCTCTGCATTACTTATCGGCGGTTGCAGCGAGTTAAACGTATGGATAACGTCTATTATGAAACTCTTGGTCCCTGTCTTTATCTGGTTCTTATACTACGTTTCATAGAAGAACATCCTCAACGGTTTGATTGCCTCGGTCGGCTCAAATTCCTACAAGTTGCATTGTGTACTACATCAGTTATACGAGTAATACCACATAATTCTCCTAAGTTATCCCAGTTTTCCCTAGTATACCAACGTATTATTAGTGTTACCCTTGTTTCACTGAGTTATTTTAGTTTTACTTATAGTTTAACACATAATTCCTACTTATACACTAACTTCCCAATTTCATTCAACATAAAAATGCTACTTACCTCTTCTTCACCATCATCATCATCATCACCATCTCCTAATTTTGATTCCTCCTCTCTGATTGCTTCCTTCTCTCCTTCTTCTTCATCTTCATTTTCTTCTTCATCAGAGGCAATGCATTATCTTCGGGGGCCTTGTCTTCGCATGTGTCTTCCTCCTCAGAGCTACCTTCTTCAACTTCGTTCTCTTCATCATTTGCAGCCTGCTCTCTTCCCTCGTCTTCATCGCCGTTTTCTGATTCTTCTTCGTTGTTATCCTGTTCTTCTTCCTTCTCCTTTGATGGTGGACTCGTCAAAGTTGGACCACACTGGCTCGTTTCAGCAACCTTTTCTCTTTTAACATCCAACGCATCATCCACACGGCTTTTACTGGCTCGGAAAGGACTTCATATGTCACCGGTAATGACTCTTTCAATGTCTCTGTCGTCTTTTTCTTCTCCGCTTTTTTCAGGGAAAAAATCGTCGGATTTCCCTTCTTTTTACCCAGTTTTATTTCAACTATGGCGCCCTAAACAAAAATTCTACACAAAATATTCTAAAAGTGAGAGAAGAGATTTCGAAATTGAAATCGATTTTCTAGGGTTCAAAAGAGGGAAATTCTTTCATAACTCTTTATTTTCGTTTAAAAGAGAGAGAGGAAAAAAAGAAAAATGAAAGGGTAATTAAAATTAATTTGAGAGATTTGGTTAAAAGAGATTGGTTAAGAGACAATTTGATCCGAAATCATTTCATTGGTTCATGTTTCTAAACGAATCGGTTATGTCTCTAGTTAAACAAGGTAAAACTCGTATAGACTTTAACTTTCCAAGACTTTAACTTTCCTAGACTTTACTATAATTCTTACATTTCTAAATTAAATATAAATTAAATATATTTTCTATTTTATAACAGGTTTTTTTGTAGATTGGTTCATGAGATGTGGGGGCAAGGAAGATGATGACCCAAGTTCATCTGCTTCCACCTCCCCTCGCCTCCAAAATCTCTCTTCTACAATTTGCACTGAATCCTATCCCATCCTATCTCATCTCATCTTAGTCTTCTTCTTTTTTTTTACCTCATTTCTTGTTACTGAGTTCTTCAAGTTTTACTTTTAAGCTTTATTGATTGTTTTTGGTTCTTGTTCATATTGTTGGATAATTAGGGTTGGTAACCCATAAATTGTGAATTATATACTTGGATAATAATTGAATCACGCACGAGGTCACTTTCCTTAAAGAGTATTTCGATCCTATTCCAAGCCTTTGGGTTACACGAAATCCCTTTGTAAGATAAGACAATCAAAGTCACATTCTTGTTCTAGGCTAAGATACAAGAATAACAAATAGAGTTTTAATGCTTATATGTGTTCTTCAAAGATCTTTGATGATCTTTGAACAATGAATCTTATTCTATCTCTCACTTACTAACTATTAGTGTCTGATCTTCTCTTGTGATTCCATATCACCTTTGCCAATGCCAACAACTCCTTATATAGAGTATGAAGGGTTGCAATGGTTAACACCAATAGTTGTAATGGTTGGCCAAACATTATAACTATTAATATCAACAGTTGCAATGGTTAGCCAAAAGTCTTAATCATCAACGGTTGCAATGGTTTATCACCAAAGGTTACAATCTTTAATATGATTATTACTAAAGGATGCAAACATCAATAGTTGCAAGGTTTCATTGCAAACAATTGCAATGGTTCACATGATACATTGCACCTATACACTTAAATATCTAACACATATATCTGTTGGAATCATTTAAATCTTCTCGCCCAGGTACTTTTTCCTTCATTCGTTACTCATTTAAACCTTGTTTCATATATTTAGGATTTGTTGCTCCTTTCAATCTCTTTTTAGAGATATTAAACAAATATGTGAACAGATTTTTAGTTCATCGATTTGGGATCTTGAAGTTTGAGTTTCCTTTGGAGTTATTGATTAGGGTATCTTGGGACTGATTCCTTATAGATATGGATTTCAGTTGATTTTTTCTTTTGATTTAATGAATAAATCATTGAAGAATGACTAATCTTTTCCCTTGTGTTATCTCTTTCCATCAGATATGGAAGCCGAGCAAAGAGGAGACAGAGCGGTGCCGCCGTAGATAAACTTCACAGTACTTTAGGAAGCCATGGATGGGACGAGCTTGATGGTGGGGAATGTGTGGAGTGGCGGTGATTGTTTCACCTCTTCCGGTGGAGTGGAGGTGAACTCCATTGCGGCATCCGGTGGTATATCACCTCCATAGAGAAGCTTGATGTATATCTACCACCGGATGCGGCAGTATACGTCGGTATGGTTGTATTGGACATCGAGAAGTGGAGATTCGTGAGTGACACGTACATCATCCTCTAGTGGACATAGACCAATAAACTATTCTCGTATCTCTAGTTTACATGGTTCCTTGTTCCTGGCTATATATTTGTTCTCTGAATGTTTACATTGTTTGGTTTTGAACAGCCTGGAGACTGGTTGCAGTGAGCTCAATTCTAACGAACAATCTACTTTTCTATTGAGTGGATTTACATTTTCTGTGGAACACTGCATGTTTATTCATCTGTATTCTTTGCCTTTGTCTGTAGGTTGTGATTTGGTGGGCTGGTCTAATCAGAGGTGTTGTATCTATGGCTCTTGCCTAAAATAAGGTAATTGAAACCTTAGTGATTTAGCAACCACATGATGATTGGTGAATATCTCTTATGGATCCTTTAACTTGTTTTCTAATGCAGTTTACAAGATCATGACACACTGAATTGAGTGGGAATGAAATCATGATTACCAGTACTATAACCCTTTATCTTTTTAGCACCATGGTCAGATATACTGTATTGATGTACATTCTAGACAATTTGTTGTTGGTTTCCTGATGCGTCCAGCACGCACAGTCCACCACTACTGGAGACAGTTTGATGGGGCATTCACTCTTGTTTGTTTCGGTCGCGGTTTCTTGAATATGTGGCCAACAAAGATAGTGCATAGTATCTTCAGTGGCTCAAAGATGTCAAGTCTTTTGTTGAGAAGTGAAAACTCATCTTTGTTTCCATGAATAATAAGAGTGAAACATTTAGTTGAGTTTTTTTCACTTCAAAAGTTTTATCCTATTGTTATCACCATAAGGTCTACAATGATTCACAAAATTCTTTGGATGTAGTTGTTGCTTGTTGGCAGTATTGTTACATATATTTATTTTTGAGTTTCAGTTTACCACGATATTGGTTGTAACAAACTTCTGTAATTTGCTTACATAAAACTTCACTATTAGTCAAGACATCATCTTTTGTAGTCTACATTTTTTAAATTGACGTTGACGTTTTGCAATTGACGTGAATTCGCCCGAAATTTGACTTTCAGAAATATACTTCATATGCAGTCTACATTTTCTAAATTTTTTAAAGAGGTTAGTTTTGCAATTGACCAAGTCTGACTTTCTAAGTGTAGATTAATATGAACGTCTACAAGTGTATAGACTTCTTATGAAGTCTACTCTCAAATCCGACGGGTTAGTTTTGCAATTGATCAATATAAATAATAGATTTCATATGTAGTTTACATTTTTTTGTAAAATTAATAGACTGTATATGAAGTCTACACAATTTTTGGTGAATTTTTAAATATTTTAGTCAAACACAAAACTAATATATTTAACGAAGTCAAAGTTTTGATCAAATGCAAAACTGACATTTTGTAGACTTTTTGAACAGTCTATATAATGTAGACTTTCGATTAAATTTACTATGAAAAGTGATTATGAATATGTTTACCTAATTTTTTGTTTTTTTTCCAAAGGTAAAGACGTAGACTTCTAGAGAAGTCTACGTTACAAAAAAACATGATCAATTGCGAAACTAACATGTGCGTTGACAAGATCGCATCATAAATCTATACATATGTGTAGACATACTAAACAATCTACTAACACGACACAGAACTGAAAATGACGAAAATTATGTAAAAAATTACCCTTTTCGGGTGTAAAGCTTGTTTACAACCTTTTCCACAGTCCGAAATCCAAATATGAGCAAAATGAAGCACATTTGACAATAATTCTTTCAAGAAACTCAAAAATAGGAATTTTATGTTTATGAAAATGAAAATTATGAGAAATTTTAGATGAAATGGAGAGGAAATGAAGATTTGTTAGTTTAGAATGAGGAATAAGTAGATATAAATTGAATTCTTGAGCTTTAAGTGCTAAAAATGTTGGTTTATAGTGTTGAAAAAATTAATGATAATTGTTGTGGAAAGTGTTGTTTATTCTCATTGATATCAAGGACTATATATACAAGTACATAGACCGTCATAGGAATGAGATAGACTCTATCTCTAAGATAGAGATAACAACAACATAGAGATAAATATCAAGTCAACCATAAAGATAATTCCTAACACTCCCCCTTGGTTGACGCGTCTGGTTCAGAGATTGTTACATGCTTTGGATGTTGCCTCATTAAAACCTCTCCTGGTAAACCCAAAACCCAATGTGGTAAAAAGGGAAGTCAGGACAGGAAAAAGAGTACAACACATGTAACTCCCCCTAATGAATGCATCCCTGAAGGTTTTTTCGTCGACGGATCCCTATCTGATGTATGAGCTTCTTGAACGTCGAGGTAGGCAATGACTTGGTGAATAGATCAGCTGAATTCTCGCTTGATGCCACTTGTACTACTTCAATTTCGCCTGCCTTCTGGAGCTCGTGGGTAAAGAAGAACTTGGGCAGAATGTGCTTCGTCTTATCTCTTTTGATGTAGCCATCTTTGAGATGTACAATACATGTTGCATTGTCCACATACACCACGGCTGGTTCATTGTCTTCAGACATATCACAATTGGCTCGTCCATGTTGGGTCAATTACCTTAATCACACAAACTCACGACTTGATTCATTTATAATATTATCTCTGTGTGATTGGATGATGTTGCCGCCATGGTCTGCTTATAGAACACCAGGATATAACCGTACCACCGTTAGGCATAGTTATATCTATGATCTACCATAATGTGGATCTTTATTTTCTTTCTCCGGACAATATGGGTCTTCGTCCGGTTTTAGATCTTTCTTGCCTTTTAGCAATATCCATATCTATTGGGCCACGACCAGACACACTTCTGGTCATTCTCTTAGACTATTATGGTTCTCTTTTATCCCCTGATATAACCATAATGTCTCATGCTTTCATTGCAGTCCCACACTTTAACCTTGTTACTTTAAAACTCATCGCAATCTATACTTTCTTTGATGGCATCTCATGACCTTCTTGTAGTCGACCAAACCACGTACATAAGTACATATATTAGGTCATTGACTATGCCCATACACGTTCATATCTTATCAATGAATGGCTGATATATTGCAGTTCCATGTTTCGGCAATCATATGTACACACAAGGAATTATAATATCTTCTGTAAAGATATACGGACTGATTGAACCAAGTATTAGTTTTTCATATTACTTGCAGCTGCTTTGTTTAATTCTAGAGAATTTCTTTCTCATCTTTCTTATCTCTTTTGGTACCTTTAATTTTGTTTTATCCAGTGAACCATATGCTACTTTAACATACTTTAATCTATGACCAGACTTTGCCAAATTAGTAGCCTCCACCACATTGGAGTATATCTCCTTTATAAACTTTTCTTTAATCTTTGTGAGTATCCTTGTGCCATCAAGTCATGCTTGAATGTTCTTTATCTCACGGTTTTCTCACAAGATCTTTATTCATCACTGGTTTATCTGATGGCGTTTCTATATGGCCAATACGCCCATCACTCTTTATATATTCTAACCCCACGATTTCTTTTTATCTTTATGAGTACTCTTACGTGGGTTCATGATCCTCGCTTATATCTTTATGATCAAGTGCTACTTATCTTGCGCATTCTTATATGTAAATACATCATTGGTATCGATACCCTTTCTGCGTTCCATTGTATTCCAAACATGATCCAATCGATTTGAGATCTTTTTATCTAGGACCTTCAATACCTAGCAGCTTGGCGTCCCAAGCTACATGGTCTGGTACCTTAGATGTTTCAGCCGGCCGGCCTTATTTCTATGTCTGGTCTGGTTTCCCTATTGACCTCGGATTTCATATTTTATGCACCCTTTCTCTTTTCCGAGGTTCCTTTTCTTATGGCCACGACCATATGCATTTATGCAAGGTAAAATTTTGATGGAAATACCATGTTTCTGGTCTCGACCACGGCCTGAATGGGTTTGAAATCCACGGCCTTTGCTTTAGTGGTTCGGTCGACCATGGCTCACATTATAGTGGCCTCGACCACGTCTTTTTCATCAACCACGGCTGCGACCATAATGGTTCCTATGGCCGTGTGGATTATTTTTATGGATGTGGTTAGGTCCTAGACGGGTTTTAGGTCGAGTATAGATAAAATAGATCAGGTTCGATCTTAGGATAATCTTTGTGTCTAATGATTATATGTAGCTTTAGGGTTTCGACTTTTAAGATCATATTATCGACCAATTCAAGAATTTTAGAATTCAAACAATCAACCAGTCAACACACATGGTTTTCACATTTGGTTACTTGACCAAAAGAATTTCTATTCCGACCAAATCAGAACAGTGTGGACGTGGGATATGTATGGTTGATATGTTAATGCCATACGGCCATGTATGATTGCTACGATGAGATGCAAAACAATCCTAGGTCGAGTTTTAGTTATTGATCCTCGACCAACCAATTAACCAATCGACCATGTGATCCTATATGTGACCAAGGTCGACAAGGTTTAGACCTCGGTTGGATTCAAGACCGGGTAAGGATATTATTACTTAGTGTATCATGGATGCATCAAACAATTCTAGCATCTTAATTCTCATGGATTAATCAAAATCAATCAATAATTTCTCCACCCGATTTTATTAATCATAGTACTTAGGGTTTCAAGACCCTTATAAGTTTAATTTAGAAAGTAGGATTTCAACAATCCATGGTGTGGGAACAACATGAGCATGATACAAATGTCACACGGTCGAGTGATAATGCAATCTAAGCAATCAAACATGTTTCATTGATCAAATAAGCTATGCACACGGCCAAGAAATGTTTCAATGATCATCTTAACATTTTCAGACTTAAGGTTTCAAGGCCTTTAGGTGGTTCATATTCGAGATAGAGTTTATGGAACACACAATCTATCAACTTAGCTTGCATATGATCAAAAATGGAAATGTTCAAAGATGGAAATATTCCTAAAGTTTCAAAATGGAAATATTCCTGAACTCATGCAATCAAAATTTTAGGTATTATATTTTAGAGTTTCCAAGTTCATGTGAGTTTCATCACAAGCAATATAGCATCTTAACTTTCATAAGATCATTAAAATGGAAACTTTCCTAAAATTTCAAGCAATCCATATTTTAGGGTTTAGCCTTTAAAATTTCCAATTTCAAGTTCATGGGTGTGTATACAAATCAATTTGTCACCCTAACATTCATGAAAGTCAAAAATGGAAACTTTCAAAATGAAAATTTTCAAAAATGGAAATTTTGAAAAATGGAAAATTTCAAAAATGGAAACTTTCAAAAATGGAAAGTTTGAAAAATAGAAATTTTCCTAAATTCTCATATCATCCAAATTTTAGGTTTTATATCTTTAGAGAATTTCCAAATTCGAGATTTAGGGTTTTCATTCAATCTATCAACCTAAACTCTCAAACAAGCAAAATGAAACATTCCAAAATGGAAATTTTCTTAAAGTCTCATATTTTCCAAATTTTAGGTTTTATGTCTTTAGGGAATCTTCTAAATTCGAGATTTAGGTTTTACTTTTAATTCTATCAACCTAAACTCTCAATCAATCAAATAAGGAAACTTTCCTAATCTTTAAAACACAATCAAGTCGAAAACAATCAAAAAGGAAATTAGGGTTTTGATGATTTTCGATAATTTTATAGTTTGTGTTTAGATATAGATAGATTAGGGTTTATGAGGTTTCGATTTTGATTATAGAGTCTTAGGTAATTAGGTTTTGATTAGTTTTTTTTATTATTAGGGTTTTAACTTTTTTAAATTACCATAACAACCTCTAACAACCTAATCAAGGAATTAATCGGATTAACTAGGGTTTTCAAGGCCCTCTCATAGATTCAAAATCGATTTCTTAGATCTTAGGGTTTGTGAATCCGATTTCAATTAGGGTTCATACACTTAATACCCTAATTTGATTAAGATCTATGAGGTTTGATCTTTTTTTACCTTGAAACTCCTTTATATCTGACTGGACCACCATGAGAGGGATCCTAGAGTTGTTCCTCACGAGTTACAAGCTTCCATGAACCTCCTTGATCCGTGAGTTATTTTGTTCAAGCTGATATCAAGTTTATAAGCTAAGCAAGATTAAATATCGTCCAAAGTATCTATTCTGTGAGATAAAGAAGATTAGGGTTCATGAAAAACTTAGGGTTTATGAGAAAACTTAGCTTTTGAAATCGTATGCAGTTTTCAAAGCTTGACGGCGTTCACTGTAATCGTGCGTGAAGGCGCGTCACTGATCGGATCGGCAAACCGTTTTCACAGACTTCTTCTTCTCGTCCGGGGCTTCAATTTGATATATTACACGTTTTCTGAGTCCACACGGTTTGATAGAACGAATCGTTTGAAGTTCGTCGTCGATGGAAGGAGCGAGAGAGAGATTAGGGTTTTTTTTTATGATTTTCGTTGGCTTCTTTAGCTTTAGGGTTTTAGAGGCTATCATGCTGATAACTTGTTGTGGAAAGTGTTGTTTATTCTCATTGATATCAAGGACTATATATACAAGTACATAGACCGTCATAGGAATGAGATAGACTTTATCTCTAAGATAGAGATAACAACAACATAGAGATAAATATCAAGTCAACCATAAAGATAATTTCTAACAATAATGACATTGTTGTAAATAATGAGAAATATTTATGGTGTAGTTGGTTTTTTGCTAATTTTGAAATAACAAAAAATTTAATTAATAATGACAGATTTGTAAATATTTTTACAATATAAGAATAATATGAAAAATTCATAAGTGAATGGTAATGAAAAAAATGTTGGTTTTAGATTTGTTTTAGAATTTTAGGAGGCGTTATTGGTTCATGTACTTTAGAGTATTTAAAAATCCATATAGTATTTACAAATCAATGTAAAATATATTGATTTTTAAATCTAACATATAAATTTTAATTTGTATTTATAAATCCGAAGGTTTTCCCTCGGATTTGAGTCTTTGTATTTTTAACAAAGAAATTCATGCAAATCCATTATGAAATCAAATCCATTAGTAAATCCGGATGATTGAATAACACCTGATTTAAATTAGAATTTATAAATTATGAAACACATGATTTCAATATGAATTTTAAAATCATATAACCAATAACACTTGATTTAATTTCGATTTCCAAATCCATTAAAATGCAAGAACCAATAACCCCCACTTAGGTTTGATTTGAAAAACTTCCAATATGATTTGGAGGTTTTTTTCCCTTTTTCTGGTAGAATAACAAGATAATTATTTCCCTGTCTTCGTTGTTTTCTTTTATTTACTTGAAATTATCTTTATATTCTTATTTTTTTAAAATTATCTTTCCTTTTTTTTAATGATTTCGTTATATTTTTTTTATATATCTTTCTTATATGTAGCTCTGTATATAATCCCTATTGAATCATGAATACGATAGTCTTAAGCCGCCGCGAAGAGAGCATAAGAGCCAAGCCGCAGCTCCGCAGGTTAGGGAGATAAAACGATCGCGGCCCAGTCAATTCTGATTTGGATTTTCTAATCTTTTTTTTTTTCCTTTTTGATTTGTATTTATATTTCCTTTCCCTTATGGTTTTGTGTTATTGTTTTCTTATATGTAGCCCTACGTAGACATTAATGGGTCATACAGCGTGGATTCGGTAAAAGAAGTCTTTCCTTACAAATTAGCAATGGAAAGAAAAATTTCTGAGGTGAGCATAGATATGCCTCTTCAGAAAGAGACTTGCAGTATTTGTATCAATGACAATATCAGTGCTATTCAGATGTTTTCTGTTGATATCTGTGGTCATCGGTTTTGTTCCGAATGTGTGAAACAATACATAGAGGCGAGGCTACTCGAGGGAAATAGGCTGACATGTCCTCATGATGGCTGCCATCTTGAGCTGCTTTATCTTAGTTGTGTCAACCTTTTGACTCGTGAACTAAAAAAGATTTGGCAGCAGAGGATCATTGAAGACTTGATTCCTGTAACGGAGAGAGTTTACTGCCCGAATCCGAGGTGCTCAGCTTTAATGTCGGTAAAGGAACTCTCTAGTATTAAATGTACTGAAGAATCTGGAGTTAGGAGATTATGTGTCAAATGCCGTGAACCCTTTTGCATCAACTGCAAAGTTCCGTGGCATAACAACATATCGTGCGACAATTACAAGATTTTGCATCCAAATCCTATAGCAAACGATACAAAGCTAGAAGCTCTAGCCAATAAGAAAATGTGGCGACAATGCACAAAGTGTCAAAACATGATTGAACTTTCTGAAGGATGTGCAACAGTAAAATGCAGGTATCATCTATTAATCCCTTCTCCTTTAGAATTTCATTATGTATGTATTCTTAAGCAGGAGATTAAATTTCATATATTAACACGAGTTAGTTGGTATATGACAGATGTGGACATACGTTTTGCTACAGATGTGGAGCCGATGCTGGAGGTTGCCCTCATGGTCATAACGTTTATGATCTGAGGACTGGACGTCTATTATATCGCCCATGGTGTGCTGCCCTGTGGACTATGGTTTTGTTTGTTGTGACGGCTGCTGGTATAGTCGCCTCTGTTATTTTTATTGTTTTATATTTCGTCAGAAAGAAATAGAAAACTCATTGATCTGGTAGATTGTAAGAATTACTAATAGAAGTACAAGCCCAAATTTCCAATATGTCACAATCGTACATTAACACTTAAAAGAATAACAACATGTATATAGTAAACTCGAATTCTTTAAGCCAAAATTTGTCACTCTAGCGACTGTCAAAAAGTGAATAAGCTAAGGTTAGTAAATATTGTTCCTTTTTTTTTGTCAACATTGCATATTAAAGACACTTCAGGCCAAGAAGTACAAGCAAATATCAAACCCATATATCACAAAACCACTTTGAAGCCCAATAGAAGCCCAACTGTCTAAAGAGATAGACATTAGTTGCAAGATAGACACGTGTTAGACAAGCATGGCAAACGATTATTCTAGATACAAAGAGAGACCGGAGACTTCGCCGGCAAGCATGCCAGACCTGAAACCGCCAGTCTCAATCTTTGTCCGACTTGAACTGCTTGTATGCCCCATCTTCTCTTGATCACTGCTGAACCAAAAAAAATTCCTCTTCATCTTGTTAGTTATGAAGTCCCGTGAAAAGCTTTAAGGGAACAGCTGCAGAGCCTTGCCAGAACGCTTCGTTTGAAACTCCAGCTAATCTGATTCTTCCCTAACTCACCGCCGCTTCATCAAAAATCTTTATTCTTCATCATTAAGGAAATTTTGTCTAAAGAAAGGAACAAAGATTGATACCTCCTCTGATGAAAAACAGAGCATGACTAACAAAAAGAACAAAGGAATCTCCAAGGTCGAATAGTATAAGAGATAAGCAAAGAGAAGGGGAACGAGACTAGTTCGGACTACCCGGAATTTTATTCTCCGCTATGTAAGGAAAACAAAAACTCGCCACCGCGAAAGCTAGATCCGATATAGCAGAAGAAAAGATCAATCGATCGACGATTGAAGCTATCTTACACCAGAAAAACAAAAAACAAAAGAGGTGGTGACTAGCAACAAAAGTCACCAGCCACCGGAGATCATCTTCTGGTTTAGGAAACTTCTAGCGAGAGGTAGAGAGTTCAGGCCTGAGTCTATGAGACCTAATGAAGAAACTATATTGTTCCTTATTTTGGTTTTTTATCACACTCTGAAAACAAACAAATAACTTTTTTTTTTGTCAACTTTTTGTTATATTAAAGCCCAAAGGCTTAGAAAGAACAAACAGATCAAGTCCAACATAAATACATTCAGCCCAAAAAACAGAAATAAAGATAATGCATGAAGAACACGTGTCTGCCTCCGTGGCTTTGTTTCTCCAAAAACGAGATGAGCAATGGCGGTGCCGGAATCTCATCGCCGGTGAACGTCAATCTTCAATCCCGTTTCTCTTGAATCTGTTTGTTTGCTGCCTCCTTCCCCTAACATCAGTTGATTCACAAAGTTGTCTTTCCCAGTCACTAGTGTTTAGCCCAAGAATAGCTTTAGATAAATCAAAACAGAACCTTGCCGGAACGTTTTCCACTGAAGAAAACTCCGTCTCATCTAGATCTGTGTCGATCATCTTAGTCTTACAAACATAGGTCTTGATCTTTGAAGAAACTTCACTTTTGTTCCTTTGTGAAGATTGATACCCATCCAGAATCAAGAACTAAGCGTGCTAGCAAAGAGAGATAAAACAAACTTGTAAACCACACAGCATAATTTTTAGAATCAGAAAAGGAGAAAGCTTTTAACACAACAAAAATCCGTATTGAAACGGACTTTATTCTGCAACAGAACAAAAGATCGGCAAACCGAAAGTAAAATCTGATCAGAACAAACAAATAATTAAAAGAAATAAAGCTCAACATCAAGGGTTGCAACAACAGTCCAAATACTACCTAAATGCTAAAACTGACTAAAAACAAAAGCGACAAACTCTCTTAATTACATTAAGAGTTACTTTTTATGTTTATAATTACACTATAAGACAATTTTTGTTACCTAGACACTTTTTCTCCTATTACAACACCTTCTCTCTTATTCCCAATGTAAGAAAACTCGTTGCTACCCTTTACCTAACTAATATACATGAATTAAATTATCTAACCACAAATGAGTTTCTTTTTCTTTTTCTCTTTCATTATATCTTGATATTTTTGTTGTCTTCTTCATAAATTTTTTTTTCTGTCACCACTCCATAATCTCCTCTCGCCAGAATTGTGCTCCTCTGCAACACACTTGCCATCTCTCTGAGTTTTCTCCATCATAATCCATGGTCACGAGGCTCAGTTCTCGGTTGAAGCTCCTTGATCTCCACCAAAATCAAAGCCCAAGCTACCGTGGGAGCACTGCCCAAACTGTCTACTACGTCGCTGTGCTCAGTTCTGCCGTTGTCATGCTCTGTCGTGACTGTCTTAAAACATAGATTGAATGATCTATTTAACAAAACTTCTTCACAATTTCATAAATAGTTCTTCAATTTGTGATTAATCGCGAATTTTCCCCAAATATTTTTTAATGTGCAGATTTATTTATGTTTCGTCCCTAACTTTCAGAAAATGTATTTTCAACCCAAATGAACAAATATATGTACTAAAACATCTCAATATATTCTAAATTGATTTAAATGAAGCAAAACAAGTGTTAAACTCACCAAATTATGAGATATCAATTGCATAGAGAGAGCTGACAAATATTGAAACACAAAAAATTAAAAATACTAGCTGTTTCATTTTTTTAGAATCTGAGATGAACACAAATTCTGTAATGTATGGATTAAAATTACATTAAGAATAGTTAGTTAATCTTTGTTCTATGGATATATGTACATATATATATATATATAAGTGTATTTAATGCGCACAGTTGAAACACTCATCTATAAACTGATAACTATTAGAAAATATATTATAATATGATCAAATATGTTTGATTGTTTGTAAATAGTTACAATTTTAAAATATTTTAATGAAACTATTGGAATTTATGTAATTATGTTATAATTATTTAAGTATAAATAACAGACATATATGTGTACACATGTACACTACATAAATAATTTACACATGCACAAAGATAATGTACACATGTACATTAAACCGCTGTGTACACACATACAATTCAAAGATAATGAAAAATAATGTTTATATAGTATCTATACATTTTATCAAACACTTGCCATGCGTTTTTGTTTGACTTTCAGAATTGGTGTATATAAATCATTTGTACATGTCAACTTAGAATACTTATCTTCTTGCCTTGTATTTAACGATTGATTTTTTGCATATTATTAGAATAATGTGATTATTTTCTCATGGAAGTGTCATTCTGAATTATTCAAATTATGTGTGGTAGTTATATTGTTGTAAACAGCAGACTCATCATCGAAAACCTCATGAAGGTTAGTTACTTACTTCTTCCTCCTCTTGCCGAGAGATAGGAGGTTTGCGGCGGCTGATGAGAGGAGGATAAGAGCAAGTTAAATATGGCACACACAATTTTTAGCCCTCATAATATGAATATATTGCAAACACACGTTGGTGAATGTTATTTGTTTGGGTATTTATAGCACTTTCTTATCCAAGCTTATTACTGACTCAGAATGTCTCTATATCGCGCCAGTCGACCCTCCGTCAGGAGCAACGTTGTGAAAGGGCGATACCTCGACTGAGGAAGTCAAGGCATCAGCTGGAGTAGGGATATTCAGCAGGACAATACGCATCAGACTGACCACCCCCTCGGGGTCACAGCGATCCATCTCATCCAGAAAAGAGAGAAACTCCGCAATATGAGGCGAAATGGCTCCAAAAGCAGGAGAGTCCGATGTACTTGCATGAAGGGCCTTGCCCATCTCAGCATCACAACTCTTCTGGCCGCTACGGGAAGAAGACATCTTTTTGGAGGGAAGCTTTTAAGAAAGAAGGTAGAGAAAACTTAGAAAGATGAGAAAGTGTTGAGAGAACGAAGAATGAGACTCCAATATTATAAGAGAATAAGGGTGAGGAAATTCTCCGCATTAAAATAATCGACAATAGTCTTTCGAGTAAAATCATTCCTAGTGTAGGTCCCGATTAACAACATCACTCGTCCGCAAGAATCACACTCAAAACTCGCGAGCTAGGGGGCTAACTGTTGGGGTCAAAAACAATAATCTCAAAATCAACGTCTAAGATTGCACCTCTTAGGGAGAACTTTCTTGAAATAATTTCAAGATGGACGAACCACATCCAACTCACCATCAGGCGAGATTGGATCGACCAATCCAACTCACCATCAGGCGAGATTGGATCGACCAATCCAACTCGCCTGATGGTGAGTTGGATCAACCAGTGCAACTCGCCTGATGGCGAGTTGGTGATCAATCCAACTCACATGATAGCAAGTTGGATTAGCCTTGTCCGACTCGCCGTCAGGTGACCTGGATCATTTCTCATTAACCAAACTTTAGCTTCTCCTTCGGGCCTTGATTGAACTGTCCCATGTTCCATCTCGATTTGAGTTACCGTTGGAACTTTGCGATAAAAACCGCAAAGATTTGTTTCACATACATGAAATTAGTGTAACAAAATTCTTAGATGCGTAAACATCAGATAATGGCAAAGAATACTATGTTTGTCTCAAATTACCATAGAATGTGTTTTTTTAGTTGGAGGAGAAGGAAGATTAAGATTATAAGATAGTGAAGCAGGGCATGTGTGTGTAGAAATCAATAAATGAGAAATAGGAGGAGTAAAATACATTTTCCTATTCAGTTAACCACTTGGAGAAAATTTTAGAACTAACTGTGGTTAAGTTGGATCAAATCAAATGAAGTGTGACGTATCAAGAAGCTAGTGAAAGTTGGTCAATCCGGTACCGTGTGAATGAGGATAAATCACATGGAACAAATACATAGTGATAGTAAAATCTGTAACAAAACATTTCAAGCCTTTCTAATAATGCACCAAGTGTCAGATGAGGGTAAGGCTCATGGACCAAGAGTGGACAGGGGGCTCATGGACAATGGTGTGCCAAGACGTTACAAGTAGTATCTGAATCAAGCCGGTATGAGAGTGTAGAGTCGAGTGGACTCATAGGAGGGAGTTATGGTCTAAATATGCGAGGACGTTAAATCTGTTATTGAGGATGAATGTACTACCCAGTTAGTGAAGTTGGTGGAAAATACTCATTGAATTGATTTGACTACCTATGCTAATGTTTAATATGAGTTTAGCATTTACGAATTGTAAGAACGAATTCGATGGTAAGTTATTTGAAAGTTATTGACATATTAAAGGTTTGTACAATAAAGCCATGTGATGTATAGCGTTTTATAGGTTTTTAGGTATTAATTTAAGTCATTTTAATGTCTAAGTTTTGGATTTAGGCGTCATTAAGGAACTGCATATGTATATTTCGCATTCATAGGGGATGAAGTGCACCTTATAAAGTTCTAGGGAGAAAATGATGGAAAATGTATTTATTTGGAAGTTTTGGAGCAAAACTATAAGAGGCCCAAAGAACAGGGACCAATTATTGAAAATCTGAGACGTTGGATCCCAGCGGCCATGCGCTTCCATCGATCAAATCCTTTGATCCGGTTTACTCGATCCAATAGCCTCGGTCCCAGGATCGTATCCTTCGCCCCATGAGCTGCAAATCGATCAACATGTGGTGACTGATTCACTCGATTCATATCGCTCGGCTCTATCTGCAACTTCTCCACAAGACAACACAGCAATGGGGCTTTACAGGTGCTGTGGGTTGCCATTGTCAAAGGTTTAATTTTTCTGACGCTACCACTGACGTAGCGTTGATAAAACGAACAAAGTTATACAAGACGATGGCGAGGTAGTGACCAGAAGAATCGGTGCTCAAGCTGAAGTGAACACGAAGGAGAAAGCTGAACAATGGAGGCACAATCACGAAGAATAGACGCAAACGCAATTTCGCTCTGAACGTGCATATCCAAAACGCGGTCGCAGCTGTAATCGCAGTCATCAGCGGTTACCTTTGGCATTTCACTAAAGCAAATTTCAAACTAATATACATATATATATATATATATATATATATATATATATATTTATGTTGTAGGTCAAAAACCCTTGGGAGAACCTGGTAGCTTGATCTTATCTAGTTATACGTATACTCTAGATTTTGACCCGCACTTTAAAAACGCAGATTATTTTTATGAAAAACTTGATTACAACGTAGAAATATTGGATCACAAATTATTAATATGTATAATCTATAAATCAGTGTTTCTAAATCCACCAAGGACCCTGGTCGAACCAGTAAATCCAGTTATCCGATATGTAATTCGGTTTAATTTTTTGGAAAACCCCATTATTTAAAACCCAATAAAACCCATAAAACCCCACTACAACTTAGAAGCCCACTACCGATTAAACCAATGATTGACCCGATAGATAACTTTTAAATTTTATTTTTACATTTTTAATTACATTATTATGATCTGTTTCGAATTCTAAATAAAACTTTAGGATTTTAGTTTTCTTAATATTTC
The DNA here is from genome assembly GCA_905132765.1 of Moricandia arvensis. Taxonomy (NCBI): domain Eukaryota; kingdom Viridiplantae; phylum Streptophyta; class Magnoliopsida; order Brassicales; family Brassicaceae; genus Moricandia; species Moricandia arvensis. Next base: position 177,456 of record CAJHQP010000235.1, on the reverse strand, counting down.
TCTTTATGTGCTGCTGTTGACTTTGTATTTTTTGGAACTTTTTTTTATTTTTTTATCGTAAATCTCACTTACAATACGGCATTTGTAGTTTTGATTTTTATTGATGATTTTTAAATATTGGTGAAGATTTCAATATGTTATCTGAAAAAATGAAGTTGACCGAGAGAAACATAATTAGTTGATGTGATTTAGTATTAGTATATTTTTTATCAACAATCTATTACAATTTGAAATTCCACTTTTGGTTTATTTTAGATTTAAGACTTAATTTTATTATTCACATAAGTAATTTAAATAATTATAGATTTTAAGTCCTGATATATTTTTTAATTATATGTCATAAATCTTAACTTTTACAAACTTTTTTTTGTTAAATTTTTTTTTTGATATTTGTATGTAAAAAGAGAAACTAACTTGAAATTTTTTCTATATATTTTTAAAACTTTCAAATTTCTCTTCTAGTTTTCAATAGCTAATATATTTTCTATAATAAAATTAAATTTATTTATTAACCTTTGGTTCGTCCGCGGTTGACCAAATAACCTAGTGACCCGAGAAGTTATCCGGTTCAGTATTTGAGTTTAAAAATATTATTATGAACATTTGATTATAATATATTTAATTTTTCAATTTCTTTTAGAAATTATTTGTAGTTGTGAGGGAATATAGGATCGATAAGATTTTGTATTATGGGAACATATCTATTATATTAAAACAGAGTCCTAATTGAATTTTACTGTGACATGTTTTAAATTTGGACTTATTAAACATGTTGTGTCTAAACATAAAAATAAAATTCATATACAATTTTATATAATAACTAATATACTTAAATTAAACTAATTGCAATTATCCATCAAAGTTATCAGTATACTTATCTGTGTATCTCATCGTCATCTCCCATCAAGAACCCCAAAGCCATATCTAATACTCCCTTCGTTTCTTTTTATAAGATGTTTTGGTGAATGCACGGAGATTAAGATATCGACTTTCTTTATAAAAGTACTTATAAAAAAATCATTCAACCAATTATAAAAGAAATTGGATAATTTTATTGGTTAAACAATTTCCAATAAAGTTAAAGTTAATCTTAAAACTTCAAAACATACCTTAAAATCTCAAAACATCTTATATTTTCAAACAACATAAACCTTCTAAAACATCTTATAAAAAGAATCAGAGGGAGTATATTATTCGATGGCTTCACAATTGACCTTTATTACGTGAGACACTGATGTACTTGCTTCTCTTCAGGTGACGGCCTGCACTTGACACACATAATCAGTACTCCTCTTCAGTTGATTTCTACACATCATAATCTAATTTGGCCCCGTTTCATCATACTGACAATTCAAAAAAGTTTCAGTCCTACGTTTGGTTTAATAATTAACCGGTAGAATTTTGTATTTAATATTTTCAGATATGAATTCAATATATTGGGATTATTTTTAGCAAATATATTGCATTTATTTGGTACTTAATTTACATTTCAAAGTTAAATACATACAACTACAAGTTTCTCGAATACTATTAGGATACCGGAGGTACATTTCTTCTAACATAGTAAAAATTATAACTACAATTGATATTATCATTAATTAGTTACCATGCATATAGGGATATCCTTAAACTACATATATCACAATAAAATTCGATTGGTTCCATACATAATTTACAGATTTCAAGATACTAAGCTAAACTCACTTCCACTAACACATCAAAATCGCAATCAAATCTTTTTAAAAGTCTATAAATAAATTTTAGAAATTAAATCGTAACCAAGTTTGGGAATATTTCCCAAAATCCTAATCTTTTATCTTTATATGGTCCGCTTTAGGTTTTGGGAATATTTTTCTGAATTTGAAAAGTTTTTTTCTTAATCAAACTGAAACAAGTTTATATCTATATGTACAGAGTTCAAATAAAATCACATGATTAAAAATAAAAAATCTTACTTTTATCATCATCGATGCTTCGAAAAACATATGCTCATGTTTAAATCTATGATTTATTGAAAATAAAGTGAAAGTTGTCAAGAAAAAATCGTGTAACTCACAATTAGGCATATTAACATATTAGGCTATTGTCGAGCTAATTTTAGCATAATCTCTGATCGTATAGAATAGAACATCAATAATTTGTTTTACAAATTTTGTAAAAAAAATAAAAAAATATAACCGCGTTTTAACGCGGGTCGTATTCTAGTATCATGATTAATAATTGGTTCCACCGAATCTTAGTAAGGTGAGATATTGAAAATATGTATTTAGTTGAAGATTCCCACAAGATTTTGTTTGTTCGGGTTTGAAAGTAACTAGTGATGTATATGGTGTGATCTTGTTTTTTTTTAAATTCGGCTGCAATATGTTTTTTGTGGTTGAATATCCAGAATTATATATAGAATATAAATTTGAGACTGATTTTAATAATATCTAGTAAATTGGGTAGCAAGTAATGTAGATTTAAGTATTAATGAGGAAAAAATAAAGAGGTAGTTGGTTCAACATAAATGAAACTATTTATGAATTTTAATACAATGTCATCCTTGATATATGTGATTTTGAATGCTAGTATATCTCTTTAGTTTGAATGAAAATGATTTCCAAATAAGTTACAAATAAAGAACACAGTTAGTTATTTCTGTAAATAACCCATACCTATAGATTGTAAACACGACCAGAGACTTATATAAATAGTATTTATTATAGTATACAAATTTACGATATAGTTTATAGGGTGTAGGATGTAGTTACAACTTAGGGTTTACATTTTAGATATTGTATTTAATTATATTGATATGTTATTATAGAAACATGTAAATTTTACAGACTTTAAAGAAAAACATATGTTCACAGATTTTAAATTATATTACTTTTGACTTGAGTATTCGCTTGTACATATATAAGTCTAAAAATATAATCTGAATATACATGTTTACTTGAGAAGAAAACTAAAGCATTTATTTTTGGCATTGAGAAAAGCATATGTTACCATAGCTACTTATTGAACACATATATCATATGCTATTTTTAATCAGAACAATATTTTTCAATGCCTAATAAAAATATAGCTATACGCATAAATTTGATTATTAAGCATAATTTCGTACTCAATAGTTATCCTAAATTAATAAATACTATATATATATATATATAAATATTTATATAACCCCTATACCCCAAGTCATTAAATCACAAAATTAATGATTTGAGGTTTAGGGTTTCGTAAAGGTGGGCTACTCGAATTATGCTTATATATGTTAGGATATCAAAGCTTTGAATTATTAAAAGAAATTACATGTGTATATATATTACATGACAATTTGAAAACATTGAGATGTCGAATAAATAATATTGTTTGACCAAAACGGTGAAAGTTTCAATACATGAAACACATATATTGTTAATAATTTATAAGCAATGACAAACATCATATAACGATAGAATTGTTAATACAAATAAAGTAGACAGTTTGGTAAGCTAATTTATTTTGTTGAAAATGATATTAAAATAAGGGAGAGAAAAATAATAGATAGTTATTTATATCTGTTCTATTTATTGATTTATTATATTGTTGAAAAAGAGAGATAAATAAAGAAATATTTTGTTAATTGGAATTAAGGTAATTTCGTGGAAAAATAAAGATAATTAAAAACATGGGTTTAAATTTAAGGTAATGAGGTAGATCTGTAAATATTTTCAAAACAGCATGCATCTAAAAGAAGGGCTTCTATTTTAATATTATAGATTGAGATCTAAAAGATTTTGGAGAAAAGATTTTGTATTTTATTTTGGAGAAGATTTCTAACCCAATTTCTATCTCTATCTCTAGTATGATGCATTATTCATCTTCTTCTTGTATTCTTGCTTCCATGTTTCAGTAATTTTTTAGTTAGGCCTAGAGTATTCAAAGGCTTCATAGACTGATGAGATTAATGTTTTAGATCTGGGGATAATCCACTAGGTTCTTCATCTAAGTTTTTTTAAAGCTTGAACTTGACTGTACACCTTGTTTATGACATCTTGGTTTTTAATGCACCGAAAGTGTTCAATTAAATGCCTGAAAGAAACTTTAGATGAATAAGTATTTGTAGCCAACATGAGTTGATGTTATGGAGCTATTACACTTACCAAACCTGATTGAATGCATGCTTAGAATCTGAAATTCAATGGGAGTTAGTCTTTAGGATTCTATGACACATGGGTTAGCACTTCGGGAGGAGGTTAATATAGCTAACATTTTTTAGTTTGAGAATGGTACTAAATAAATCCCATGTCTAACAATTATCTTTGTTGTTTGTGTTTCCTAAGAATCACATGATACCTAATGCCTTTTATCAATTATCTTACATCGTATTTACATTTTGTCTTTACTTTCTTGCAACTAGAAACTATAAACAAACTCATTTGTCTTACCTTAACTCTACTCTCTAAGAGTTACAATGGACATAATTGAAACTCAAAAACCCTAAAAACTTCCTGTAACATCCCGAGTAGTGATATATGAAAAAGGCTTAAGAGAATTGATTTGGCTACCTATGTCACCAAAGTTGACTTACATTTTCCGTCACACCTCCGTTTAGAACTCCAGGGTTAAGCGTGCTTGGGCTGGAGTAGTGAAATGATGGGTGACCTATCGGGAAGTGATTCGCGATACCGGACGAGTGAGGCCAAAACACGGGGAAAGGTCGGGTGGTGATTGCAGGGTCAGTAAAACAATGATTTCGAGCCTTGGAAAAATTAACGCACGGCCGTTGGACGGGATGGGGCTCACGGGCCGAGAGAGCGGGCGTGGGTGGCCCATTAGCTGTGGGCGGTCGGGGCGTTACAAGTATCAAAGCTGGTTAGCCGTCTCAGTTCTGACCTGAGAGGCGTCTTGAGACCTGTTGTGGGGCGCAACGAGGATGTTGCGTTCTTTGAGAGGGGGTGAATTGTAACATCCCGAGTTGTGATATATGAAAAAGGCTTAAGAGAATTGATTTGACTACCTATGTCACCAAAGTTGACTTACCTTTTCCATCACACCACCGTTTAGAACTCCAGGGTTAAGCGTGCTTGGGATGAGTAGTGAAAGGATGGGTGATCTATCGGGAAGTGATTCGCGATACCGTGCGAGTGAGGCCAAAACACGGGAAAAGGTCGGGTGGTGATTGCAGGGTCAGTAAAACAATGATTTCGAGCCTTGAAAAAATTAACGCACGGCCGTTGGATGGGATGGGGCTCACGGGCCGAGAGAGTGGGCGTGGGTGGCCCATTAGCCGTGGGCGGTCAGGGCGTTACACTTCCATCCAGCCGCTCACAGACGAAGAAGTGGAGATCGGTGCTTCCACGTCAACAGAGACTCAGAGGAGAGGAAAGCAAGCGGTTTGACGGGACGTATCTACCTTTCTAAGCCGATGGAGAGGAGACGGGAATCTTCACGACGGATGCAGAGATCGGAGAAGACAATGGTTGAGGAGGTTCACGACGGTGACAACGGTTGCGGAGATCAGAGAAGACGACGCCAAAGACCAAACTAGCACTCAACGTTCATTGACGTAGGTGGTTCTGTTGTTCTCGGCGGCGGTGATCGTGTTTTGTTCGGATTGGTGATCGAAGCTTGGTGGTGGTGATCGGACTGGTTACCGTACGGCGTTGCTGTGATTCAATTAAGATTGGTGGTGGTGGTGATCAGCTGGTTAATATACGGTATTGCTGTGATTCACTCAACGAGGTTGCATTGATCGGTGGTGGTTTGGTTTTGTACGGTGTAAGTTGGTTTTAATTTGGTGTGGGATTGCTTGGTATTGGACGGAGTGACTGGTTTTGTACAAGGACGGAGTGAGGTGCTGTGCTCGTTGGTGATTGGGTTTAAGGACGTTAGTTGTGGGAGGGACACGGGTAGTGTGTGTGTTGAAGTTTGGTTTTTCTGGTACAAAAAATCAAGTGTCATTCGCATGCGGAATTGACTATCATTGTCCATAAAAAATGGATAATTTTCGGTCTGCTCGTATGGCAGACACAAAAGGAAAGAGGGCTATTATCGATGACGATGACGAACAGATACAGCTAACTGATCAAGATGATACTCATATCATTAAAGATTATCGTTGTTTTCTAATTAGAAAGATTCTAAATCCCAAGAAACAAAAAGTGGAAAAGCTCATTAATACCATGATCTCTTACTGGGAGATGCATGATAAAGTCACTGCAAAAGATTTGGGAAATGGGAAGTTTCTGTTCAACTTCGCCACTGAAGACGACCTAAAATCGGTCTTATACCAAGGGCCCTTTCATTATAATTTTTGTATGTTCGTGTTGGTTCGATGGGAACCAGTAGTACACGATGATTATCAATGGATCAATTCCATTATGGGTGGAGATAACAGGCATCCGCTTCACCTTTGGACAATTCGTAATCTAAGGAACATTGGAAACAGATTAGGACGAATTGATACGGTAGACCTTTTGGCTGGCAGGATGCTAATAGATGTGGATTCAAGGAAACCCCTGAGGTTTAACAGGAAGATCATTTCTGAGGTGTCTAACCAGATCAAGTATGACAAACTCTTCAAGCATTGTTCATACTGTGGGATGATGACACATGAAGAATCATACTGCCCTTTGAAAGATCCTACGATGGCAAATCATGGAATCAGGTTAGGAGTTTTATCTCGTGTGCAAATTCTGGTTTTAGATTCATCTCGACAGTCTTTGCTGCGAGATCAGAAACAAGATGAAATCATAGAGAGGAATCAAAGAGACTACAGGAAGATCACAGTCAATCGTCCCTCTATAGAGGAGTTCAGACGTGAAACAATGTTTGTGTCTGATCGGAGGGGTCTCTATTCTGACAAGCATAATGGAAAGATGGGGAAAATGGATAACTACAAAATTCCTCTCGCTATGGATCTCGCTGTGACCCATATTCAAGGAACAAACAACCAGGGTGGACAGACAAGGAAAAGAAGGAAAGGAGAGTGGATAATTCGACAGCCTCCCATGAGTCTTATTCTCAAGGACCACAGTCTCCTATTCCTAACAATGATGTTCATCTACATTAACAGGAGAATGTATGGGATAGTCATATGGGGAGAAAGAGGCTGGCTAGTCAGATTGTCACCCCATCACATTTAGCTACTCATCGTGATGCACATGTTACGAAAAGAGATAAAGGAGCAGCTAGATATTTGAATTTCTCTCCTACGGAGAAAGCCTTACTTGTTGATGCCCAAATGATTGGGGCCTTAAAGGATATGGAGCTTATTGAGTCAAGCAGTAAACATGATGAGCGGATGGGTGAGCCAATGGAGTATGAGTATTTGGATGAGGATTTACTTGGGGAAGAACTAATGGAGTTGGAAAGTGGGAAGAAGAATGGAACATTTTGGGTAGAGATAATCGAGTTGAGGATATAAATGAAGAGAGAACATCTTCTTCTAAATTCAAGAGAGAGATTGGTGTCCCTTTGGATGCTCATCAGAAAAAGAAGGAGTCCTCTCATGGGGGAGCTCCAACAAGACACATTGCATCCTCTAGAGAAAAGGAACGTTCTGGGAATCATCGTACTGGTACATCTACGGCTTCCAAAGGAAATTACCGTAGACACAATGGTTCGGAGGGGTACAAGAACACCTCCCGCCTTCACCCATGAAGACAATTAGTTGGAACTGTCGAGGGATTGGGAACAACCTCACAGTTCGACGCCTTAAGGAGATGTGTGAGAAGCATCACCCATGACTTGTGTTCCTGTCTGAGACGAAGTAAAAGGCCGTTATTGCAAAACATTCAGGCCGACTTAGGATTTGATCATTTGTTTACCGTTGAGCCACTTGACCTTAACGGAGGTTTAGCTTTATTTTATATGGATGATTTTCAAATTAATGTTTTATTTTCAAATAACAGAATGAATGACATTGAGGCAGTCATTGATGGAATAAAAGTCTTTATGATATTTGTTTATGGGGATACTGTCTTAGAACGACGAGACCAAGTATGAGAACGTCTTACGCATTTCTCAAGAACAAGAACTGGATCATGGTTCATGATAGGTGATTTCAATGAAATTACAAGTCACCAGGAAAAGGAGGGTGGTAGCCAACGAACGGTTAGTTCCTTCCTATCGTTTAAGCAAATGTTAAGGGACTGCGGGATGCTGGAATTTCCTTTCAATGGAAACATGTTCTCCTGGGTTGGGAAGAGAGCTGGAAGAATAACAGTTAGGTGCAGACTAGACAGAGCTGTTGGAAATAAAGACTGGCATGAAAAGTTTCCTCATTCCACGGTTCAGTATATGAGATTATGGGGATCAGATCATCGTCCAATCTTAGCAGACATTCTCACAAAGTCAATAAGGAAATCGAAAACTTTTAAATTTGATAAAAGATGGCTTGAAAATGAGGACCTAAGGAAAGTGATTCTTGAGGGTTGGAAATCTTTAGATTTACCCCAAGACGCTAGTATAGTGGACCATATATCTAGTTGTCGTAAGGCCTTGAGCCAATGGAGGAGACAACTAAATCTGAACTCAACGAAATCGGTGGAGGAACTTAAAGAGAATGTGGAAATTATGTACTCGAATGATGATGCAACAACAAAGGAAATATTAGAAGCATTAAAGGAACTCTCAAACGTTCTTAAGGATGAAGAGATATTCTGGAAGCAAAAGTGTCGAATCTTTTGGTTAAGAGAAGGCGACAGAAACACAAAATTATTTCATGCATCAACAAAACAAAGGAGAGCTCGGAATAAAACCACACAACTGGTAGATGCAAATGGAAGTGTTGTAGAGGATGAAGAAAGACTCGTAGCCATTACTACTAGTTACTTTAGACATCTCTTTTAATCCTCTCATCCAGATGACATAGAGGAAGCGCTATCTAAGGTAAGAACTATGATTACAGAGCCAATAAACAAAGACCTAACTGCTCCGGTCACAGAATGGGAAGTTATATTGGCACTTTTGCTATGCATCCGGAAAAAGCTCCTCGACCAGATGGGATGACAACTCTTTTTTTATCAGAAATTCTGGGATATTGTAAAGGATGATTTAACTCATATGGTTAATCAATTCCTTTGGATGGATCAATAGCGAGTGGACTAAATGATACAAATATCTTCTACCCTAATGAGATGTCCCAGCTTCGATCCATAAGTCTGTGCAATGTAAGCTACAAGATTATTTCTAAGGTCTTATGCCAGAGATTAAAGAAGGTTCTACCAGATAGGATCTCAGAAACCCAGTCAGCCTTTGTTGCGGGAAGAAAAATTACAGACAATATTATGATTGCCCAGGAAATGTTTCATGCCCTACGAAATAACCCAAGTGGAAGAAATAAAAGAATGGACATTAAGACATACATGAGTAAGGCATATGATAGAATGGAGTGGCCGTTCATTGAAGCTGTTACGCGAAGGATGGGATTTTCGGAAATCTGGATTACCTGGATAATGAGGTGCGTTACATCAGTGAAATATAAGGTGCTTATGAATTGGCAACCTAGGGGAAACATATCCCACGAAAAGGCATTCGCCAAGCAGATCCTTTGTCTCCTTTCATCTTTATTCTATGCACGAAAGCGCTCGTGAGCCTTCTAAATCACGCAGAGAACCAAGAGAAGATTACAGGGATGCGAGCTACACGCGCATGTCCCTCAGTATCTCACCTTCTCTTTGCTGATGATAGCCTTTTATTTTGTAAGGCGGCCCCGTGATTGTGATGAAGTGATGAAAGTGGTCAGGAAGTATGAACAAGCATCTGGACAGCGCATTAACTTTGCTAAATCGTCTATTCTCTTTACTAAGAGGATTAATGCAAATGACAGACAACAGATCAAAGATACCCTTGGAATCCAAAATGAAGGAGGAATGGGGACATACTTAGGTATCCCAGAATACATCAGTGGATCCAAATGTAAACTCTTCGCTTTCTTGAAGGACAAATTAATGCATAGAGTGAATGGATGGACATGCAGATGTCTTTCAAAGGGTAGAGAGGAAGTCTTGATTAAATCAATCCTGCTAGCTCTCCCGATATATGTAATGTCTAGTTTCCTACTACCGCTGGAGTTATGTGAAAACCTAGCAAGTGCCATTGCAAAATTTTGGTGGAGTTCGAATCCCCTAAAAAAGGAATTCACTGGGCAAAGTGGCAAAAAGTATATTTACCAAGGGAGGAAGGTGGGATAGGCTTTCGAATGATCCATGAGTTTCATCTTGTTCTACTGGCAAAACAACTTTGGAGGTTAGTTCAGTATCCCGACTCGTTGGTGGCAAGGGTGCTAAAAGGAAGATACTACAGAATGAGTTCGTCTTTGCGAAACATCTCAGTTAGCAGTCCATCATATATGTGGAACAACATCTCAGCAGCCCGAAAGCTACTCTTATTGGGAATCATACCTAAGATACATTCAGGATATGAGGTCAAGGTATGGGAGGATCCTTGGATTCCCGCTTCACCAGCTAGGCCAGCTAGACGTGCAGCCCCAGTCTTAAACCCAAACATGAGAGTAAGTGATCTGATTAATCAAGATTTGAATGAGTGGAATGTAGTCATTCTTGAGGATTATGTCGACCCTGATGATATACCTTACATAAGGAGTTTGGCCATAAGTACGGCTCATCGTCGAGATACATTCTGTTGGAACTATACCAAAAATGGACAATACACAATTAAATCAGTTATTGGATTGCACTAAACTTACTTAAGCATGAGAAGGAAAAGAAGATAGTGGAACCTAGTATAACGAAGCTACAAGCCTTTGCTTGGAAGATAAGAGCTCCTAAAAACATATGTCATCTTATTTGGAAACTGATAACTGGTCATGTGGCAGTTACGAAGAACTTGATAAGGCGTAACATGAGATGTGATAACTATTGTCCGCGTTGTGGGGAACCTAAGGAATCTGTTACCCATGCAATTTTGAATGCCCGCTAGCTCTCCAAGCTTGGTGCCTATCAACGAAACCAACATGTCAAAACATCTTCCCTCTCCCGAGCATTTATGCTAATATGGATTATCTCTTCTGGAGAAAAAAACAACATTGTTGAGCCAAAGTTAGACAGGTATCCTTATCCGTGGAAAATCTGGTACATCTAGAAGGCCATAAATGATAAACTCTTTAGGGGCATAGACAGAGACCCCTTGGAACTAGTTCGCTATGCTGAAAGTGAATGCCAAGCATGGTTCAAAGCCAATGAGAAAGACCATCAGCCCCACAAGGTCATAGTACTGGGGATCATCAAGTCATAAGCTTGAGGGATATCTGCCTAATAGATGGATCATGGACACCCACATCACAATTTTGTGGATGTGGATGGGTTTGGATGGATAGGGAAAGAAAGGTTGAGCTTATGGAAACACAAAATTGCGATCGCAGAGAATCCGCCCTGCATTCTGAGTTGGAAGCGCTAGGTTGGGCGATGGAGAATATGCTTCAACATTCGACATGTCAGAGCTTTGCACGGACTGCAAGGATTTGATCAGCATGCTCAAAGATCCCCAAGATTGGCCATAATTTGCAACAGAGCTGGAGAAGATAGAAACTATGAAAATCTGCTTCCCCGACTTCAAGATTACCCATGTTCCAAGATCGCACAATCAGATTTCAGATTCGTTAGCTAGGTCTGCTAGATCGTTTTATAGACCTCTCTATTTTATTGGTTGTTCTATTCCGGTCTAGTTACCCAAACCACCTCTAGCTTGAGTAATAGAACAGCTTTTTGATGGCAAAAAAAACTCTACTCTCTAGGAATTGTTGTGTAACAATGGTCTATGTGGATTCGATCACTGAAAAAATTACTTTTGTTTATTGCACACTTACAATATACATTTAAGGGTAAAACTTGATTGTATCAAATTTGTGGTGCTGTTTTCTGGGACAAATAGTGTTACCTACGAATCTAGGACTAGGGTCTAGTCTAGGATTTTTATTTTCATGATACTAATACATTTCTTCTCATCTTTATTGCAAGTCTTTCAAGTGTATGAACAGGAGAAGACAACGTCCTAAAGACTTGGTGATTCTTTCTAACAAAGAGCTAGCAAGAGTCAAAAGAGAGAACAAAAAAAGATATGGCTGGATAACAAGAGCATCATGTCGGATTTGGGAATGAGCAGAATCTCTCTATTGGCAATGACCAAGCTGCATCCAACGCTTCAAATGCTGCAGCTGGCATTTTCCCCCAAACTTTCCATGCTCCAGTTCAAAAGACAACCTTAGCCTCGTCCTATTAAAGCTATTGACAACTCTCACGCCTTATTACTAGAACAAATATTCGATTCAGCCTCCTCCAATTCAAAGGCATTATTATGATATTAAACCTCAACCATAGATTTGGTCAAGCAGCACATGTTCCATGGTCTTCCCTCTGAAATTCCTATAGACCACATTGGGTTGAGGTAATCTGCAACACAATACAATCCAATGGAGTTCTTGCAGATTATCGTCGATTCAAGATTTTGCATTTTCTATGGGAGACAAGGGTTGAGATGGCTGAAGTCTCTGCCTTCAAGATCCACCAGTACATGAGATCATTGAAGAGCTTTGTTTTTGGATAGCTTTTACACAAAATCCAAGATAGACAACCCAAGCAGTAAAGATCGCAAACTTCAAACAGAATGCCTCTAAACCATTAAATGAAGCATGAGAGAGATTCAGAGAGTATATCAGAGAGTGTCCACGTCATGCATACTCAAATGTGCACATCCTCAACATATTTTATGATGGGGTCAATTGGAACGTCAAAAACTCCCTCAATGCAACTAGCAATAGGGGTTTCATTACACATTGATAGAGAATATTGCTTTCAGCTCCAGCAATCAGTGTGAGGAGTTTGATAGATCAAAGAGAGTCAGCAGTTAATACACTAATAAGTTCGAGGAGATGAGTGAAAAGATTGATATGCTAATGCTGAGGGCTTAGAGAATTGTCAGCTTTGTTGAGAACAATGGAAAAGAAGCTTTATGTCATGTTTTCTCAGATCATGAGCTAGAAGAACAACTAGCTGAAGTAAACTACGGGCAGAACAGAGGATTCAACCAAAATTATCCACAATAGATGGGAGGCCAAGGACAGTCATTTCCAGCACAAACCTAGTGTGAGAACCAAGGGCAGAAGTGTAAGCAAGGTATCATAACAAATCATTTGGGCATAGCTTGGGGCAGAACCATTTTCAAAATCAAAGCTCAAGCTACAATCAAGGGGCTACCAGCAGAAATAAACATTCAACTCTTTTCAGCCGAAAAAAACTCAACATCTTTTTAAGTTGCTGAAAGCTTAGTTCCAGCCCCTTAAGACTCTAAACTTGAGCTCATGATGCAGCAGTAGATTATAAAGTGGCCTCAAAATTTGATAACATCAATGTAAAGGTTGACACTATGTTCCAAGACAAGAACAACAAATGGGAGTCTCTTTCAGCCCATGTCAAGAAACTGGACACTTATAGCTCAGACTGCATAAGCTGTCAAAAGACTTGCTGGATTTCTTCCAGGAATATGTGAGACAAATCCTCGAGAGCAGTGAATATGGTCTTTGCTGAAAAGAAGATTAAGGAGAGATCTGAATATGAGGAACCTGTCTATGTGGAACCACCACCTTATATTCCTAAGGTTCCATAGCCAATGCCACCTAGACACTTGATGGATCCCATTAGTGCAGAGAAGCTAGCAATTTTTAACAAGATGGTGAGAAGGCTTCCAAAAAGATCTCATTCAAAGATGCTAAGGAGATTTTTCAATTGCATAAGTTCTTTAAAATTGTAGAGAGGCTCAAGAGGAGGTTAAAGCTCTCTTTACCAAGGCATTGAATGCACCATCACCACTAAGACTATTTCCTAAGGTTGAAGACCATGAAAAATTTGTCTATCCATGTTCCATATCTGATTTTGAGTTCAAATAGTCTTTATGTGATTCTAGATCCAATGTGAACGTCATGTCAAAGGCGACCGCCGAGAAGATATGCATCGATAAAATTCCACCACCTGGTATGGCTTTTACATTTGCAAATTCCTCCACAGCCACTCCTTATGGTATAATCCATGAACTACCTGTACAAGTAGGAAATTGTTGGTGAATATCAATTTTCAAGTTATGGAGACAGTCGAGGAGTATGTGATACCACTGATCATTGGAAGGCCATTCATGGCTACTGTCGGTGTAGTAACCCTCCAGAAGGGATAAAAACAATCAAGATCGATAAGTCGGAATTCGGAGCCAAGCTTTTTGGAATCAAATTATCTTGAGGTATGTTAAGTTTTGATCACGAGAAAATTGACATGAATCAGAGAAAATTAGAAGTGAGTCGAGCATATGAGTTTGGTGGTCAAGTCGCAAGTGATCAGGTCGATCGAGGAGTTGTGATTGACGAAAGAAGCATGAGGTGGTCGGTAGGATCGAAGAATAATCATGTATGGACCATGAGTCAAATATGCCACTCGACCATTGATAGACCATTGCATAGATGGAAGCACGACGTTTTTGAAGTACGATGTTTAAAAGCTTGACGTTTTAGGAGCACGACATTTCTGAAGCACAATGTTTTTGGAAGAACGCCGTGTTAAGAAAATATTATGATAGAAACATAATAAGTCGGAAGAACGACGAGAAATAAGCACGACAGGATAGAAGCATGACAGGTTAAAAACAGACTCAGGGAAAATCCGAAGTCGAACAAAACCTTAATTTTGATAGTAAAGAATATTTTTCGAGAAAACCAGAGGATCGTGAAATACTTATCGTCAATGTTAGAATTAAGTTTGGATTTTATTAAAAATATTCAGCTCATCAGAAAAAGCGTGGAAAATAGTGGGGACGGATCGTGGGTCGGAAATATGACAAAAGGTCAAAACCAGACGAATTGACGGGAAAGCACGAGGTGTTGCAATGCATACATCCAGACATGTTGGAGAACGAGGTGTTGCAATGCATACATCCAGACATGTTGGAGCACGAGATGTCGCCGTGCTCTAAGTTTAGGATTCTAGTTAGCTACTCTAGAACATAAGCAGTTAGATCAATTTTGTGAAGGATCCAATTAAACCAGCCTAGCAATTCTATTGTTCAAAAGTTCATCAAAACCCTGGAAAACCCTTACCTTAATGGAGGATCTACTCAAACATGATATATGAAACATAAATCATAGACGAATAGATAAAAAAAATCAACAATAAAACAAAAAGAGTTCCAAGAAGATTCTGAAGTAGTTCCTAACTTCTCTCCTAACCTTAAACTATTAGTTAAAGAAAGCGTAAAAGAAGTGTTGCCTAAACAATGGCTTAGAAAACATATAAATAAGGTTATAACTCGGCCAGTGGCAATCTTGTAATATGTGGAAGCTTTTTGGCTTAAGTCGGTCGTGAATTAATTTGATATATCTATCCGCATGAGTGTCGGCGATATAAAGGAAGTGGTGTCGATCGACACTCCTTGGATCTCTTGAATTCTCGACAGCTTCCTTTCGCGAGTTAGTTGGACCACTCTTCAGTAAAATAGACATAACTTTTGATCTAGGATCTTGATTGATCTCAAACCGGTGGCATTGCAAGGTCAAAATATATTTTGTTTAAAATTATGAGCTTGATATCACCGTGGAAATTTCTTCATCCATAGCTAAATTTCTGAAGCGTCTGTTCAGTTCTACACCTCAAATAGCTCCAAAATATCCAAATTTTCCCAAAACGTACCTGAACCTGAAAATATTCTAAAACAACTTCAAAAAATAGAATAAACTCTAAATTTACATATAATATGATGTTGTATCACTGAGTTATCCAAGTCAATTAAGACACGAGTGATGCGACCCTGACCAGCATCATGGACCAAGGTATGAAAATCAGGTACGAACCAGCTAGGCAACTGATCATAGCTTGTATTAGTGGGCTGTTTATGGGCATTATCGTTTTGATCCATGAAGTTCTAAACCGAGAGAAGCTTATGTGTTCAAGAATGGCCCAACAAGAATCTACATTTCATGGTCGAATAATATATCAATATGACGGAAATTCTTCGACCGTCGACCATGCGAAAGGACGAGACGAGCCGAAGAATTATTCAACAAAAAATCGTCCAACTCTTGGTTAAGTCAAGGAGATTAATTTCTGGTCAAAATTCATAGTCCACATTTCTATTTTCCGTGAAGCAAAGTTTTCCTAGTTTTCATAAGTTTTATATTTTCTATGTTTAACTAGAGTGTCTAATTCTACAGATTGCCTATTATATAAAGACTTGTTTTGTATTTTTTCAAATCAGTCAACATTTTAATCAAGAATCTTTCTTTTTTATTCTTGTTGAATCCTTTGTTCTTAATCGAACATCATAGCTTGTAAGTTGTCGGCGTGAGTCATATCTTTGGGCTTAAGAGTTAGAATATCAAGGGTCTTCCGCAGCCCTTGTGCGACCATTCGATCCATGTCCCTTGATCATTTGTGCTTTCTAGCTCATTCGGTACAAGGCTTATCCAATCTTTCAACCTTAGAGTGATCCTTCAATTTTGAGCGTATCATGTGGTATCCGAGCCACTCTAACGTTTGGAGTTATTCACAGCCAGACATTCGTAACTCGTCATCTTCTAAGAGATCAACTGTTTCTTTTGGACTGTTGAGAAACCATGAAGAGATGGCAGCGCGCAAAGCACGAGAAGAAAATTTGCGAGAAGGAGGTACAAGTCTTCATCTTCTAAGAGATCTGTGTCTTTTGTACTATTAAGAAACTATGAAGAGGAGGCTGAACTTAAAGCACAAGAGAAAAGTTGCGAGAATGGAGGTACAACAAACGTATAGCCGAGATGATATATGAGCATGACCAAGAGGAGGAAGCCAAGAAGTCACGACCTGAGAGAGAAAAATGGAAGAAACCACTCAGCAAAGAAGGTATACGAATCTTCCTTGATTCTGGTTCAATGAGAGTTAAATCGAGCAGTCCAAAGAAGGCAGTCAAAAAGCCACAATCGAAACAAGTTGTAGAAACTCCATCGGCCAGACTGAAGAGAAGAGGAATGAGTGTTTTGAGAGATTTCTGGAGAGTTTCAAGGCTAAGATCCATCAAAGGATCACAGACCCACGTCCATCTTCAGTGTTGGAAGAAGATCAAGAGGCCAAAGATAAAGAATCGAAGCTATCAACTGTTTATGTCTGAGCATAATCTATGGACGACCAGCTGCATCAAAAGAAAGAACCATAGGCTGTAAGTGTTCTCTTGGATGTCCAAAAGGTGGCTGAAAATGTGGTTGATAGTTTACCAGAAACTGATCATCAAAAAGATCTCACAACCATTTATGCTTCAAGTGATATTCTCGGTTCTTATCAAGTGATAAACTGGTTCATCCATTCGTTTGCAAGGAGTACAACCCAGTGGAGCTACTGAGGCCTGAAGAGGGTCTACAACACTTCATCTTTGAGCCTGTAATAGGGGTGTGTGTGCAAAAGAACAGTAGAAACACCTTGTCTTAGCAAAACCATGTCGGTTCATTCATCCTAGAAGGTCCCGATTTGAGGACACATCCTTTTAAAGAGGAGGGGATGATGCGACCCTGACCAACATCATGGACCAAGATATGAAAATCAAGTACGAACCAGCTAGGCAATTGATTATAGCTTGTCTTAATGGGCTGTATATGGGCCTTATCGGTTTGATCCATGAAGTTCTAGACCGAGAGAAGCTAATGGGCTTGATACAAAATATGGAGGCCTTGTTCTCATTCCGAAATCAGTGTTTGAAGTTGTTCAAGAATGGCCCAACAAGAATCTACATTTCATGGTCGAATAATATATCAATCTGACGGAAATTCTTCGACCGTCGACCATGCGAAAAGACGAGACGAGCCGAAGAGTTATTCAACACAAAATCATCCAAGGTTAAGTCAAGGAAATTAATTTCTGGTCAAAATTAATAGTCCACATTTCGATTTTCCATGAAGCAAAGTTTTCCTAGTTTTCATAAGTTTTATATTTTCTATGTTTGACTAGAGTATTTAATTCTACAGATTGCCTATTATATAAAGGCTTGTTTTGTAATGTTTCAAATCATTCAACATTTTTAATCAATTTTTTTTTATTCTTGTTGAATCCTTTGTACTTAATCGAACATCGTAGCTTCTAAGTCGTTAGAGTGAATCATATCTTTGGGCTTAGGAGTTGGAATATCAAGAGTCTTCTGCAGCCCTTGTGCGACCATTTAATCCATGTCCCTTGATCGTTTGTGCTTTCTAGCTCATTCGGTGCAAGGCTTATCCAATCCTTCAACCTTATAGTGATCCTTCAATTTTGGGTGTATCAACGAGTCACTTCACAGTTACCGATTTGGATTTTGATGATGAGCGGGTTGTTGTGAGGCTTACCGATGTCGGCAGTGTCAAATTCATAGTAGATCGCTTGAATGTCGTCCACTGATTTTATAGGTCATTTTCTTGTTGTTACTGCATTCCATTGTTAATATCTTACTGACCTAAAGAAGTCCTTGCACGGTGATGATCCTCTCATGTTACGTTTATTCTATGATAGACGAATGTACGTTTGTCGCTGCATTCTTTATTGCACTTAAGTTTCTGCGTCCAGTCTTCAGGTCTTTCGTGATTAAGCTTTACTCACAAATCCTTTGATTTCAGATAGTTGAAAGAACCTTTTGATCATTAATTCCATGTTTATGGCGAATATGGTGTCAAGGCGACAGACTTCTGCATTGATGAGCTTGGTTTTTCAATCGGTAGTTGAGAATATGTTGTCGCTGAGCTGTGATTGCGTCCTCTAAAGTGTGTCGCACATGGCGCGATAATCTTTTTCTTTGTCAGATGAGGTAGAGGATCCAGTTACAATAATGTTGATGCGGTGCTCGCAGCCTTTTTTTGCCCATTTCGGGATTGTCGTGTTGCCGTGGTGAGGCAGTAACACCTTGGTTGTTTGGCCGTCCAACTTGGGATTTTTCCTGAGATTGATGTTTTTATTGGCTCCAACTATCTTGATCTTTGCGGGTTTTTGCCCTGGAGGATCAGGTGTAACTGCTCCCTTATTGAATGTCGACATGAGGGCATCAGCGAGCTGCTTAACTCTTTTGTGTGTTGAGAACCTGGACAGGTTCTGAGTCTGCTTATTCTTCGTTACATTTTCATGGGATCTTTGTTTCGTAATTGATCTCTTCTTATTGGGTAAATAATCAAATGATGAAAGGCGCATACTTTATTTCTCGTGTTTGTAATTTGAAGAGATTTTCATTAAAGAAAATTCATATTTTGCTTTGCTCTATTTTTGCATCATAGGAAGCTGATTTCTTGTCTTTTTGATCTTTTGGTCTCTTTCCTTTGTCATATTTGGATAGAAAATTGTATAACTTAGGGTTAACATTGGCGTATATGTTACTGATATCTTAAGGATTATGTTTTTATTTTGTCTGGATAATGATGACATACATGGAAGACGAAGATGAAATTTTCTTAATGTATATTCATTAGGCATAAATAGAATAAATAAATAAATATAATCAACAAATCTAGTTTAGCACAGTGGTTGATGATCATATCCAGGGTCGACCCATACTATATTCTCTTATTGACAGATAAGCAATATGTGACAGACAGCTCAGATTTCACAGACGGATAATTGGTCATCGTATGTAAAAGCTAGATTTTGTTAGTTTGTGTATTAAATTTTAATTAGCTGAGTGGTGGTGTATGTATTTTCACAACCCATGTATGTATGTACTGACCTGACCGTTGAATTCTGTTGACGTAGGAATATGCTAATTTCCCTGGTAGTTGTTGTACTTATTAACTTCCTAAGACTGAGAAGTTGACCCGTCTATAAAATTCCCAAGGCCTATCTAGTGCTGTTGTAGCAGAATCGACAGGTTCAGACTTATACTAGTACTTATTTTATTCTATTTTGTTGCCTTTGGATTTAGACTTATTATTATTATGTTGTTTGGATGTTTTGATGTGTGTTTGAGTGTCTAACAGGGCTAACCCAAAGAGAGATGATCAGAATGGAGACTAGACACACACATGATTTCAGTCTGATACGCCTAGCATCGATCGACGGCGATTTATTACTGTCGATCGACAGTGATCTAACAAAGACATTTAGTAGATAGTTTGGGTCCCCCATCGATCGACGGTGATGGTTCACCATCGGTCGACACACGATCGACACTCTCATACAAAGAGCGGTATCGAGTGTTCTACTTAAACAATTTACTTATGATTTAATTTTCCCTAACCAATCCAGGATGGATTACACTGGGTCAGTGTAATTTAAGTCTGGGGGAGGTTGACTAATGCTATTTAATTTGTTTTGAGTTTTATTTACTATATATATAAGTTTTTCAAAATAGTTTTATTGAGTTAAGAAGGGTACTATGATGAAGATTTATTATTGACTAACCACACTTTAGCACCATTCTTAGAAGGTTATTTGTAGAGATTACTAGAGATACCAAAGTGGATCATCATGCCACTGTATCACACTTGCTTAGAAAGTTTGAAGGAAATGAAGCTGATTTCCAACACTAATCATGACATTATCTGCTTGCTTTGGGGCTTGGTATACACTGAATCAGATTCCTTCTGCAAGTCTGTAGGTATAAGTCATTGCACCTTTGGTTCCCACAGCATCTATCTAAAAGCTTACAAGATTGAGATGACTTCCCAAGATGCAGAGGGGTAGGTACATTACCGATGACCCCACTATTCTAATTCAGAGGAATGATCACACATTGTTGGAAGCGAGGGGTAGGTACATTACTGATGACCCCACTATTCGCCTACAACTTTGCCCAAAAAGCAGAAGAAAAAAAACTAAAAAGATAAAAAAAAACAAAAGAAAAAGAAAAAACAAGAAAATCGAAAATAAGAAGGCAATATGGATTGTATCAACATCATTGTCCATTAAGTTTGAGATCTAAAAATATTTAGAGAGAAAAAGAGGAAGAAAGAAATCAGAGAAGACTTTGTGTCTCGTTATTCAGATACTTGCAGAGGTAAGAGTCCGTGTGTCCTTTGATCGATACTCCCAAGGTAAAGCCTACACTTTTATTTTATGCAAAGAAATGAAACCAGTAGGGGTGAGTCAGACTAGTATTTGCTAAGTTGTTGGTTGAATGGATCTGGTTGCTATACTAGGATATGGTATATAAAGTTTCTCTGTGATTGACTTGATAGGATGTGGTTACAACAAAGTAAGGTGACAATTATACTTAGACATTATGTGAGTCTCTACTTTTCAAAACCTCTTTCACAAGCTTTGTTTGCTTGAGGACAAGCGAAAGGTTAAGCCTATTTATTGCCAATTTTAGGCCATGTTATAGGCTCTATTTAGGGTATATTATGTGTGTTTAGACTATGTTTTGGAGTATTTACAGGTCTAGGTACTTATTGGAAGCAATTGGAGCTTTTGGGCTATTTTGGAGTATTTAGGATGCTCAGCCAAAAACTCAAAGTTGGATTCAGTTTATTTATGAAGAATCGATCGACGTCACACATTGTGTGTCGATCGACGGCCAAGTCGGCTGCGAGATTAATGAAGACCTGAGAAATTATAAGTTTTACCCAGAAGTTTCATTATTTGCAAGACAAGTCCCTTGCCAAAATTTAGACTAATTATTAGGGTTTTCTATCTTAGTTAGAGAGAAAGGCAGAGGGAAAAGAAAATAGTTGTCTTCTAAGTTACAAAAAGTTCTAAGAGCTAGAGTTTTAATACCTTGCTACATCTATTGGAGAGAAGGATCTGACCATTATCAGAGAGAAGATCTTGAACTCCTTATCTTCTTACTCAATTTATTTAATGCAATTTAATCGACTTTAATCATGTTCTTTATTGTTATGTCTGAGTAGTTTATTGTTAGATTTAGGGTTCTTCAATGGTAGTAATGTCTTGTTGGTTTTCTAGAATTGTTAGGGTAATCTTCTTGGTTTTTTGTTTAAGTTACTCTTACTGCTAAGTTGAGTTTGATCACCTCAATCTTAGAATTTAGGGTTCCACAACGCAAGCAAGAGACTGGTTGTGACCCTGAACCTATCTTAAACAATATAAATAACTGGTAACAAACGAGAGTTGAATTAGAATTTTAGAGAAC
Organism: Moricandia arvensis; assembly: GCA_905132765.1. NCBI lineage: Eukaryota > Viridiplantae > Streptophyta > Magnoliopsida > Brassicales > Brassicaceae > Moricandia > Moricandia arvensis. The sequence goes on along the minus strand of CAJHQP010000235.1, from coordinate 155,421 downwards.
CCATCAAACCGCAAAACCACCATATGGACATCGATCGACACTCAGTTGAGATGCGCGAGAGCGATCTCCTAAACCCAAAGGTTTGAGTTCAAGAACGGTACTTAATTAAAACCCTAGTAATCTATTAGTCTCTAACGCCTAATCTTAACTGAGAATTTTCCCCAAGTTTAATCCCTTAATTTAACCTTCACAAACCAAATCAATCTTGATATCACTTTTATTATTATTATTATTATTATTATTATTATTATTATTATTATTATTATTATTATTATTATTATTATTATTATTATTATTATTATTATTATTATTATTATTATCATTTATCTAGCTTTAATTCGACAGCAATAAGTCCATTGTACAATCCTAGAGTCTCTGTAGATTCGATCCCTAAGTACTACACTGAACCTCTTATTTGAGAGAGTAAAAGTGGGAAATATGGTTAATTTGAGAGTGATATAAAACCCACATCAACTTTTCACAAAAAATGGTAATATCCTGCATATCTTTCTTCAATAGCAAAATTTTCCCGTTCCATGACAATGTTGAACACCGTCATGTGATCGCTGGAGTAACATTAGCCTGAGAAAGACGAGATTTTGAGCTTCTCAGAATGTCGAACTTGGAAAACGGTGATGTTCTTCGTGAAGAGAGTCTTTTGTGTTTGGTACGGTCTTGGATATGTTGTTGTTCCTAGATTATTTGAAGTGGTTGGACAATGGGTGACCTAGAGGCTAATATCTCTCTTTTTGCAGTCCATGGACTTCTGCTCTCAGCTATGGAATGCTTCAAGGATGTTTTTCAACTTCTAAAACACATGATAACCCTGCTTACTATTTAGGACAGATGACATCAAATCATTATATCTATTGAATGTTCAATGTTTGATGGCTGAATAGAGAAAGCACAAGAGACAAAGAAAGCAATAGCTTACTGTTTTAGATTAATCGTGTGTCTAAACCAGCTGATACATGGGATAAGAAAATAAATAGTCGGCTTTCCTAAGCTAACAGAACCCTAAATCTAAACCAGAATGGCTTAGGATATTGTATTTCCTAACTAAAGTTGGTTAATTTGATTTAATCCTATTAATATTTGGTTTAGTTTTAATTACAAATCTTAAACACATTAAACCGACAACCTTGTTCTTCTCTTCTCTTTGTTTTCTCCTCTTTCTTAGCTTCCATGAAATAGAAAAAGTGTTGGAGAGACTCCAAATGGGCTTTAGTACATGATCAAGTTGCTGGCACTTACCATAAAACAAGTGGATCGAGTTTCTGGTTGCCAATTTTCTTTTGGGACGTAGAGGCCTTGTTTCGTCCACCTTCCAATTCAGAACGGTTTATCACCATCTTCTTCCAATTCAGCTCGATCCATCACCATCTTGACTTTTCTGGATTGTTCTCCATGCATGTTTGGACTATTAAATTGTTGCGGTACTTGTTTACCTCTTGGAAGTTTGGATCATCAGCATAATAAGACTTAAGGTGTTAAAATCCCAAAAAGCTTTGTTTCCATATAACATAATAACATACCTTCTTGGGAGTGGGGCAGCCATAGTGCTAAAGTCTTTTACAAATCTCCTGTAGAAGCCATCAAATCCATGAAAACTACCAACTTCTCAAATGGTTTTTGGGGTCGGCCACTCTCTTATGGCCTTCTCGTTCTCTTCATCAACTTTTATGCCCTGTGAAATCACAAAAAAAATAAAAAGACAAGATTATTTTTTTCCAAAAGAACACTTCTTGTAGTTAGCATACACATTTTCCTTCCTAAGCAACTCTAACACATGTCTCAAATGCTCAACATTTTTTGTCATGGACCTACTAAAAATAAGAATATCATCAAAGTACACGACCACAAACAATACTATGTAAGGTCTCAAGACATGATTCAATAACCTCATGAATGGTCTAGGTGTGTTAGTAAGACTAAATGGCATGACCTTCAATCATACAATGCCAGTTTAGTCTTAAAGGCAAATTTCAGCTCATCAACATCTTTAATTCTAATCTGGTGGTATATGCCAACTATTTAAATCAGTCTGAGATAAGACACATGAATCAAGCAACTCATCTAACATATCATCTAAACGAGGGATTGAATGTATATACTTAACTATTGTGTTGTCGATTGCTCGACAATCAACACACATGCACCAGCTTTCATCCTTCTTGGGAATCAGTAGGACAAGTACAACACAAGTACTCATGCTCTCCCTGATGTGTCCCTTTTCCAGGAGGTCATTAAGTTAATTTTGAAGCTCCTTAGTCTCCACAGGATTGGTCATGTATGTTGAAAGATTTGGGAGTGTTACCCCTGGTATGAAATCAATTTGATGTTCAATACTTCTGATTGGTGGCAAGCTAACTGAATTATCCTCGGGAAAGATATCCTTCTACCTTTTAAAAAGAAACTCAATCTCTCTCGGATTATCCGGCTCAAAGTTAGAAGAAACCGTTAGTAACTCCTTGTAAAATAGTAAGATCACAGGTTGTTGATTCAACAATGAATCCTTGAGTCATTAGAAGTGGCTAAGAAATTGTAGTTACTTACCTTGGGAGTCTCTTCCCAGGTTGAAGCTTTGGAAGCAGCCTTAGCTTCCTCTCTTCTCAGCATAAGTTTCTCCTAATCTTGGTGAACCTCTTGTATAGTTAAGGGAATTAATGTGATCTGCTTCTCCTTGTGTGAAAAGATATGCATGGTGGTGAAGTAATTGTGTATTACTTTCTTATCATACAACTATGGTCGACACAACAAGATGAGGCTTTCCCCTATATGCAGAACATCACAAGTAATTTCGTCCTGGTACTTTCCAATGGTTAGTGGTACCTTCACTTGCTTACTCACACGAATCTTACCCTCTTCACTCAACCAATGAAGTGAATATGCTTTAGGATGGTTCTAGACATGGAAAGCTAGTTTATCCACCAAAGTTTGGCTACCCACATTTGTGAAACTTCCTCCATTAATGATCAAGCTGCACACTTTGCTATGAAATAGACATCTTGTGTGAAATAAGTTGTCTCTTTGATCATGCTCCTTTATTTAGGATTGGCGTTAAGAGTCCTTCTAGTGACTAACATCTCTCCTTGGACAAGATAGTCCACATCATATTCATCAGACTCTATAGTTTCTCATATTTAGTGATAAACTCTCAATTGTCTAAGCAATCGTGAGTCTCTTGTTTGTGCATTCATTAGCATAATACCAAAACCATTGACAACTGAAGTACTTGACATTCCTCGGCCAAATAGGTGTTGTTGGTTCTTTGCCCTTATCTTCACGAGTTGCTCCTACTAAAGAGGTGCCCTCTTTTGGCTTACCATAAAAACTTATCATCTCAGAGTAAACTGCATTAGAAGCATAACCAAATTGATTCTGATTTGTGTTTCTCCTTTTGTTTTATTGCTCAATAAGTATGGATTCGTACAAAAGTTATTCAATATCATCATAGTCTTGTACCTCCAGCATATCTTGGATGTCTCTATTTAATTAACTTTTACATAGTGGCTTCATTGATCTCAACTATCTCAGCTTTCATAAAGAGTGTTTCCATCTCCTGATAGTAGTCTTCAACACTCTTAGCTTCTTGAGATAAGTCTTCTCAACCTCTAGTGCAAGTGTTGGCAATAATGAGTTGGCACAAATCTCTTCTTCATCACATTTTTCATCTAAAACCATGAAGCAATATGTGGTTCTCCATTGCAACTCCTTGGTGGTGCTACTTTCTCCCACTAGTTGATAACATAGCCAGTGAATTCAGTAGATGCCAATCTGAACTTCCTCTCCTCAGTATAGTGTTGGAAATTAAAAACAAGCTCAATGTTCTTCTCCCACTCTAGGTAAGCATCATGATTATTATTTTCACAGAATAATGGTATACAACGTTTGAGGCTTCCTAGGTTATCCTCATCTTGAGGTCACCTATTTCTGAGTATGTTGGATCGTCCATCTTGTGAACCACCTTCACTCTAGTCCGCTGAATCAACTTGTTCTTTATCTTGTTTAATGTGAGGTCCTCTCCTAGGCCTCATGTTCACTCGCCCACAACTCCAACAACTCCACCTGCATGTTGATCAAAATCAGGAAGTACAACCTTAGCTAGGTTAGTTCTATCAATTATGCTAGTTATTTTAGCAATCATAACCTCAAATTTTAGTTGGTTGATGCTTACATGCTCGTTGGCAGCTTATGGTTTTCTCCTTTCATCAACCATTGTAACCTGGAAAGAAATGCTTAGAAAACATGTTAAGATAAATCCCTCTCTCACTAAGTTTCTCAGCTGCCAAATTCTCCTTGCTATTCCAACGAGTTCATTGAAGATCATAGCCCAACAACATAAGATCTAGAGCTATAACCTACATGTGATTAGATAAGAAGATTAGTTTTTTTCCTCCAACTAATTAACCAACTCTAGCTGGATTTTTCCTCATCTTTCTTGGTTTTCAATTTGGATCTTTGGTCTCTTTTTGGATATTTAGATCTCTTCTATTTTGTTATTTTATTTTCTTTTGTATTCACTAGACAGGAATAAAAGTGTTTTTTTTTGGTGAAACTGAAACGCGTAAACTAAGCAATATCAAGACCTTCGAGTGGTTTTGATACCACTTGATATGGTCTTGGATAGGATGTTGTCCGTGGATCTGTTAAAGTTGGCTGGCGGTGGGTGACCTAGAGGCTACTAGCTATCTTTTGCAGTTGATGGACTTCTCCTCTCAGCTTTGGCATGCTTCAAGGATTCTTTGCTCACAAGATAACCCTTCTTAGTGTATAGGATGGATCACGGCATATCACTCTACCTAGTGTAATTAGATGAGGAAGAGACAAAGCAAGCAGTAACTTAAGGTTTTTAGATTAATGGTGTGTCTAAAACTAAGTTGATAAAAACATAATAAAGAAAAAGATAGTCCACATTCATAAGTTAAAAACCCTAAACTTAAATTAAAATGGTTTATGAAATCCTATTCATAACTGAAGTTGGTTTACTCTAATTTAATCCCAATCTTAATAGTTATTGGTTTTCTTTAAATTATAAATATTAAGCACATTGAACCAACAAGCTGGTTTTTCTCTTCATAAGCTTCCAAGAAATAGACCAAGTGTTGGAGAGCTTCTTGATGGGATTTAGTCCTTGATCAATTTGTTGGCCAATCCAATAAAACAAGTCGACAAAGTTTCTGGTTGACAATCTTCTTTTGGGGTTTAGAGGCTTTGTTTCGCCCATCTTCTAATTCAGCCTGAACCAGTACCATCTTGATTTGACTGGATTGTTCTCCATGAATGCTTGGGCGAGTAAAATGGTCTCCATTTCTCAATTTGAGCTCAGCTGCATTATCCTCCATCTCCTCTCCATCTTTCATCCAATTGGATGCACTACCATCACAGATCCGGTTCATCCATATCATGTTCATCCATATCAGGTTCATCCATCTCTGCATCTCCAGGTTCATCATGCCCATCTAGATCTTGCATCACCACCTGGGTCATCCAGCTCCTCATCACCTTCTGGTTCGATCACATCCAATCCGTCCTAGTTCTAGCTTTGCTTGAATAAATCTATTGGTGACTGAATATGGTCCAATCTTGGTAACACCAGTGTTGAAGCAAGAACACGCTTGATCTTTGGAGCCAAAATCATTACTCAAAGGACTTTTTTCATGTATCGAGTTTCAAGGAACGCTAATCGCTTGAGTTGTTGCTTGGTTGGCTTGAGATGTTGTGGCCCTCTGACCCGTTGGCTTGATGTCTGTTCAGAACATTTGTCTCCTCGTAGTTTTGGATCTTGATCATCAGCATCAGGATGTGTGCAAATGGTGGCTAAGGCATCTAGAAGTTCATTAATTGTTTTGTTCTACGTGTTTTGCTCAAAACGCTTCATCAATTTTTGTATCATGGCCTCCCTGGTGACAAGAGTCTCTACCGGCTGAGTGGCACATGTGCTGGTTTGAGTATCATCATATGTAGCCATCTTCATTCTTTCTTGGTGTTGCTTTCTAATTCCCTGTAGAAGTCAATTATTTAATCTGAAATTGGTGTGTACGAGTTGTGACCAAGAAATAGATGGTTAGTTATTTGAAATACATTTATTGATAGATCAAAGGTTTTGCTACAAGATAAAAGACTAACAACTCATAAAAAAGTTGTGAACTCAGCAAGAACAGTAAAGCTATGTAAACCCTACTTCTTGTGCCGACTTCTATATGATTTAGAATCTCCTCTCTTTGAGATAAGTCTTCTTTATTTATGCCGAATTCTTTTTAATTGGGCCGAGTTCAGTTCACTTGACATGTCTTTTTGAGAGACGAATCCATCTCCTACAGATAAAAAAAATGTACTTACCTTTTCGGTTAAGCATTAGGAGAACAAAATAGATTTAAATGTAATTGAGCTTGAATAATCAAAGTGTCTGTGATTATCAAGAAGCTGGTAAATCCCAATATTATGTGAGTGAGGACAAAACACAGAAAATGTCATACTGTATTTGCAATGTGAGTAAATAAGTATTTCGAGATTTTTCAATAATACACCGAATGTCGAACAAAGGTTTAGACCCTTGTGGGGAGAGTGGGTGTGGGCACTCACATACATTAGCATATAGGGAGAGACAGTATGGGTTACAACAGACTTTATAGCTAAACCTTCCTCGTATTTGGAGTGTTGGGTGGTGTCTAAGGTTTCGTTATCTTTTACTAGACCAGTTTTTTGGGATTGTGTACTCTTTAGGTTTTTTTTAGGTCAAGCTCTAGTTTAATTTTTCTTTTCTGTTTTGATCTTGTGTCTTAGTTTTCTTGTGTAAAAGTAAATAAATATGATGATTTTTTTTTACTTTTCTACTTTTTTTGCTAAACAGATTTATTTAGAATTATGGTCGGGTTAGTTATGAAAAATTTGCTTTAAATTGATTTTGAAAGATAGCAAAATTAATTAATTAATTGTTTTCTCTATTCTCTTAGAGAGAGAGAGAAACTCTCTTCTCTTACTCTTGCGAAATTTCCGAGGGTAAAAGAGTTTTGTTTTGTTTTTTTCCGTAAGATAGCCTTTGCTCAAAAGATTGATATCTATCTCTGCTTTGTTGAATAATACCTTCGTTCGGGAGACCTTTTGTTTTGTTTGTACTCTCAATCTCAATTGACGAATCTTCATGTTTCATCTTTTTGGTTGAGATTAATTTTGGTTCAAGCTTTACTTCTGTGAATTTTTAAACTCATACCTTTTGTCTCCTTAGATATGCTTCTTCTCGTTTGGTTACTTCCGATCTTCATTCTTAGAGGATAGCAATCTTTTCTTCTTGATGCGTCCATGGACGAGTCAAACTTGTTGGATGTACCAGAAGAGTTATTGGACGAACCGGAGGAAAAAACCATTGAAAATAGTTGATACATCCACTATCAACATGGTCGATCTACAATCTTGTGGCCGATCGACTGGTAACTTAGGTGAACCAATTGAGATGAAGGACGGTTGGGGCGATGCACCGGAAACAGGGGACGATCTGGACGAGGAGGAGCGGAGCGATGCAACCTCGACGAGGAGAGAGACTAAGCTCAAAGGAAGATGATCTAGAGGAGTTAATGAAGCAATGTGAGTCCTTTTACTGTCAAAATATGACTAAGGAAGGGATTGAGATTGACAAAAGCTATGTGGACTGAAACCAAATGAGAGTTGGTCGAGATCAAGTTGATTCGACCCAAAGGAAGCCCAATGACCCATCAGGAGATCCACTTGTTTTCTCAGTTGGGCCAATAACCAGATCAAAGTCTAAAGCCCAACTTGAAGCTCTAAAGTCCATGATCCAACTCGTTCAGAATAGAGAAATGATAGGCACCAATCTTGACGAAGGAACAAAGATATGGATCAACCTTTTGTCAGTTGAAGAAGATCGCCGGTGATTTAAACCTAGTATATGTAATCTAGGATTTTCTGTTTATTTTTTTTCGATTTAGTTAACCAAAAACAAGTAGGATTATTATGATTTTTCAAGATTTTATAGCTTTGGGCTTTCCTATTTAAGGTTCATGTAATCGGATGAAGCAAGACACAACACTTTTCAATCAAAAGCTTTAAGACACAAATCTTTTAGAGTCTTCTTTGTTCAGAGACTGAGCATTGAGCCTCACCTAAAGGAGAGAGAATTCCAACATGAAGCACTTCAAACTCCAACGATCAACTCGGTTAGAAGGAAGCAAAGAAAATTTGAGCTGATCCAATGCTTGAAGCCAAGACCATCGTCCATAACAGAGTGCTAGTATCCTCGAACATCCATTCATACATTCCTTCAAGTGATCCAAGAGAAAACGCCATGCAAGGCCGTATTAAGTGGTATCAGAGCCACTCGAAGGTTTGGATTAGTCTTTTAGTCTTGTTTCATTCCTTCAACACCATTCATCTCTATTTATCTTGTGTAAGTCAAACCGGGCCAACCTTATGATAAAAAAATGAGGTCATTAGATCCAAAACAAAAGAAAAAGTTGAAGAGAAAACTAGCAAGCTGAAGAGAAATCCAGCGAGGTGGTTAATACGGTTTGACAAAGAAAATCTTATAAAATGTGTATCTTCTACTTCATGTTGTGGCTTGGTTTCTAGATCTTAGGTGATTGACACTTTGCTCTTAACTGAACTTGCAAGAAGATCCAAGACTTTTGTGGCATAACATTTCAAACTGAGTGAGAGAGAGATTGTACTTATCTTTGTTAGTTAACTATTTTAGGTTACCATGGGGGAAGAAAGAAACCAAGAAGCTGGAATATACCAGAATTTCCAACGATTAACTTTAATCGTTGTTGCTAGTATAACTAGAAATCTCAGGGGCCATGTTGAACAAATATATGCTCATGTCTTACCCCATCCCGAAGTTAATGTGAATGCATGTAGAGTAGCTGGAGTATTGGGAGCTGCACTAGGGAGCCCATAAGGGCCAGGAGAGATGCACGAGTTGAGGTAGAGGTCAAGCAGGCTGAGAATTCGGATGGAAGTGATGCTGGATCACACGCTGGTTGAAACAACCGCCCTCACAACCGAAGGCCGCAAACAGAGAATAATCTAGGGAGCCTCAAGCTCAGGATTCCACCATTCCATGGGAAGAATGAAATTTAGGCTTACCTAAAATGGGAAAAGAAGCTTCAACTGCCAACACTATGCTGAAGAGAAGAAGGTCCGGTTGGCAGCAACTGAGTTTTGTGGCTATGCTATCAACTGGTGGGATCAGCCGGCTTCCAACAGAAGATGCAGTGGTTAGCCACAAGTGACTTCCTGGTTCAAGATGAAGACAATCATGAGAAGGAGGTTTGTGCCTAGTCACTATGGGTGAGACCTTCATCAGAATCTAAGGAGGTTAACTAAGGGAATAAGGGAGTAGAAGACTACTACCAAGAGATGGAGACACTCATGATGAAAGCATAGATTGATGAAGACGTGGAAGAAACCATGGCACACTTTCAAGAAGGTCTAAACAGAGAGCTGCAAGACAGGCTGGAGATGCAAGAGTATGCTCACATGGATGAGTTGCTACACAAAGCTATTCTAATAGTGCCACAAAATAAGAGGAAGAGCTACACTCGGAATCAGTATGGTTCCCAATCCAAGCCTTCTTATTCCAAGGATGAAAGGTCATTCACGAGACCAAAAGAGAACACAGCAAGCTGAAGCATCTCAACTTGACAAAAGTAAAGGGCCAGCAACACCTACTCGGTCCAGAAATGTCAAATTCTTCAAGTGTCAAGGCTATGGACACTATGCAAATGAGTTACAAGCAAGAAATTTATGATCATCCTAAAAAGTGGAGAGGTTGTCTCTAAAGATGAGAAACCAGAGGCTGAATCAAATGAGGACGAGTCAGTGGAATACCCAGATCAAGGAGAGATTTTGATCACAAGGCAAGCCTTACAAACTAAACCTAAGGCAGTAGATCAAGAGCAAAGGAAAAACCTGTTGCACACACCCTGCTTGGTTCATGTCCGAGTGTGTGTAGCTTCATCATTGATGGAGGAAGCTGCAAAAATTTGGCAAGTGAGACCTTAGTCAAGAAGCTCAGACTTAAGGTCGAAGATCATCCTAGACCTTACACGCTCCAGTGGCTCAATGAGGATGGTGACATGCGTGTACTCAAGCAAATAAAGGTACCAATCAGTATTGGGAGGTACCAGGATGAGATTACTTGTGATGTCCTACCAATGGATGCTAGCCACATTCTGCTTGGACGGCCATGGAAATTTGACAAGAAAGCAGTCCATGATGGCTTTACCAATTAGCACTCCTTTACTCATGGAGAGAAGCATATCACCATGGTACCTTTATCTCTAAAGGAAGTGCATCAAGACCAGCTACAACTCAAGAAGAGGAAGGAGGAGGAATGTGCCAAAACTCAGGTAAAGAACTCTCTTGTCCTTATGGCTACTTCAAGTGATATTAAGAAATCTATCTTTAATCAACAAGCTATGTTCTTAGTGATCTACAAGGAGCTATTGGCTTCTACTGCTAGCCTTGATATGGTTATTCTGAGAGCTATTGAGATATTTTTGCAGGAGTTTAAAGATGTTTTTCCTGAAGATAATCCTATCGGTTTGGCACCTATTAGAGGGATTGAGCACCATATTGATTTTGTACCAGGAGCTACCCTACCCAACCGACCAGCTTAGATGACCAATCTTGTAGAAAACAAAGAAATCCAAAAGCAGGTAAATGAGCTCTTAGAGAAGGGGCATATTCGAGAGATTATGAGTCCATGCGCTGTCCCTATCCTATTATTTCCCAAGAAAGATGGTAGCTGGAGAATATGTGTAGATTGTAGGGCAACCAAAAACATCACAATTAAGTACATGCATCCTATCCCACGCTTAGATGATATCTTATATGAACTATATGGTTCTTATGTGTTATCTAAAATAAGATTTGAAAAGTAAATACCACCAGATTAGGATGAAAAGGAGGGTAAGTAGAACACTGCCTTTAAAAAAAAAATTAAGACTATATGAGTGGCTGGTAATGTCTTTTGGCTTAACCAATTCTCCTAGTACGTATATGAGGTTGATGAATCATGTTCTTAGGGCCTACTTAGGAAGTTTTGTGGTCGTGTACTTTGATGACATACTAGTTTATAGTAAGACCATAAAAAGTGTTCCTTTGGAACGGACATCATTGTCTTCTTTGGTTTTATTGTTTCAGCACAAAGTGTACATGTTGATGTAGAGAAGGTCAAAGCCATACGAGACTGGCCAACACCTAAAACCATTAGAGAAGTCAGAAGTTTCCATGAGCTTGCTGAGTTATACCGACGGTTTGTGAAAGACTTCAATACCATAGCTGCCCCTCTAACTGAGGTGATTAAGAAGGGAGTGGGATTCACTTGGGGGCGGAGCAGGAACAACCATTTCAAATGCTTAAAGGTTAGTTATTTAATTCCCGATTGTTGATGCTTCCTGATTTCATTAAGCCTTTTGAGATTGAATGTGATGAATTTGGAATGGGAGTTAGAGCTGTTTTGACGTAGGAGAAAAGGCCCATTGTCTATTCCAGTGAGAAACAAGAGCAACCATGAACAGTCCCACATATGACACGGAGCTCTACGCTCTAGTAAGAGCACTCCAAACTTGGCATCACTATATTTAGCCTAAGTAGTTTGTGATCCTCACAGATCATAAATTCCTTAAGCATCTGTAAGGGCAACAAAATCTGAACAACGACATGAAAGGTGGGTTGAGTTTATCGAGACCTTTCCCTATGTTATTCAATACAAGAAAGGTAAGGAGAGTGTGGTTGCTGGTGCACTCTCCAGAAGGTATACTCTACTTTCTTCCCTGGAAACTAAAATTTTGGGGTTTGAACACTTGAAGTCTTGTTATGAAAATGACCCTGGTTTTCAATACAAAGAGACTGAGAAACATGCTAGTGGTAGGTTCTATCAAGATAAAGGTTTCTTATTCTTTGATAATCGTTTGTATGTTCCTTGTTCTTCTTTGAGAGAAATGTATGTCAGGGAAGCTCATTGTGGTGGTCTAATGAGACACTTTGGTATGACCAAGACACTGAGTACCCTACAAGAACATTTTTACTGGCCAAACATGAAGAAATACGTAGAGAATGTGTTTTTCAGGTGTGTTGTGTGCAAACATGCTAAGTACACAGTCCAACCTACAAGTTTGTATACCCCCATACATGATCATCTATGGGTAGATAATTCTATGGACTTTTTCTTAGGCTTACCTAGGACCAGTAAAGGTCGAGATAGTATCTTTGTGGTGGTAGAAAGATTTTACAAAATGGAATACTTCATTCCATGTCATAAAACTGATGATGTATCATGATAGCTGATCTATTCTTTAGAGAGGTTGTTAGATTGCATGACATGTGATACGGCCTTAGATAGGATGTCTCTCCCACGAATCACATGAAGGCGGTGGAACGGATCCAAGATGCTTCAGGCTCTTCTTAGACATGATATGAACTTTACAATAAGGTTTGGAATACCCTAAAGTTGTTTTGCTACAGCTATCTACGAGGGTAACCTTGCTTTGTTGATGCCTGATGGACAGTCACGTAAACAGAAGAGTATTCTTTCTGGTGACGAATGGATGCTCAAAGATGAACAAGCTTGACCGCGTGAATGGACAAGGTAGAAGCCTCCAAAGAGACGAAATTAAAGCCAAAGCTTTGGAGAATTTTATTAAAAGAGTGCGTAGTTACATTATGTGCAGAGTTTTGGCTTATAAAGACAAGACTGAAAACCCTAACTAGAAAACCCTATTCCTAATCTAAAAAGGAAAAAAAAACTAAAACCTATTTCTAATTGGTTTAAGAAAACCCTAACCCTAGTTTAGAAAAGGAAAACCTAACTCTAGGTTTACAAGAAAATAGAAATACACCTAATGAAGTAAACCGGCCAACTTGAACCAAGATGGTCGATCCTTCCACTTCTTGGGCTTGAAATACCCTTGTTCAACCTTCTCCAACATATGCACGACCCATTCAGCTTTTGGCCCATTCCACTTGTTCTTTAGACTCACTTGATCGATGCAATTATTCTTCCTGGTCCAAATATACATTAGCTGCTTCCTTAGCTCCATTTGCGCCATTTCATTCTCTTCCACTCATCCATGTTGCAAATTGATGATGAATGCAATCTCATGTTGGAGTATTGATCATTTCTTGGATGTCCATCTCCTTGTGGTCGAACTGCCTTGTTGTTGTCGGTTGATCCAAGTAGTTCCAAGGCCTCATCAGGAGCTCTCAGCTTCTCTCTATTCAATATTTCATGGAATAAGCCAATAAGATCCACGTTTTGGCCCTTGAATCACACATTAAGCACTGAACTAGCTGGTTCACACATGATCTTCAAATCCTTGGTTTTGAGGCTCATCCAGATCGCATCATCCTCTCCTCCTTTAAAAGGATTTGTCCTCAAATCCCTTCCATCTAACAAGATAGAACCGTTCATACTCTGCTCCAAATGTGTTCGTTCTTTAGCTAGTGTGTTGCCATTTCTCATGTGTACCTTTTGATCTCCAAGTTTCAGCAAGCTTTTCATTGGATGTTCAGGTGGCCGAACTAGTCCAATGTGGCTGAGTAAGAGCATACCACGATCATCCTTTAGTGTACCACGACCCCACCTCTTATTAACTGAAAAAGTAATGCTCCTTATGGTCTGGTGGACGAGTTGTATTGCCTCCTCTCTCCCTGTTAAGCTTTGGTTGGTCATAACCTTTCCCAAGTTCTAGTTGTGTCCATCTCAGATTGTCTTGATCAGTTTTGTAACTAACCAAGGACGTGACTCCCCTATGCTTGTTGCTAGTTCTGGTCACACCATCCTCTCCTCCTTCAAAAGGATTTGACCTCAAATCCTCTTCTTGAAAGATGAATGGACATTATAAATTCAGATTCTTGGTTGATGCTCTTTGGACCAGGGTGTTGCTATTGCTTCTATGCACACATGTCCCTCCTCCTGGTTCAAAGACAAGGTTTTGAAGCCCCTTTACAAACCTCAGATTGCCCACGAGACTGTCTTGAATCCATACACAAGGACTGAACAGAAAACCACAAGAAAGAAATTTAATGATATCACTTTCTTCAACCAAAGTCGTAAGCGCCAAGTCATGTGATTTAGGTGATTCACAAAATACTCCCTCCTCAGTCTTTCTTAAGTCATATATGTGGTTACTGAAATCTGGTTGGTTCTTCTTTTGTTTCAACTGGTCAGCCAAGCTATTATCTTGACAATGAATAACCGGTTCTGGTTCAGTCCCTTTGTCCTCTCGTTTGGTTGTGATTGATGGCTCTTCTTTGGTAGTTTTAAGCCATGATTCCAAGCCTATGTTTATTGATAGATCAGGGACAATATAAATCAGCTCATCTTTGTTTGTTGGTGGCTTAGAACACGTCCCATACTGATCCAACACAAGTTGCCCTATTTTTTTAGATCTTGCCTTTTCAGGTACTTCAGGATCAGGAGGTTTAAATCTCTCATGGTCTGGTCTTGTTGGTTCGAATACTATCAAACCCTGGAACTATTGAGTCAAATCTCTTCTGAGGTCATCTTGGAATTGTTGGCTAGCCAAGCTACTTTCTTGACAATGAATAACCGGTTTTGGTTCAGTCTCTTTGTCCTCTCTTTTAGCTGTGATTGATGACTCTTCTTTGGTAGGTTTAAGCCATGCTTTCAAGCCTGTGTTTATTGATAGATCAGGTAAAATATAAATCAGCTCATAATTGTTTGTTGGTGGCTTAGACCACGTCCCATACTGATCCAAAACAAGTCGCCTTGTTTCTTTAGATCTTGCTTTTTCAGGTACTTCAGGTTCAGGAGGTTTCCATCTCTCATGGTTTGGTCTTGTTGGTTCGACTACTATCAAACCCTGCAAGGCTGGAGTCAACTCTCTTCTGAGGCAATCTTTGAATTGTTGGCTAGCCAAATAAGCCAAGTATGCCTTGTGTGCTTCCTGGACGAGTTGATACTCTCTTTGAAGCTCGTCCTGCTTTTCGTTTCTTTTCCTCTCTTGCAACAAATTCGTTGTTGATTTGCGCACAACCTTATTCTCAATGTTTCTTTTGCTTTCAAAAGAAGACATAGAAGATTGCTTGATATATGATGATTTCACGTGATCTAGGTTACGAAATCTAACCCTAAACCTTCAAGAGGCTTTGATACGGCCTTAGATAGGCTGTCTCAAGATGCATCAGGATCTTCTTGGACGTGATATGAATTTCACAATAGGATTCTGGAATACCGTAAAGTTGTTTTGCTACAGCTATATACGAGGGTAACCTTGCTTTGTTGATGCCTGATGGACAGTCACGTAAACAAAAATCTTTTCTTCCTGGTGACGAATGGATTCTCAAAGATGAACAAGCTTGACCACGTGAATGGAAAAGGTATAAGCCTCCAAAGAGACGAAATTAAAGCCAAAGCTTTGGGGAATTTTATTAAAAGAATGTGTAGTTACATTATGTGCAGAGCTTTGGCTTATAAAGACAAGACTGAAAAATCATAACTAGAAAACCCTATTCCTAATCTAAAAAGGAAAAAAAAAACTAAAACCTATTTCTAATTGGTTTAAGAAAAACCTAACCCTAGTCTAGAAAAGGAAAACCTAACTCTAATGGGTTTATAAGAAAATAGAAATACACTTAATTAAGTAAACCAGCCAACTTGAACCAAGATGGTCGATCCTTCCACTTCTTGGGCTTGAAAGGCTCTTGTTCAACCTTCTCCAACATATGCACGACCCATTCAGTATCTGGCCTATTCCACTTGTTCCTTAGACTCACTTGATCGATGTAATTCTTCTTCCTAGTCCAAGTATAGCTCTGGTCCATTAGCTGCTTCTTTAGCTCCATTTTCGACCATTGCACTCTCATCCACTCATCCATGTTGCAAAGTGATGATGAATGCAAGCTCATGTCTTGGTCGTCCATCTCCTTGTGGTCGAATTGCCTTGTTGTTGTCGGGTTATCCAAGTAATTCCAAGGCCTCATCAAGAGCTCTCAGCTTCTCTCTATCCAATATTTCATGGAATAAGCCACTAAGCTCCACGTTTTGGCCATTGAACCACACATTAAACACTGACCTAGCTGGTTCACACATGATCTTCAAATCCTTGGTTTCGAGGCTGATCCAGATCACATCATGATCTATTCTTTAGAGAGGTTGTTAGATTGCATGAAATGCCTAGGAAAATAGTTTCTGGTAGGGATTCTAAGTTCCTTGGCCATTTTTGAAAACATTATGGAGTAAGCTAGGAACAAAGATATTGTTCTCCACCACTTGTTATCCCCAAACTGATGGTCAGACTAAGGAAGTTAACAAGAGTTTGTCCACTCTCCTGAGCGCAATAATTAAAAAGAACATAAGAACTTGAGAGGATTGTTTGCCTCATGTACAATTTTTCTTACAATAGGTCCATACAAACGGCAAAAAAAAGCAGTCTCCTTTCATGGTTTTTATGGGTTTAATGCACTTCCCTTGAAAGAACAATCTAACCTTGATGGCACCACAAAGGCCGAGTTTGTTAAGTCTTTACATGAACATGCTAGAAGGAACATTGAGGAAATGACCCAAGTGTATGCAAGAAAGGCCAACAAGGACATGCGTGAGTTGATACTTGAACTAGGAGATATGCTTTGGATTCACCTGAGGAAAGATAGGTTTCCAGCTGAGAGGAAATCCAAGCTAATGCCAAGAAACGATGGTCCATTCAAAGTTCTGGAGAGGCTCAACAACAATGCCTACCAAATTGATCTCTAAAGTAAGTACTCTATTAGTTTAACATTCAATGTGTATGACTTAAGTCTATTTGTTTCAGATGACTCGAATTTGAGGTCAAATCCTTTCAAAGGAGGAGGAAATGATGTGTTCATGGATGAGCCAAACTTGTTGGATGTACCAAAAGAGTTTTTGGACGAACCGGAGGAACAAACCATTGAAAAACCAGTTGATCCATCCACTATCAACATAGTCGATCTACCACTTGTGGCCGACCGAATGGTAACTTAGGGGAACCAACTGAGATGGAGGACGGTGGGGGCTATGCACCAGAAACCGGGGACGAGCTAGCGATGCAACCTCAACCAAGGAGAGATTGAGCTCAAAGGAGGACTATATAGATGTGTTAATGAAGCAATGTGAGCCATTTTATTGTCAAAATATGACAAGGAAGGAATTGGGCTTGACAAAAGCTATGTGGACAAAAACCAAAAGAGAGTTGGTCAAGATTAAGTTGATTCGACCCAAAGGAAGCCCAATGACCCATCAGGAGATCCACTTGTTATCTCAGCTGGGCCAACAACCAAATCAAAGTCTAGAGCCTAACTTGAAGCTCTGAAGTCCATGATATAACTCGTGCAAGCTAAGCAAAGGATATGCACCAATCTAGATGAATGAACAAAGATATGGATCAACCTTTTGTCAATTGAAGAAGATCGCCTGTGATCTAAACTAGGTATATCTATTCTAGGATTTTCAGTTTATTTGTTTCTATTTAGTTAACCAAAAAAGTAGGGTTAGGATAAGGCTTTTCAAGATTCATAGCTTAGTAGTTTCTATTTAAGGTTCATGTAATCGGTTGAAGCAAGACACAACACTTTTCAATAAAAAGGTTTAAGCCACAAATCGTCTAGAGTTAATATCTTCTTTGTTCAGAGACTGAGCATTGAGCCTAACCTAACGAAAAGAGATTTCCAATTCAAACACCAATGAGATCAAATCGGTTTGAAGGAAACAAAGAAATTTTGAGCCGATCTAACACTTGAAGCCAAGACCATCGTCCAAAACAGAGTGCTAGTGGCCTCGGACATCCATTCCTTCAAATGATCTAGGAGCAGACGCAATCCAAGGCCGTATCACTTCTTCTAGTTAAGCAAAATATTCTTAAAAGATAGAGTTTGGAGATTTGGAAGTTCGTCTTCGCGATTTGGTTCAGTTTCAAAAAGTTGAAACTTGCTCTAAAGGCATGTGTTTCTACAAAATTTGGTTTTGAATAGATGGAGCTCCATGTTAAATACATATCCATCGAAGAAAGGTAGAAAATTAACAGGTGACAAAAACGATTGTGGAAGTGAAACATATAAATGAAATTAGACAATGGGTTGGACTTCAACTCCAGAATTGATTCGGGACTTGTAGAGTCATCGAAAATCAACTTCGACGTCTAGAGCAGTTAGGTCGATGATCCTCCGGTGAAGACGGAACCCATTCATTATGTAAAACTGAATTGCTTAGATGTGAATACTTGGAAAAAAAAAACATTGACGTTGAACATTTTGTATCATAAGTATTGGGCTTAATTTGAATTATTTGTAATGGATTTTAGTTTAATTTATATTTGTTAAAATTTGGTCCATGGCCGTTAATACAATATAAAATTAACAGAAAAAGTTGATTTATTGTAAGCTTTTTATAAATCTGTTTTAGCAATTAAAAGGAAAAGATTGGACAAGCTAATGACACTTTTTGAATTTTCTGTAAATTATTACTAAAAATTAATTAAATATCATAATAATATAAGCGCTTCTGAAACTTTCATTGACCGAAAACTTCCACATATTTTACAAATTTCCATTGTACGGCAAAAAGGAAATGAAAAAAATATTTTTTTTCGATTGCTTCGTCATTAACTATTCCATTCCTCATATTTTTGCTTTCATCGTTTCTTTCCTTTCTCTCTCAACATTCCCGTTTCTCATATTCCTTCCCTATTCCATCGATCTTCTCTCCGCTTTTATATAAAGAACTCTTCTCAATCCTTATTCCCCGATCTATCAACGTTTTCGTTTCTTCTCTAATTTCACAGCACCCGATTAGATCTATAGATTGTGGTTTTGTTTCTCCAGGTATTGAGTTCTCGGCTTGGATTTATTAGTTACATCACGGATCTGTGTAATTAGATTTATAATTCACTACTTTCGTTCACCGATCTCTATTTTTTCTAATCGGAGTTTGATTATTCAGATATGTCGGAAGAACACAGACTTCAGGAACCACGATTATGCGCTAACGATTGTGGTTTCTTCGGAAACACCGCTACGCAAAATCTCTGCTCCAAGTGTTTTAGAGATCTAAAGCACGAAGAGGAAAACTCCTCAACGGCTAAAAACGCCCTTAAGCAGTCTCTTGCTGCCGTTTCTACCGGATGTGTTGCGTCCTCCTCCGTATCACCACCGCCTCCTCCAGCCGATCTGACGTCAGATCTGAAAGAAGCCATCCCTACGAACCCGGAGAAACGGGCAGTTACCGAGCCCGAGGAGGAGCAAAAGCCGCCGCAAGATCCGAAACGTTGTTTAACTTGCCGGCGTCGCGTGGGGATCACAGGCTTCAGGTGCAGGTGTGGGTTCGTGTTTTGTGGAACCCATAGGTACGCAGAGCAGCACGAATGCACCTTCGATTTCAAGCGTGTCGGGAAGGAGAAGATCGCTAAGGCAAATCCCATTGTGAAAGCGGAGAAGCTCGAGAAGATCTGAAATAATTGTGTTGGGTGTAAATTTATCATCATCTATTTAAGTTTAATTTGATTTCTTCTCAATTTCATTATAAAATGATGTGTTCTTTAGATTCGATAATTGTTTTACATCCATTTTTTTAATAGATTTACTGATCATATAATAACGCTATATTAGGGAACAATCAAAGTTATTCTATCAACGTAGCTATGAATTGGGGTTTAAATCCACATTGGTTGACAATGAGAAGAAAAGTGGTTTCAAACGGCTAGAATTGGCTCGCTACATCATGGAGGAGCAGAGCCCACCAACGTTTAGCCACATGTTTTGATTATATTGCGGCTTTAGATTCTCAAATTTTTCTTTGAAATTTTGATTCCTCTCTCATCTGTGTACTCATTGGTGCTAGATTATCTGTGTAATGAACCATAAGATTTTTAAACATCAAGGTTAATCACATAGAATTATACTAATGTTTATAAATTTACTTGCAATTCATTGTGTCTAAGATATCTTCTTGAATGGATTGAATTATGAATGGAAGACGAACAACTTAATCTCTTTTTAGGAATTTTTAGGTTTCTCTCGTCTTATCTATAATTTTATGTGTTTCTTTTAGGATATCTTTATGATGGTCTAAAGATATGTATTTATAGGTGGAGAGATGACCTAATTCATCTTTAGGGTTTTCTTTAGTTTAATCTCAACTGTCCATCGAAGTAGAGATAAACTAGGAATAACTCCTTTATTTCCAATTTCATTGGTCATCAAATATATTAAGGAATAACAATATTCCAATAAAAAACAGATAACTATAAGACCACATAATAAAAAAAAGAAAATATTCTTTACAATCTGGCTTTACAATTTGTTTTGCTACGAGTCTGTTCTATGTTCTCATGGTTCGTGTTGGAAAGGGATCGTTGTTCTCTATTCTCGTGGTTCGTTCCTCTCTGTTTCATCGATCTAGGTGATTGGTAAATGTTTAAGTAACTGACAGTAAATAAAAGTGGAGTAATTAAGAGGAAAAAAGGGTAAGAATTGGAGTAAAAGAGAGTTAAAGGAAAGAAAATGTGATTGGTAGCTGATTAGAGTAAATGTGAGTAAATGAGAATAAAAGAGAGTTAAAGAAAAGAAAATGTGATTGGTAGTTGATTATTTTTTTTTTGCAAATTGTTAATTGAATAACATGAGATTACAAATGATTTTGAGTTACTTTACCCAAATTTCAGGTTAAATAACACTTGATTTTGAAAGGAATTTAAAAATCTTCAGTTGAATAACCCGTGATTTTAACAAAATCCCAAAGTCTCTTGAAATTCTTGTTTCAATACATCCCCCTAAATGAATAAAAAAACTTAGTAATATTTATTAATAAAAACGTAACCCACAAAAATTGTAAAAAATGCATATTACATTAAATTATAATATATAAAATAATTGAAAAATATTATAATACATAAATAAAAAATTATTTTGACATTAAAAAAAAATTAAACACTAAAATAACGATAAATTTAACAACGACGCCGATGTCTATGTTGATTTGCAGCCCATATTTGTTCAGCAATTTGATCACGACTATTTGCATATACGTATCAGCTTCTTATTATTCTTTGCCTCTCAAAGTATTATCTTCATCATGTTCATTATTCTCAATATTTTGTTTTTTTTCATCATTCTCAATATCGATGTTGTAGAAGTCAGAGTCTTTAAAATTATGCCGACGAATAAAATTATGCAAACCAATCATAGCGAATATAACACTTCTTTGTGTGGCGATATCGTACATATGAAATTCATTAAGAACCCTCCATTTTTCTTCTAAATTCCAAATGTTCGTTCGATAACAGAACGTAGCGAAGCATGACACCTATTATACATTTTTTGTTGGTTCTAGGTGGTTTACTATTATTGAATTCTTGGAGATGATATTTTGTATTCTCTCCATATTCTTTTCGATATGTAGCTAAATATCAACGTCTATTAGCATATCCAGAGTCAACTAGATAATATTTATTTTCCGGAGGTGCAGGAAACACTGGATCATCTCGTATCGCGGTCGCCAACACTTGGGCATCATGGGCAGATCCTGCCATTCCAACATAACAATATGTGAAAAGCATGTTGTAATCACATATGGCCAAAATATTAAGGCTAGCAGTTCCTTTTCTATTTATAAATCGGAGACCTTCTCGACCAGGTGGGACCATAACTGGTACATGCGTTCCATCAAGAGCACCAACAAATCCATGAAAATAAGTTCCATATTTTGCATCCCTCTGAAAATGTTTGGAGATAGCTATAAGTTCTTGGACAGTCCGTAGCCGTACATAATCTACAGCCATTCGCTCCATTGCTTGGAGAACATCATGAAAATTTCGTGAAATAGTCTCTTGCGAATGTCCAAATCTTAGTGCAATATCACGTTGAGTATCGTTTTGTGCACAAAGAATTAGAAATATTGCAACACTCTCATCAAGACTCATGCGTCTGGAAGCTTCTAACCCATAAGTCTCATGCAGTATTCCACATAACCGTGTTAAAGCCTCTAGACTCATCCTAATAAGTGTTTGACATGAAATTTCATTACCGTAATTTTGATCTCGTATAATAAACCATCCTTTTTCCCGATCCTAGCTTGTAGGCCGCTTACAAAATTATCCTTAATAATGTTGCAACATAGGAGATATGCATGTGTTTTGGCCTCCTCTTCTTCTAGTAAGATCAACTCCGGACTCTCTTCATCATTAAGATTTTCGACACCATTTGAACGTAATTCATCAATTCGAAACTCCTGATAATTCATGTAGAAAGTAGAGTTAGAAATAGAAAAAATATATATTCACCAATAATTATACCTAAACAAGATATATTTTATTAATTCACCAACAACACTGATTTTGTCCATCATTGCCCCAATCTTATTAAAAAAACATTTTTGGAAAATTTCCAGAACTTGATCCTAGAAATCTATGAGGGTTCATTTCAAGTGATGCAGAGTTGAAGCTTCCACAATTATGAGAAGTTTGAGAGTGAATTCCTCTTGAAGCTTGACTAGGCAAAATGTTTCGTATGCCATCACCGTGATCTTCATTGATGTCACCTAAGGAAAATCCATGATCTCCAACAGATCCTCCACCAGTAAAACCTCCTCCCACAGATCATCCACCACCTGATTCACCACCGAAAGATCCACGAGAGCCATATGCAGAACCATCTGATCTTACATGACCACTTACACCTTGTGCTGCTCGCCACTCGTAGATTAACAAGCTCACAAGGATTTCCATATCTATCCACTCCAGATAACCTCTCTAAATGCCAAATTTTATTCTCTTGGCTATTTAATTTCATACACCCATCACGAATATCTTCATCGTTCATCAACAAATTGTTTGCTTTCCACCAAAATGTATTCATTGGCTCGATAGGCAAAGATTCGAGTACGTAAAGTGCATCACCATAAGTCGGTTTTGTGTTATAATGCGAGTGCACAACATCCAGCAATTGTCCACGAGATTCCTCCATCCGTTGAAATCATTCATCAATCTGAGCCTCAAAATTGAATCTTCGTGTATGAGTACGTTGTGTTGATGATGTGCTACGAACACCTGAAGATGACCTTCTACTCGTATATGGAGAATGTCGACTTGCTTCTCTTGAAGAACGAACAAGTGATCGCAAAATTATTAGTTCCTCTTCATCAGCTGCTCTTAGATTAAGATTAACAGAAGGGTATGAGGTTTGACCATATTCATCTGTTCCATGTAGATGAATATCATCATTAGTTGTTTCTTCATTTTCCGTGTGCTGAAAATGAACACAAACATGTATGGTGAATAATGATCATCTTGTTCTACATTATGTTCACCATAGATTTTGTCAAGCAAATCTTTGAATGGAAGAGGATTGTTTTGCAAGACCATTATATATTTGCGATTGCATGGAGTAACTTCCTGAAAAAAAATTGATAGAAAATAAATCATATTAATTAATAATTACAAATATTTATTAATATATAGTTGCTAATGATAAATTATTTTTATATGATTATACATAAGATTAAAATTTTGAAATTACCACGCATCGATCCGCCCACCATGATGGTAACATATTAATTTTTCTCGTTGTCTGATCAATGTCTACTCCTCTACGTCGACTGGGTGTGTTGTTGTATTGCCACAACCTTCTTAAATAATCAATTCAGCCTTTCATCTTCCGGTTTCCACTTAACTGACTCTCTAGTCATATCATGAAATTTTTCTTCAGTTCTTTTTTTCCAGGACCTGATGGTAGTCTAATTGTGTAGTCTTCCGCTTCTAAAACAGTGATTATAAGTTCTAGCAGAATTTGATTAGTTCTAGGCGTCCATTTATGCTAAATCATTTTCGATAGAACTTTTATAAATATTAAAGTCAGTGTAAACAATATAATTTTTTTTTATTTTTTTAAATAACTTACATTGTTTGTTGGACCATCACCGCTTGTTCCTTCTCCATGATTTGACGATTTTCCATAGGCACTTCTCGAACTACAACAACGAGCTACTGATCCAGCACGAGCACAGCTTCTACTACCACTTGAACGTGTGTTTTGCGATCTGTTGTTAATCTATACTAGTAAAAAAATATGACGTTATGACAATTTTTATTATATATGTTAAATAATATAACATATTCTTGATAACTAGTTTTCATTTTTATAAAGTTGAATTTTCATTCATCACGTATAGTTAGCTATATATATTATATATTTTTGGCATCTTTAATGTTTTATATAAAATTTGATATTTTTAATAAAGATACACAATAACGAATTTATTAATGATTTGAGTTTAGTTTTTAGTACTAGACAAACATAATAACAAAAAAGTTACAAATGGTTTAGCGTTTAGTTTTTATTAACTAAAGATCAAAAATATATTTATTTTATTGATTCTTTAAACACATGTAGTTTGAGTATATACATTATATACACTATATATAGTGTATATATTACAATTAATATAACCATGAATGCATAATCAAATATACATTTTTATATATACAAATATGATATACTTAACTGATATTTTAATTAAATATAAATCATGTATATAAAAATTTAATTAAGTATTTACAAGTAGAGCATACCTTTAAAATTTGGAAGTATTGTTTTGGAATTGAACAGACTTGAAAAATTATACAGAACTTTTGTTTTTTTCTGGTGGAATCGAGAACTGATAGAAGGAGAGTAACAATTGGATTGTAACTTGTGAGTATTGTTTTCGTATGAGTGGTGTAAGGAGGAGAGAAGAATGAATTGATATTTATAAAACATTTGAATATATAAAAATAACTAAAAGCTATCCACTTGCTAGGATTTCATGTGGATAAGGAGGAGGAAAGAATCTCGCCAAGTGGAGCGATAATGGGTGGAAATTTTATTACTTTTGTTTTTTCAATTTATCACCTGATTGGTTAACATCTGGTGGGATCCAGCGAAATTAATTTTTCACTACTTATGTTTTACTCTATTAATGTTATTCAATCACACCCTTAATCTTTGTATGTAGCGTACGTTTACCTTTGTGTATGCTACAATAATATCTCACTGTCCACAAGATAACATCGTGTGGCCTCGCGTCTTCTTTAATTTAGATAATGAAGAGGATCTCAATGATGTGCTCAATCTAGGACCTTTCCATTACTATTAATAACAATGGTAACTCAAAACTTCATTTCGACTTGGGCTCAGCAACAAATACACTTCAGTGGAGGTCCAAGCACAACACTCTGAGGCCCAAGGATGAAGCAGAGTCCAAGCTCACTCAGAACCAACGGTCATCGCCTTTATTGCACAAGGACAAAGCAACAGAAACTCTGCAACATCTGAACGAGAGACTCCCAATAGAACGGAAACAACTGCATCCGACAATCGTTTTGCAGCACTCTTTTCCTTATCTGAAGATGTGTAGAGACCTCTCGTTAGCCGACATGTTGCAATGAGACTAGGGTTTTGTAAAGGACTCAGTCCATAAATAGGACTTTCGCTGTAATTGTTGAACTTAAGCAAGAAACATTTCAGAAAAGCTTAAATATTTATTAAGTTTCTACTGTTCTTTTATGGTATCAGAGCCATGGAACAAGCTCTTGATGCTTATGTTGCACCTTCCCTAAACATCTCAAATTGTGTTACTGCTATGTTGAATGAAAGGAACTACATACTATGGAAGTCCCAGTTCTAAGTGTTTCTCTCTGGTCAAGGTATGCTGGGTTTTGTCACCGAGTTGATTCCTGAACCACCTCCGACCATGAATGTTCCTGGGATAAACGGAAATGTCGTCCACCAACATCCTGAGTATGCAAATTGGACCAGAACATATCAAGTACTAAAATCGTGGCTTCTGGGATCCTTCTCGGAAGACATTCTAAGTGTAGTGGTGTCCTGCAGAACCTCAGCAGAAGTATGGATGTCCCTTGAAAATCACTTTAACCGTGTTTAGTCCTCTCGACTTTTTGAATCTCAAAGAAAAATTCAGATTGTGATGAAGAAAAACAAGGATATGGGCGAGTATCTTAGAGAAATCAAAGGGATCTGTGACCAGATTGCTTCAATAGGAAGTCCTGTCACTGAGAATATGAAGATTTTTGCAGCTCTTCACGGACTTGGGTGGGAGTATGAACCCATCAAAACAAGTATCGAAGGGTCAGTTGATGCGAATCCAAGTCCAAGTTTTGAAGATGTGATACCTAAGCTAACTAGCTATGAAGACAGACTGAAGAACTATGCTACAAATCTGACTGTCTCACCTCATATGACCTTCAACATCACCAAATCTCAAGAACACTATGACTACCCCACTCATAGTTACTACCGCAACAACAGTAGAGGAAGGGATTCCTACAACAGATTCAACAGAGGCAGATGATCTTACTCCACAAGGGGTAGAGGTTTTCACCAGCAAATATCGTCCTCATCTCCGTCCTCCGGTTCTTATGGTGGGCAGTCTCCAGTTGTCTGTCAAATATGTGGAAAGATGGGTCATCTTGCTCTAATATGCTGGCACAGATTCAATAACAGCTTTCAGCATGAAGAGCTCCCTACTGCACTTGCAGCAATGCGAATCACTAACATCACATCAACATGCTCATGACTGGTATGCAGACTCTGGAGCAACGACTCACGTGACAAGTTCTCCTCATCACCTATAGAAATCTGAGGCCTATTCGGGCACATATCAAGTTCTGGTTGGGAATGGTGATTTGTTGCCAATAACACATACATGGAGTACAACCTTACCATCAACCTCATGTATGTTACCTTTACGAGATATTTTGGTGTGTCCTGATGTTGATAAGTCTCTTGTTTCAGTTTCAAAGCTTACCAGAGATTATCCATGCTCGTTTGAATTTGACTGTGATGGTGTTCGTGTAAATGATAAGGCAACAAGGAAGTTGCTAACTCAGGGAAGTAACCAAGGAGGATTGTACAAGCTGGGTGATATGCATTTTCAGATTTTCTATGCTTCAAGAACACATTCTGCTACGGATGAGCTGTGGCACATGAGGCTTGGTCATGCTAACTACCAGATCATTCAACACTTACCAGCTCAGAAGGCTATCTCTATTAGTATTTTTTTCAAATAAGCTTTGTGAGTCATGTCGACTTAGTAAAAGCAGTAGAGTTCCATTTCCTCATTCTAGTTTTCAAGCTAGTAGACCTCTGGATAGGGTTCATTGTGATTATTGGGGTCCAGCTCCTATCGAATTTGTACAAGGTTTCAGATACTATGCAATATTTATTGACAGTTTCTCAAGATACTCCTGGTTTTATCCTCTCAAATACAAGTCTGATTTCTTTACAGTCTTCAAAATTTTTGAAGCTCGTGTGGAGAACCAGTTTCAATGCAAAATCAGTGTGTTCCAAAGTGATGGTGGTGGAGAATTTATAAGCAACTCCCTTCTGCAACACCTTCAGTCTCATGGAATACAACACTATATCTCATGTCCTCACACCCCGCAGCGGAACGGCTTGACAGAAAGAACGCACATGCATGTTGTGGAACTCAGATTATCTATGATGTTTCACAGTGTGATACCTTGAAGTTCTGGGTAGAGGCTTTCTACACAGCCAAATACCTCATCAATCTTCTTCCATCTTCTGCTCTAGACATGAAGCTTTCGCCCTTTGAAAAACTGCTGAACAGAATGCCACAATACTAAGAGCTCAGAAGTTTTGGCTGCGCATGCTATCCTACTTTGAGACCTTATGCAGCACAAAAATTTGATCCCAGATCATTGAAGTGTGTGTTTCTCGGCTATAGTGAGAACTATAAGGGTTATAGATGCTTGTTTCCAAGTACCGGACGAGTCTACATAAGCATACATGTTGTTTTTGATGAGACATGATATCCTTTCTCAACAAGTTATCAACATCTTCATCAACCTTCCAAGGGTTCACTGTATGAAGTATGGATTCAAAGTAAACAAGCCCCTTTAGCCTCTTCTTCGGCTGCTAACACAGAACAAGAACAAAGAGGCGCCTCTGCAGTAGCAAGGAAACCTCAACACACAAGGTCTCAAAGTCCAATATCTTAAGAGCTCCTCCAATATCTTCTGTACCTCCTGCACCTGCAGTTGCAATGTCCTCACCTCCAAGTACTAAGAACTCTAGTAACACTGAGGAAAATTCACCTGGTGATCCAGAAAGTACATCCACTGTCTCATCTTCAATGCAAACCGGAAGTAGTGAAAACCCACAAGTCTCAGCAGTGACTCATTTCAACAAGCACCCAATGGTAACAAGAGGAAAAGCAGGCATCTCTAAGCCCAATCGAAAGTATGTGTTATTCAGCAGTAGGGTGGCATATCCAGAACCAAAGACTGTTACAGCTATGTTGAAAGATGAACACTGGAATGAGGCAATGACTGAGGAATATGATAACTGCATTGAAACCAAAACTTGGTCCTTAGTTCCTTACACATCATGGATGAAGGTGATAGGAAACAAATGGATTTTTCGCTCTAAGCTGAGTGCAGACGGGTCTTTGAAGAAGAGAAGAGCTAGACTAGTGGCTAAAGGGAATCATCAGAAGGAAGGAATTGATTTCTAGAGACTTATAGTCATGTGGTCAGAACTCTGACATTTCGGCTTGTTTTTCACCTACCTACAATAATTCAGTGGGACATTAGACAAATGGATGTAAGCAATTCTTTCTTGCATGGGGATCTAAAGGAAAATGTTTACATGCTACAACCTAAAAGGTTCATTGACAAGGCTAGACAACCTCACATGTGTAAACTACATAAGTCTCTGTACCGTATGAAGCAATCACCACGCACGTGGTTTGACAAATTCAGTAACTTTCTGCTGGAGTTTGGCTTCGTTTGCAGCACTGCAGACCATTCGGGTGTTTAGTAGGAAAACCACTGAACTGATTTTTGCTTGCCATAATTAGGAATTCGATATCAAGCTCAGAGCTTCCTGTATGTTTGTCTGAAAATCGAATTGCAGACCTATTGGAATAGGTTCTGTTGGGGTTTAGGTAATCGTGCATTGGTAATTCATGCTTTATCTCATTCTTTGGAGATTTAGTGTTTTGATTCAGGGATTGCAGCCCCTGATATTTAATAAGTTGACTTGCTTCGTTGCTTTTATTGTTCATTGGTTTTATCAAGACTACATTCTTATTGTCAGAATCAGTAAAAGCGTACTTACCTGCTTCCGGCTGATCGGTATCGATCAATGGCAATGGAAGAGTGTCGCCCGACGGTTGTGGACTCGCGTCGATCGCCTCCGGATGCGATCCGTCGATTGATTATTGCTGTCCCGAATCAATATTCTCTCCTTTGAAGTACATGTGTCAGATGACCAGGGAAAGAATAATTTAGCAAACAGTAAAGTAAAAATCTAGACAATATTATAATCGAAATCTATTGGCAATAAGAAAGAATCCCCGAAAACGGCGGCAAATTTGATGTGGGGTTTTATATCACTCTCAAATTAACCCTATTCCCACTTTTACTCTCTCAAATAAGAGGTTCAATGTAGTACTTAGGGATTGAATCCACAGAGACTCTAAGATTGCACAATAGATTTATTGTTGTCGAATTAAAACTAGATAAATGATAATAATTGTAAATAAAGTGATTTCAAGATGATTTGGTTTGTTAAGGTTAAATTAAGGGATTAGACTTAGGGTGAATTCTCAGGTATGATTAGGAATTGTAGATTAATGGATTGCTATGGTTTTAATTAAGTACCATTCTCGAACTCAAACCTTAGGGTTTAGGAGATCGCTCTCGCGCATCTTAGCTGAGTATCGATCGATGACCATATGGTGGTATCAATCGATGCTCTTTCTAAATAGTACTGGTTTCGGGGTTTGATGGGTTCTCTAAAATTCTAATTCAACTCTCGTTTGTTACCAGTTATTTAGATTTTGTAAGATAGGTTCAGGGTCATAACCAAGCTCTCGCTTGCGCTATGAAACCTTAATTTCGAAGATTGAGGTGATCAAAATCAACTTAGCATTAAGAGCAACTTAAACAAAAAACCAAGAAGATTACCCTAACAATTCTATTGAATCAACAAGACATTACTACCGTTGAAGAACCCTAAATCTAACAATGAATTACTCAAACATAGCAATAAATAACATGATTAAAGTCTGACTAAATTGAATTAAATAAACTGAGTAAAAAGATAAGGAGTTCAAGATCTTCTCTATAATAATGGTCAGATCTCTCTATCTCCAATAGATGTAGCAAGGTATTCCCACTTTTAGAACTAATTCTCTAGCGCCTTCCTAAACTAAGATAAAAACCCTAATAAATAGTTTATATTTCGGCCAGGGACTTGTCTTGCAAATGATGAAACTTTTGGGTAAAACTTGTAATTTATCAGGTCTTAAATAATCTCGCAGCCGACTTGGCCGTCGATCGACGCACAATGTGTGACGTCCAATTATACTTCATGAATAAACTGACTCCGACTCTGAGTTTCTGGCTGAGCATCCTAAATGCTCCAAAATAGCCCAAAAGCTCCAATTGCTTCCAATGTGTACCTAGAGCTGACAATACTCTAAAATATAGCCTATACACATATAATAGACCCTAAATAGAGCCTATAACATGGCTTAAAACTGGTAATAAATAGGCTATATCATGTACCATCGGTCCACACCCAATATTCCAATAACCACCAACGGTCGACGCTCCTTACGGAGTTTGGTAACCTCGACTTTCTCTCAACATTTTACTTAT
Source organism: Moricandia arvensis (assembly GCA_905132765.1). Taxonomy (NCBI): domain Eukaryota; kingdom Viridiplantae; phylum Streptophyta; class Magnoliopsida; order Brassicales; family Brassicaceae; genus Moricandia; species Moricandia arvensis. The sequence goes on along the minus strand of CAJHQP010000235.1, from coordinate 124,747 downwards.
GCTTTAGTTTTGTCAACCAAACCCGACGAGATATCACTAAGAACAGTGTCATTCAAGCCTGGGGGAGGTCGCTGATGATTTTATTTATTTTGAGCCTTTATTTATTAACATTAAATAGTTTTAATAGAGTCAAGAAGGAGGTTATGATCAGAACTTATTTATTGACTAGCCACACTTTAGCACTATTCCTAGACATGTTGATTGCAGAGAGTACTAGAGATGCCAAAGTGGATCATCCTACCATTAGATCACGCTTGCTAAGAATGTTTGAAGGAACCAAAGCTAATCTCCAACCTAATACTAACTACTTTGCTTGCTTTGGGGTTTGATATACATTGGATCGGATTCCTTCTGCAAGTCTGTAAGGTACTAGTCTGTTAATTCTGATTTCGTTTCTCTCTTTCTCTTCACAATCTATGATAGAAAAGATTGAGATGATTTCCTGAGATGCAGAGGGGTAGGTACATTACCGATGACCCCACTTTTTTAATTCAAAGGAATGATCACACATTGTTGGAAGCGAGGGGTATGTACATTACCGATGACCCTATTATTCGCCTACAACTTTTTATTCATTGTCCCTTGAATTTGAGATTTAAGAGAATCTGAAAGAAAAGAGGAAAGAGAGGGATCATGAAAGGCTTTATACCTATACATGTAGGTTTGCAGGAGTTGTGTCCATGTGTCCTCTGATTGATACTCCGAAGGTAAAGCGTGGACTTTATTTTATGCAAAGAAATGAGATCAGTAGAGGGGTGAGGCATATAAACTTTCTCATTGATTAACATTATTTGATGTGGTTGCGATATAGTAGGGTGATAGTCATGCTTATGTATTATGTGAGTCCCCACTTTTCAAACCTCTTTCACAGACTACCTTTGTTTTCCTTGAGGACAAGCAAAAGGTTAAGTCTGAGGGAGTTGATATACCTTTTTATTTAACAGTTTAAGACTATTATTTGGACCATATTTGGAGTCTGCTATGTATGTTTTAGAGTCTTCTTAGGTCAATGTATGTTTTGGAGCATTATGGAGATGATGGAGTTTGGTAGAGTATTCAGAGAAGATATTCAGTTGCTGTTCAGTCAGAGTCGAGGTTAAGCGTGACCATTGATCGACGGTGCACACTTGCTGTCGATCGATGGTCTATTTCCAGAGTAGTTGACCGACTTCAAGCCCAAGTCAAGATAATTTACAAAAAATCCCATGAACGAGTTTTGACCTAGTTTATAAGGTCTTGCCATTGTTTAGGCAAAAGACACCACAAGACAGAGATTTCATAGCATAATGTTGTTTTAGAGTTTTTAGTAGTTTTAGGGAGAAGATGCGAACTCCTTCAGAGATTGGTATTGGAATCCTATTATCTATTTTATGCATTATATTATTCAGTTTATCATGTCTTATATGATTATGTTTTAGTAATTCTCTTATTAGATTTAGGGTACATTATGGTATTGTTGAATTAGCCCAAAAGTAGGATTGCTAGGATGAAAAGATATCCATCTTTGGAATTGTGTTTAATGTTTGTGTGTTTAAAGTAGCTAACTAGAACCCTCAACTTGGACATAGACAACTACAAGAGTTGGTTATTTGCCTGAATTGATTCCATTGAGTTAGGTTGTTAGATACATGCAAGAGCTGGTTTAATTAACCTAGCGGACACACTTCCGGTTCGATAACCATTGATCGACACTAGGACTTCATCGTCGATCGATGGTCGACTCCTCTGTTCGCATACGAGAGTTGGAACGAGAGGGTGTCAGATTGGGATTAAGGTCCTTGCATATTTCATAATCCTTTGCATCTTATTCATTATAATCCACTTACCTGGAAACCCTAGAACTATATTTCCTTATTTAAATCATTTCACCTATTTAGCAAATTTCTTTTTTGGAAAAAAACCTCATTACAAACCCCCTATTTATAACTTACCTAGATTAACCTTTAGGACTCAAAAATCTATTGTGTGCCCTCGCTCTCTGTGGATTCGATCCCGAAGTACTACAAATTGACCTCTCTTGGCAAGAGTAGTTTATATGGTTAATTTCATAGATTGCCTGCTTAATTATATACCTTAACCTACACATTGTCAATTAGTAACTCTAAAACAAAAAAAGTAAGTGCAAGGTTAGATATCTTCAAAACGAAAAACCAACAAATACCTAATCAAGATACCCTTTCGGCCCCATATACTCCTCAAAATAAGAATGCAACTCTCCTCGACGGATGCACTCTCTATGCATACTAAAAATAGTTTTTTTTCCATAATCGTGCGGATTCGAAGCAAACTCCTTGATTATCGATGTATCATTCCTCGGGCTCAAATGAGTTAGGATTGCTCGACAAACTCTCCTGATGGCGAGTTGGACTGTCACCATCCAACTCACCATCATGCGAGTTGAGATTGCCCATCCAACTTGCCTGATGGCGAGTTGGACCGGCCCCCTCCAACTTGGTATCAGGCGATAATCAGCAGCATACATCTCGGTTCCAATAAGTGTCTCTTTTGAAACTCAATCACACTGTGTCTTGTTTCGTCTCGATTGGAGTTATCGTTGGAAATTTACGATAAAAACCGTAAAGACTTGTTTTCTCAAATGAATTCAAATTGTTCTGATAAACCGTAAAGACTTAGCACCGAAGGTTCCACAACTATGCATGTAATTTGAACTATTTATAAAACTAACGTCGTACCAAAGATTTTCTCTCGGTGAAATCGTAAAAACGTTTAAGTCAAAAAATGACACGAAAAGGTCTAAAACGCGGCTAAAAGCCCACTTACGATTTTAGACAAGATTGAGCCCAAGGATACTATGACGATTTATCTATTGTTCACTGGAGAAGATAAATGTTAAGTCCGGAAGGTAATTTTTAAGTTTTAAGGGATTATCATGAAGATCGAAGAAATATGGAATGTTTCCGCAAAGCGATAAACACGACTCGGGCAGAAAAAGAAAAATGATACGGCCTTAAAGAGGAGTATATTAGGAACACCAAGGTTAGAGACGAAGGACACACAGTAAATTTAGCACTTAGAGCGATTTAGGCAATTTCCGATTTTCCATTCTCGAGATGCGATACAACTAGGTTAACAAGTCTTAGGTGTTTAGAACTAGGGAACTCCCCAACAGCTCTTGTGGCTGAGGCTTTACCTGTTGTAACTCTCATTCACGAATTAGGAATAAGATCTTCTTTGCTCTCTTTCCTTTTTATCGGTTTATTATTCGTCTGTTTTCATTGTCTGATTGCTTGACGTTTGGCTTACAGAAATCGAGGACCTCTGGGAAAGTTAGGGTTTTAACGTTCCTTATTTTGTGGAAATCGACAGTGAAAATTTTGGTTCCCACACCTAGCATGCCTCTTGTTTTGTTTCTGCTAAACTTTGAGGTGCATGAGAGATTCATGGTCTGTGTGGAGGTTGTGTTGCCAAGTTTAAGGCACACATCTCTTTGTCGTAGGTAGGATAGTTCAAGGTTGCTCCTCCTAACTTCTCACTGAAAAACACAATGGGTTTTATCTCCTGCATCAAGACAGCTCCTATACAAATGCCAAATGCATCACACTCAATCTCAAATGTTTTCAAAAAATCTGGCAAAGTGAGACGAGGACCGTTAGTAAAATTCTTTTTCAAAGTCTGTAAGGCATGTTCCTGCTATTCTCCCCATTTAAACCCAACTTTCTTTTTAATCACTTCAGTCAAAGGAGCAGCAAGAGTGCTGAAGTCTTGGACAAACCACTTATATATAGAACCAGCTAGGTCCTGGAAGCTCCTTACTTCACTCACGCTGGTTGGACTAGGCCACTCCCGGATTGCTTTAACCTTCTCTTCATCAACTCTTATGCCTTCAGCATGTACAACAAAATCCAAAAGACCAGGTTATCCGTTCCAACGGTGCATTTTCTATAAGAAAAGTGTGCTCTGATACCACGTAATACGAACTGACCCAAGAATGCACTTTCTTAGATGGGAAAGGATAGATCCTTGGACGAGAAGGATGGGTGGAATGAAAGGTCGCACCGAAGCTTGCGGAATGAACTTCTGATTTACCCTATAATGACCTTCCCTTTGGATATGACACACCAAAGATTCAGCCAAGTAGATTGCTAGATATGACACACCAACAATCAAAGATTCTTGTAAGGGACAAGAGAGTTTTCACCTGCTTTGTAAGGAAGATAAAAGATGTTTTATTCATAGAATTCTTAGGCCTTTTATAAGGAAAGAAAATGAGGAAAACAAATCAATTTACTAAGCAAATACTTGAACAAAGAAAAAAAAACAAGACAAGACTTTGTGGAAAATATAGTTTGGATCAAGACTGAACCCTCGCCCAGCTCTTTTTCAGTCGATCAGAATTCTAGTGGCCCGGGTCAGATGGTCGGTTCGAGCAGGTCGGGTGAGTGGGTCATCCGGGTGGTTACTTGGTTGGGTGAGTGGGTCGTCTAGGTGGTGACTTGGTCGGGTGAGTGGGTCGGGTGAGTGGGTCGTCTGGGTGGTGATTTAATCGGGTGAATGGGTCTGGTCGAGTGGGTCACCCATAATTTTGGTCGGGCCAAATTCTTTTAACGCTGAAAGACTTATTAAAATGGATTGGGCTTCTTTTCTCTTGTCTTCTTTCTTATATATCTTCTTAACTAAGGCCACAACCATTTCCTTAAACCTTTTAATCCTAGCTCGGGTCATTGGTACATTATTCTTGATCTCTTGTCATCCGATTCAATTGCTGGTTTATCCATCTCATTCTCCTCGGCCATGCGCGTATAAGAAGTGAAGTTTCCAGATGGTTACGTTTTAAATCTCTCAAGATGTGTTGAACAAGGTAAAAAATCCTCAGGGATGAAGAGTCATGATTGTCACGTGTTTATGCAACGACTACTTCCATTTGTATTAGCTAAGATCCTTCCAAGAAATGTACATGAAGCACTTGCATGTAACTAATTTCATTATTTACTTAAATTATTATTTATTAACTTACAACTACTAATAATTACTGTGTTTTATTTTCAATATACAAGAGATCAGAGCATATTTTCAGGGATATGAGCACACGTATGTTAAATGAAGATCTCATCCAACAACTTCATGAGAACGTTTCGATTTTATTGTGCACTTGGAGAAGATATTTCCTCCGGCCTTCTTGATGTCATGGAACATCTGACAGTCCACCTTACTCACTAGGCATTACTTGGTGGTCATGTTCATTTCCGGTGAATGTATCCATACGAGCAATCCATGAAAAAATTGAAAGGAAAAGCTAAAAATCTCGCAAAGGTGAAAGATTCCATTGTTGCTGGAAGTTTAACGGAAGAAACATCTCACTTTACATCATACTATTTTGTACCAAATATACGTTCCCGAAAAAGAGCTCCAAGAAGATATGATGAGGGTGGTTTCGTGCCAACATATGTGGTCAATGGTGTTCCAGACACTTTTTTCCCAAATAGGACTAGTAGCTGCAAAATTGAAAGAAGTCTGGTGGTCGAGTGAAGAAGACGCTCATAGTTCCCATACTTATATTTTACTTAATTGTGAGCATCCATTAATGAGCTCATTTGAAAGGTAGTCAAGGATTTATACACATAAATATCAAAAACCATTGCAAAGTGTTAATTATAAATTATGACTTTGCAACTTATTTGTCACCCAAATTGAAGAAGCAATACTAGGAATATCCGCAAGTGACCTAAACAAATGAAAAGATCAACACTTTATTAAATGATTGAGAACTCAAGTACTATTCAAGTATACTCCCTCAACATCTCTATCTTTACTATAGTATGAATTTTAATGTAATTGATATATTTAATTGGTAGGTTGATTATGATGACCATATTATCCTCCATGATTTCACCAATTGGTGCAAGGTCTAGTTGCAAAGGTCACGACATCACCGATGTATTTCACACGAGGATTTACTTTTCATACATACGAGTAGGGGAGCCAGCGGGCAACAAGTAATTACAGAGTATGTGTATAAGGTGAAACATATTTTTATGGGATCTTGCAGGAGACTAATGAAGTGGAATTTTCGGGGTTACTGAAACTGATATACATCCTCTTCAAATTGTGAATAGTTTGATCCCAATGTGAACAGAGGTTTTCGATACAACAAATTTGGTGTTGTTGATGTCAACTTTGGACGAAGATACAACTTTGGACTAAGTTAGCTTCATTCCATACCCCGGCTAGGAAGTTACGGATTCAAAGTTACACCTTGTGACCGAACAGTCGCTGGAGAAGAACCACCTTTGTAACAAGAAGTGTGTATCAATGAAGTCGAGGTACCTGAAAAAGAAACCGACTACATCCTTATTATTGACCCGCATAACTGTGAATATGAAGATCTTTTCGACGATATGATGAATGAAGCTGGTGAAGATGTGTTTGGTGAAAATGATGATCATTATTGTGATAGTGATTAAAACTCGCATGATGATTAGAATGATGTAATATACGTTTGAATTATTGGTATACATATATAAACAAGTTTAAGACTTAATGAATGCGTGTGTTCCATGATTATGATATTTGTTAAGGGGATAAGATATCTAATGGGGGTTAAGGGTTCAAGGAAAATGGGATAAAGAGGATGATGGGGGTAAAGGGAATGATGTTAAGGGAATAGGTAAAAAAATTGGGGTTTAGGGTTTTAATTTTTGGGAAATCAGATTTAGTCCTCGTAGATTCCTCGTATTGCAAGCAAGGGTTCTGGTAAAAGCCTTGTAAATATACGTGTCTTAGTAAATTTGTCGTAAAAAGGGTAACACGTGTCATAGTAAAATCGTTGTAACTTGAAACACTTAACCTGAAGTATTCCTCGTAATGGGTCCTAGTAAATTCATCGTAATTTTTCCTAGTAATTCTTCATAATAGGTCCTAGTAAATTTGTCGTAACACAAAAACACAGGACCTGGTATATTCCTCTTAATATCAAATTTTTTGGACCTGGTACATTCCTCGTAAATTTACGAGGGAATTACGACAAACCATGTTTCCTTATATAAACTCGCACCATTTCGACCCCGGATCCTCATCTCTTCCTCTCAACCTCCTCCCCTCTAGGTGAAAAAGTAAGTTTTGTTATATATTTTAGGTTGTTAGTTTAGGTAACAGAACTATATTAGGTTATGGAATTTAAACTGATTATATTTTTTTTTTGGAATTTAGATGGCTCCTAGGAAATGGCCACATTACAGATAGACGTTTGGTATAGGCCATGTTGAGCCATCTTCTGGAGCCTCATCATATTCTGCGGGTCCAGACTAAGTCCACAACTCAGACATCTTAGAGAGTTTCCCGAACGCCTCCTCCAGAACCTCAGATGACCCCTCAGATGTCCCCTCCAATGACTCCTCCTGCTCTAGATGGTGCACCTCCTGCCCCTGCAAACAGAGTTCATCCGGATTTGCTGGTTCCGCCATCTGCACCTTATGATCGATATACCGTTGACATCTTCTTGCCAAGCCTGGACGAGAAGGTTTAGATGTCTTGGACCCCGATCTACCGCAAGGAACTTTGTGGTCCGTATTTTTCTTAAATACTTTAATATTTTATCTAATATTTTAACAATATCTTTTTTTTAACAAATTACTGTTTTTTCAGGTTTGGACTTAACAATCGCGTCGGACGGAGCGTTTCTGATACCATTAAGGGATATTTCATAGAGCCCCATCCGAACTGAAATTTGACACCAGAGCACGTTAGGACGACATGGTTCACATGTTTTGCAGTTAGTTTTTTATTCAAACTTTTTATTTTTAATAATTAACTATGTATTCTAATTCTATTTATTTAAATTTGTTTGTCTCAGCAAAATTAGAATTAGTCTATAGCGGTCAACAAGAGGGTGAAGGATGAGTTTGTTGCGAAAGCAAAGACCTGCCTACAAAACATCGTCTCAGACTGGAAGGACCAATGGGAGTTCAAGGGCTATGGTGCGAAACCCATATGCCTTACGAATGAAGAATGTGCTCATCGCATATTGGACGAAGCCCCACTCCATTAGTGTCACCTCTCAATGCTCCGCTTCCTGTAGGACGAGGGATGCGGAGGGTAATTTCCTAATGCTTCAAACAACCAGGAAAAAAAAAACACACGGCCAGATCCTTCTAGATTTTGTAAGTGTGTTTACTCTTCAACATTTAATTTCATCTCTTAACTTATCCTATAATTAATAATTTTACTTCAATCCATTTTTAGGTTGAGAAGACAAGAGTCTTACCTTCTATCTAAACTATTCAAGTATCACTCGACATTAAACATGACTTTTGTAGATTCGAGGTCGGAAAAGATCTATCAGGACGTGGCTGCTCATATTGAAGAGGGCTAGACGCAGCTAACCCAGCAGGATCCAGATGGATTACCCGTCACCTTGTCTACACATGAGGTGGACAAGATCATTGAAGAGATAATCTATTTATTTTATTACTTTTCATTTTTATTAAATTTTTATTAAATTTCTTTTAAATAATGTTTTTTTCTTTTGAGGTGGTCCCTAAAAAAAAGGGACAGACAGTGGAAACAGAATCCGCCAACGATGTCCCAAGGGCGACATCTTACTATCGCAGAGACGAGATGAGGAGAATTCTCGGCTTCGGACTGATTTGATTGCGACGCAGTCTCAGTTGAGTTCCCTAGAGAGAGTTTTCAACGCTATGTCGGTTGGGCAGTCTCAGTTGAGTTCCCTAGAGAGAGTTTTCAACGCTATGTCGGTTGGAAACCCCACAAATGCAGAGAGCATTGGAGATGAGATGACATGAACTCAGGATTCGACATCATCCTCCACCCGGTTCCGCAGAGGAAGAAGCGGGCTTTGAGAGAATGAACAACTACTACTTCGACCCGAACGTTCTCAACCATTATCTTTGTTTTTAATTTTTTTTTGTTTTGTATTATAAATTAAAATATTTATATAATTATATTTTATGACATTTATAATGTTTTATAGTTTAATATTTTTTTATAATTTCTTTTAGTTATTAAAAAACTTAATTATACAGATTGATTTACATTCCTCGATGAATTTACGAGAAATTTACAAGTAATCCTTTTAAATTCCTTGTATATTTTACAAGAAATATACAAGAAATTACTTGTAAACTCCCGTAACAGTTGCAATGATTTTACAAGGATTTAATAGTTAAATCGTCGTAGCATATTACAAAGATTTAACAACTTCCTTGTAGATTCGTCGAAAAGTTCACAATCACTTAACTACGAGTTACATCGAAACTAAACGATGACTTTACCTAGGAAGTTTACGAGGTGTTTTACGAGGAAAATTAACTGTGATGTCACAACGAATATGTTTGTTTTGTTTTTTTTACAAAGAAACGTATTCGTCGTAATGCTGACAAGGAAATTACGACGAAATATCTGTTACGACGAGCGTTTTACAACGAAAAATCATTTGTGGTAAATTCGTCATAATGCCCCTATTACAACAAATGTACCACGGATATGGCCCTCGTAATAGACGTGTTTTCTTTTAGTGTTTCATGAGGGATTTTTTAGTAGACATACTTCGAGCACATGAGCTACGTTGATTTAGTGATGATTTAGGATGCTTAGTGCTTAATATATATAATCCTTGATTTGTGTGTTTTGTGCTAGATTAAATTTGAAGAATCATGAATCTAGACTTTAGGCTTTTCATGTCCATAAAAGTGTTCGAACGAAATCTCGAAAGAACCAATATGAGTGCTTAGCATGTTTGGTCAATGGAAACTGAGGCTCAAGATGATTTTTTGTTGAATGTACTTGTGATTAATGTATACTTGCTTGTAATTAACTAACGAAACTTGATGGTAGTTGCGTAATTAGTATACAAACTAAGATCATAAAAGTGGTAAGTTTTCTTCCCTAGACTTAAGGATTACCATCTAAAGTAAATTTAGCACCCTAGATTATCATTTGATCACCTAATCAGTAACCCCCATACACATGAGCTTGCGTTTTATCGTTTGCTCAGGTTTTAGTCTCATTTCTTAATTGATTGCTTGATTGTGTAGTTTTTTAATCTTGTTTGTTATTGACACTTGTTGTAATGCTTGTTTTTCTTTGTTTGGTATTTGTTAGTTTGATTTACGTTTTGGTGATTGCAATTAGGACTTGGTTGGTTTAATAAAATCTTTCTTTGTCATAGATTAGGTAAGCACTTATATTCCTAGCGTGTTGCACTTATTCCTTCTTGTGTTTAGTGTAGTGGAGTTCTATTCTTAATCTAACATAACCCTATGGCGCCGTTTTCGGGAACCATAGTTTTAGCCATTATAATTTGGTATTTGTTTAAGACTAAGAATTTTTACTTATTTTGACTACTAAATCTCTCTTCTCCATTTCCTTTTATTTATTTGCTAGGTGAATGAAGCCTCAACTAGAGAACCAACAAATCTCATCCAAACGGTTGAAAACACTTGAAATCTGGAAGGTTAGAGAAATAAGAGAGCAAGAACGCTTGATTCACTTGGAAAGGTTAGGGTTAGACATTGAGAATGAGTAACAACCTCGGGGAGCTAATTATATCTCAAGGAAATGAAGTTCACGAAGCTGCGGGCCAAGGACTTCTTCACCCACTGAGGAATGTGCGGGTTATTGGGTCCTTCGACAAACTGAGCATGTATAGGAAAAAAGCAGGAATACATACGTCACCTATAGACAATGTTCACTTTGAGATCAAGGCAAGGTGTGATTAATATTGTACATGGTAATCAATTCCACGGTCTATCAATGGAGGATCCATTGGATCACCTGGACAATTTTGATATGCTTTGTGGAGCGATGAAGATCAACAATATCTTCAAAAATGCTTACTGAGACTTTTTCCTTTTCACTTGGGGAAAGTTTAAACGTCCGGGAGAAGAACCTTACTAAATTCTCCATTACTGGATGGGCGCAAGAGCTCCTTTGTCTCCAATTTTTTCTCTGCATCTCGCATTACTCTTGTTAGGAATGAGATCTCCTAGTTTTCACATAAGCGAAACGAAAACTTCGTTGAAGATTGGGAGAGGTTTAAGGGGTATACAATAAACTTTCCACACCATGGATTCTCTAAAGAATGTCTTGTGAACATTATCTATAGGGGAGTTCTTTCTAAGTATAGGGTGATGCTTGATGCGGCGAGTAATTTTTACTTCTTGTGCAGAATAAAAGAAAATGTGATGTTTATGGTAGAGAAATGGTACAAAATGATTTGATTTACACTTTTTCCAACAAAAAATGAATTGATTTACAATAAAGACTATGATTAGTCTAACATAGAAAACGAGTTTCAGGATGACCAAATAAGGAAATAAATAAAAACTGTGCATGAGAAGATAGATAAATTTCTACAAGTTCGACAGAACATGTCAACTATGGGGATGACTATGATCACCAACAGTTATACACCAAGGCTCCAGATGGGCTTCAGAAGTTTAAGTACCAGTCCAAACCCTCCTACAACACTCAGAAATATTTTTTCAATCGTCCACCTACTAAGAGCAGACTGACATTTTGTTCAAAAGCTCTTTATCACATACCAAGATAAGTGAAGATTTAGTCCAAACACTTTAAGCACTAGTAGACAACCTGAATGAGAATCACCATGAGCTTGAAGGAAAAATCTTGAGCTTAGCCTCTCATGTGAAATCCATGGATCTCAGACATACTCATCTCGAATATCTTGAAGTCACTAAGGGGGAATGTATAGAGTTAATCAGAAAGGAACCCCAATGAGTCTTGCAATACCATATTGTGTACTGATGGTAATAAGATTGAAAAGGTTGTTGAGAATTCCAAAGAGGAAGTTGAGTATATGGCTGTGGAAAAGGTTGTTGAAGTGACGAAGAACATTCTTGAAAAAGGACAAACTCCGAAGAAGAATACAAAAGAAGAAAGCTTCGAGGTCAAGCTATCCCTAAGATAATCTCCCATACCCATGAAGGTTCCTTATCATGGCTCAAAATAAAGCTGTATCCCAGTTTAGTATAGATATAATGGATGTAGGGGGTTCACCTACCTTATAATGGAAACATTCGCGAAGCTTATGCCCAAATCATTGTTCATCCAAGACATCCTAGCCAAGAGTGAGGAAATAGCATAGCTTCTACAGATCCCTACGTTTAATATTAACCATGCAATCAAACCAAAATCTCTCCCCAAGCTTAACAACTAAGTGAAGTTCACATTACCTTTCCTCTTGGTGAATTCACACTGGATGATGCTGTTGTTGATTCTGGCGAAGGTGTGAATGTAATCTCAATGGAGATGGTGAGGAAGCTATGGATTAAGATCATGAATACCAATACTCTTTGTTCATGTTTGGTGATTCTTCATTTACAACACCACTTTGTCTCATCAAGGACTTTCCCTTGAAGATTGGAGCTTGCACATTCCTATAGACATCATGATTTCGGACATGGTGAATGGTAAGAGAGTCCCATTGATCCTACGATCTAAGTTCCTTATATATGTGGGAATTTACATCGACATCCGCAATAAGAAGGTGACTCTCCAAATTGTCAACAAAACAATAACATATCCAATGTACTCTCCAATCACTCAAATCGAGTATTTTGTGGGAGTTGAAACTCGCACAATCAAAATTTATAAGTGAAAAAGCGTAATTATTCAATGATCCATATTTTTATGATAGCCACCGACAAGTAATCAAAAAGTATGTGCGATAATAAATAAGTTAACAAAAAAGCAAATTGAAAACCAATAGACTTTAGTCGGAATTTACGCAAGAGCATTCCAGAGACAAAACCATAGATGAAGTTCATCTTGAAGTGAGATTAAAATTTAAATAGAATATTTTTTTTAGAAAATCTATCTTAGTTTGCTAGATTAACCACCTAATCCTAGAAATCCTATGTGAGTCGCAGCTTGTAGCAAATATACAAAAATAAAGCCTAAAGTTTCTAAGTGCACATAGTCTCGATAGCTAAGTTATGTCTCCCTTCTTCTCTGTCTCTCCCTTGCTTATATACTCCTACAAGTTTGGTCGTATTTCCATAATTTTCCTAGATTAATATCTGCCTTCTTTCCCTATTTCCTATGATCTTTCCTTTTCTACCAAGATTCAAGTCTATTACTATCAAAAATCTTCAACTTTCATGTTTTCTTCCTTATTTCTCTCCAAAGAAATTAAAAATTTGTTGATATTGGGTTATTTTAAATGTTAAGTTAGAACGGGCCATTTCGTATTTTAGGTCGTTTCAAACCGTTTTACGAATTACACGTTTTAACGACTTTTCTCGGAAAAATTGTTGTTTGCTCTGAATTATGTGTTTTGTGCCATTAATTTACGAATGATAAAAATCATTTAATTTTATAAAAAAAGATTTGGTTTCTGAGTTAAACGTTTCCGGCCCAATTTTTTGCTAGATTTTACGAAAATAAAGCTTTTCTCACTTTTTCTAGAAAATCTCAACGGCAACTCCGATGCGATGAAACAAAGAATGTTCTAGACAGGATTTTAGCCAGAACACAAAAAATGGAGAATAGGTTGATGATGAGGAGATAAGGGTGAAGCTGAGGAGTGAAGAGGAGCTAGGGGTGATGCTGAATGAGAGAAAATGCAATGGGCATTGCTCGGAGAGTTACAAGCGATGCTCAGAGAGTTATGGGAAATTATGAATGAGAGAGGAGAAACGGCTGATGGTGTATAGGGGAGAGAGGGCTAGGGGCGATGCTGCTGAGACAAGGAGCTATGGGCGATTCTGTAGGAGAGAGGAGAGAGAGGGTGATGCTGAATGAGGAGAGAGGAGAGACAGGGAGATGTTGCTCCCTCTTGGTCCTGTCCCATTTCTTCTTTTCTCCTTTGATGGCTTTTTATGTTCTCACTCGGCTTCTCAAAACTCTTTTGAAAGTTTTATGAAATATTTTCCGTAAAACAAATTCATAGTTAATTTTATAGAACATTTTTTCGTAAATTTGTTTGCTGTATTTTATGAAAGTTTTTCCATAAAAAATTTGAAGTTAGTTTTACGAAAGTTTGTTTCGTAAAACCATTGTGATTTGTCTTACGAAAGGTTTTCTGTAAAAGCTTTCTGAAGTTGGTTTTCAGGAAGTATATTTTGTAAAATGTTTTGATATTTTGTACGAAGGTTTTTTCGTAAAAACTTTTCAAAATTAGTTTCTCAGAAGTTTGTTTCGTGAAAATGTTTTGTTTCATGATTAAAACCTTATGAAAGAACGTTTTTACAATTAATTCTTGTTTGGACAGAAATTACTTAATTTCTTTTATGGGAAGAAATATACAAAGGTTTTCCTATCGTATCATTGTTTAAGTTGCCATGGAGTATGCGGAATTGTTCTCTCAGCATTTCTGGCTCATTCTTGTAAACAATATGATTTTTGGGTGATTTTTACCCGTTGATATCGCTAGGACGAATTTTAACCCCAACAGTTAGCACCAATCTTGATAGAATTAAGTTTAATTCCGGCGAAGTGATGATAACCGTTTAAGAGGGGCTAAGTATCGCTTTTGGTCTTGGATAGTCTCGAGCGCGGTTTCTTCTAAAGACGAGGTTTGGTCGGGAAACAAACTGAAAGTGGAAGCTGAAGAACGAAAGGGTGGATTGGACCAGGGAGGTGAGCCATAAGAACACAATGAACATGCTGAAGTTGGTAATGGACGAGCCCAAGGTGTTTATGGTCGAATATGGCCAATACTGGTCCAAGAAAGAAATAAATTAAGGCATCTTGGTTAATGATGGGCCTAATGGCTAATTTTACGTCTATTATAGTTTTGTGTAATGTTAAACCAACTAGGAATAGGATTGCTAATTAATAAACCAATTAGGAATAAGTTTTGGTATCCTTAAATCAATTAAGAATAGGTTGGTTTTCATATTATGATTAGGATTAAGGTTTTCAAGTTAGGATTAAGACTTGTGTTTTACTATTTAAAGCTGATGATGCACGCTTTGTAAATTACCCATCTAATAAAATTCAGCAAGTTTTGGTACACAAACTCGCCTCTTTGAGAATTTTGTTCATTCGTGAGTATTCCATCTTCATCAACATGAAGGAGACCCTTCTGATCACATAAATCCATTCAACACCAGTAAATGAAGTTACACTCGTTGGTTGTTGTAACACACAAATTATAAGTATTCTGCCACTTAAGTGTGAAGACTACCACATCTCCCAAGAGCGCTTCAGAGCCTCTTGATTTCACCCCAAACATCCTTCAACTGACTTATGGGGAACACAGCCTATCGAAGGCCGTATCAACTATAGATCATACTACTTGGATTATCCTATTCTTCATCTCACTCACTTGTTAGTCAAGGTATTCTTCCTCCGCTGAACCTACACCATTTCTTTCTAATCCCACACCAGTATTTGTTGAGACAAGTCTCTTTGGTTGCATACATGTGTAAAAACTTGTGAGTATTGGGATGACAAAGAGAATTTTCCTTACAGTTAGCCTCATTTTAAGTCTAACAACACTTAGTGGGGACTCGAGCTTCAATTTGTATTTCTTTTTTTTTCCCTGAAAATTTATTTGGGGAGTTGTACATGAGTAGATAAGAGAATTATTTTGGAAATGGGTATAACTAGAGGAAGAAACTCTATGCATGCATCAATTTTCCCTTTCTCCCTTGATTTTACAAAGTTTTCTTTTTGCAATCCATCATGCTTTTGAGAGTAAACCACCATAAACTTTACCAACCTCCTTAAAACACCAAACTTCAAGCCTTGTTCTTAGCCAAATAATTTATGATTACCTGCCATTTTTGAGAATGTACCTTGATCTTAATGAATGTTAAGAGGCTAGTAGAAATGATTGCATAAGGAAGTTAGGATGAGCTAAATGTCCGAACATTTGACTTGCGGTGAGTATGGTGAAGTACAAAAGAGTAGGAATTGAGATTAATTTGGAATGTTTTTTAGGTGTAACTTTATATGTTTCTTTTAACTATGAGTTCCAACTTTCAAACCTTATCTTCACACTTGCCTTTGATTATTTTACTTGTGGACTATTAAATGATAAGTTTGGTTGAGTTTATATATAGTGACTTTAATGATTTGTAGACACTTAATTTAGCTCATTTTGATCATTTTAGATTGCATTTAAGTGTTCATATTTCATTTTCATATAACATGATTTGGAGTGCACAATTGACAAGTTTAGAGAAAAATCAAAAAAATGTGCACAAATGAGAAGTTTTGGGGTAAAATCAAGAATAATCAAAAAGTAGAGGACTAAACACGAAAAATGAATAAAATCACACTAGGTGGATCGGTCAATCCATGAAGATGTGATCGGCCGATAATCGGTGTAGCTGACTAAATCGGAACCACGAGTTATCGTAATGGTATAACCGAGAGCGCGACTATATAGATTGATGTCGTCAACAGAGTGGACCAGAAGATAGGTGGTTCCACGGCTCAAGATCATGTATTGATGGCTTTTGACTGTGACTCAATGATAAATTGGTATCTTCCTAGTTTTTAAACTATGAAGCGAATCTCTTATTGAGTCAAATTATGTGTGTTTAGAGTATTTTACAATTATTGGTATTATTTGGAATTTTACTTGGTTTTGGTATATTTGGAAAAAATGAGGCCGAACTGGATGCAAATACAAAATTGAAAATGCAGAAATATGCATATACATTAGAAATTTAGTAACAGATGGAGGACTTATACAATTCGATTGAACTCAAATAATGACAAAGATAAAAACAAATTGAACTAGCTTTCCAGTCCCGCCAGTTTTAGGTTGATCCATCACTTATATTAAACATCATGCACATTTTATTGAAGACTACTCTGTCAGACAGATCAATATGAGAAAAATGGTTTTCTTTATTTTCGGTTTGGTTTTGCCTAGATTCAACCAGGATGTATTTTTCACCTATATCTACTATTTTGAGTCATTCTTTAGGCTAATCTTAATTTTAGTTCAGACATTTAAAGGTTTATAGCTCTTGGGAGACGAGAGATTCTTTCTGAAACCATGTTATATCGCTTTGATGCTAATTATGTCTTATTAATTAAACTTTAGAGTTTCTATGTCTGTACAATCCCACTGTTAGTTTTAGGGTTTCAATGGAATTCAAGATATTGAATGTTTAGTATTGAAAGATTAGGAAATTTTCATTCGAGTTCTTCACTGGGATTTTACTTTATGTTTGAACTTGATTGGACCAAGCTGTTTGTGTCTTCTAGCCTGTTCAGGATTTAGAAACGAAGTGTGTATCAGGTTCTTGTGTATTCAGTCTCGTAGTACTAGTATTGTGTATTTTACTGTGCACATGCAGTTAATTACTGCGTTAAAACTTGAGAGATCATGTTTTTGGTGCCGTTGTTGGGGACCGATAGCACCTTCTATTTCTCGTCTAGGATTTAGTCAAGATTTTTAGTTTCTTTTAGTACTTACGAGTTATTTTCTTCTTATGTTTGGTGTTTCAGGTGCTTGATAAGAAGTTGACAAAGTTATAAAGATTTGATTGCATTGAACAGTTGAGAACTAGCAAGAGTGGAACGAGAAAACCAACAATCTAAAAAGAAAAATCTAAGATGGGTGACAATAGCCAGAATCAGCAAGTCAACTACCTGATCTGAAGGATCATGCTGAGGATCCACTGCTACAACCTTAGGTTCAGCCACCGGCTCCATAGAGGGGATTCACGATTGGTGATATTGATTCACCCAAAGGATTTCTTTGCTAATCGAAGTCCCGTTAGACTTCCTCTAATCAATATCTAGGATAATGAGATCAAGAAACATGTCATTCAGTTTGTGAAGTAAAATTCAATTTCATTGCTCGACTCGTAAGCATCCTATGGAGCACCTGGAAATGATTGAAGATATTGCTAGCACTACACACTCCGATGTTGTTTCATATGACAATATGAGGTGAAAAGTTTTTGCTTTCTATCTAGTCGGAAAGGATCTAAGGTGGAATAAGTCTCTTCCCTTAGCATCTCGGGGATCCCGGGATGAGGTCAAGGTAGCTTTTCTTGGTCACTTCTACACTAATTCTAGATCTAACCAGCTGATGAACAAGATTTCAAGATGTCAACAAGCACCACTTAAGGAAGTACATCAAATGCTATTCACACCATGGTTTCTTTAAATAGTGTATGATGAACACCTTCTAACAACGTATTGAGATCAAATTTCGGCTATCTCTGGATAAATCTAGCAATTATTTTTTTACAGAAGATGCATCTCAGATGATTGAGAACCTCACAGCAAGCAACATCAACAACTGTTCAGCGTATGACAGATCTATTAAGGGCACTACTTCTGAAAGTGCACAATATCTGAGTTAAAAGCAATGTTAGCTCAGATTGGGAAGAGTCAACAAGGCAGCAGAGGCAAGTAAATTTATGTGATAATTTTTCTGAGATATGTCTTTTAAAGGATTATGAAGTTTAAGAGGAAGTAACTACACGGGGTTCCAGAAGAGAGGTTTCAATCCAACCTTCAAGAATAATTCTCAGGAGTTTACTTGAAAATCGTGATTGAAAAAAATCTCAAAGCAAGTTATTTTCAGCAAGAAATTTTCAAGAAACCCTATGAACAAAATTAGGGTGCATGTTATTTTCAAGGAAATCAGAACGCGCAAAATTATGGCGCATGTTATTTGGAACAAATGTTGGAATGAGACAGAAGGGGTCAAAAAATCTGAAATGGACCTCCTCTATTGTCAATTAAAAATGAATTAAAATAAATCAAAATTAGACAGAAAAGACCATAAGGCCTAAAGACTTACCATATTTACTAACTTATACCAATATTATCCTACCCAGATCCGACCAGGATCCAGACCCAAAATCCGACCCAACTTTAATCATAATCTTCTTCTTCTTTCTCCTTTATTGTCCATTAATATTCTTTCACCTTAAAACAAAATAAAAAATTATCTTCAACCATCCACCAAATTTATCCTTCTTATCCCAAATCGATCAACCAATATTCATAGTTGATCAATTATATATTATCTAAAATCAAATTTCACCTTTTACTTACTAGATTTAAGATAAAAAGAGTGCAAAGTATTACTAATACAACTAGTACAACTATTACAATTCAAATTAGTAAAACTGGAACAACTACAACAAGTATAACCATTATAACTGATAAAAGTAAAAAGGATGATGTAGAACCAATAAGACATGTTGGTCTAATCTTCCTCCACCTTCATGTATAATGAATAGTATATTTTTAATAATATTTGATTTTGATAATGATTTATTTGCAAGTTGTATTAGTTATACTAGTTGTACTATTTTCGGAAAAAATAATCTTCATATTTTTTGCTCATGAGGCGAAAAAGGTAGATGTGGAGCCAAAAAAGTATTCAACCATAGTTCCAAAATACACAAGTCACCTGAAAGAGAAGAAGAAGCGTCAGTGATGAGTAAGAGTGACTCACCGGCGATGAACAAAACAAAGGACTCTACTGTGAAGAAGAGAGATGCCGCAACGAAGAAAAAGAAATATGCAGTGAAGAAGAAGAGAGATGCGACAAAGTAGAGTGAACTCATGACGAAAAAGAGGAAGCTCGACAGTTGTGTCCACAGTGGTGTCCACTAGTTTTTGAGATGTACCGGTTTGTACGTAGTTGTACTAGTTTTCGAGTTGTACATGTTCTTACATTCTAGTTTATTAGTTGTACCGGTTTGTATATAGTTATGCTAGTTTTTGAGTTGTACCGGTTAGTACATAGTTGTACTTTGGCAGTGAAATAAAAAAACACTAGTTTTACCACATAAAATTTCAACTTAACTCAGTTGTACCGCTTCTTTATGTGTACATGCATTTGCCCCAATACAATGAAATCATCCATTTTGTTAAAATACACTTGATATATGTTAAGTTAACAAACCTTAAAAGTATAAGGTACATCATGCAAAATTAAGTGATTGTGTTATAATTTTCAAATTGTTTTTCAAAACTTTAAATATATTAAAAAGAAACTTTCTGAGTACACACCAATTGGGATATTTGATTGTTCTTCTCATAAGGAATAACAAATTAGTTTTGTTAATTTCTGAAATGTTAAGTTATACCAGTTGTACCGATAATACTCGTCTAATATGTAATAAAAATTATGGCAATTGTTTATGTGTCTAGTTTCAGGGGTTGTACCAATATTTTCACATCATGGCTTTGTAAAAATATATTCTATTATTTTTTATCATAATAATATGACTAATATATTTAATAAACCTTAAAATATAAAGTATATAATGCAAATTAAGAATGTAATATAACAATTTTATAAAAATTTGACAAAAAATTCAAAGAAAATAGATGAAATGTAAGAAAATAGATGAAATGTTTTCATCATATACCAATTAATATATTTACTTTTTTATTTCATGTGTAAATTATAACATTTATATACTAGTTATACATTTTTCTAATATATTTAGTTTTACCAAGTCGAATGAAAGAATGAGATAAGAAGATTGTGCGGCTGTGAGTGGTTGAGATTAAAAAATAGAAAGAAACTGAAGGAGAGAGAATGAGAGATATCTAAAATCGTGTGGCTAAGATTAAAATATAGATATGATGATCCAATGTCTCATGTTATCTCTTCATTAAGGGAACATCTTCATTTTCTTCTCTTTGGTCTATGTAATTTTTTCTAAGGTTGTTGTAGATTTTTTTTGGGCCTTTTGTCCCATTTGAGTTAAAGTCCATGTTATTTCAAGAAAATCAGAGCGTGAAAAATCTGGGTTTTCAGAATTTCAAGCCAGTTGCACCAGCTCCTCAGGGAAACAAGCTTGAAATCATGATGCAACAGCTTTTAGAGGGTAGAAAGCTAGAAATTCAAAGGTGAATGTGCTGTACAATGATCTCAGCAACAAATTTGACTTATTGACCACCCATGTGAAGCAATTGGAGATTCAAAATGCCAAGAATGCTGAATACATCAAGCGTGAAGCATGACGTCTTCCTAGAAATGTTGAGGTGAACCCAAGAGCTCAATGTAATTCCAGGGGCAAAGGTATCCTCTCTTAAGTGTGTCTTTGTGCCTAAGATCCCATATTATGTTGTGCCAAAACATCTGAGAGAACTTATTAGTGGAAAGATTCTAGCTGGATTACGTAAAAGGGCGAAAAAGATTTGTCCTACTTTTGTTTTGAGAATGCTTGGGATCACTATCATCTGAATCAGTTCTTCAAGACAACCAGAGAAACAATAGAGGATATTGAGGCACTATTTTACAAAGTTAGGAATGTATCTTCAATGGTGAAGAAACTGCCCAAGTTAGAAGATCCGGGAAAGTTTGTAATTCTATGTTCTATATTAGGAGTTGAGTTCACTGATTCCCTCTATGATACTTGGTCTAAGTTAGTCTCATGTCAACGCACATTGCTGAGAGATTGGGTTTTGTTACAAAATCTCCTAAGTTTATGAAAGTTGGAAATTGCCTTGTTTCTATTGATTTTCAGCTTGTGGAGATGAGTAGTGGTTCAAACAGGCCTTTGATTCTTGTAATAGATTTTCTAGCTACATGGGTGCAATAGTTGATATGTCTAAGGGCTGAATCTCGTTTGCAAATATTGATGAGAATGTCTATTACAAAGCCTTGCCAGAAGAGAAAGAATGGATCTAGCTTCATTTATTGGTATGACTAATGGTTCTTTGTGTGTAGTTGTCTCTCAAAAATATTTACGTGATAAGAGTAATATCAAGGAAGTCCTGGATGGAGATGTTTCCATCAAATCACAAAAGGCTGGTGGAAAACCTAAGAAGAAGCTGAAGTGCAAAAGGATCAAGGGCGATCCTCATTTTATGTTAATCTCTTATAACTGTTCTAATGGTTTGATTGAGTACAAAGTTTAAACAAAAGGTATCTTTTGGTTTTGCTAAATTTCTATCTATTCTCACGTCAGAGTTGAAAGAGAATGGTCCAGATGATTTAATAGTGTTGATGATCATTGTTCTGAAGCTCAATACATTGGATATTGGAGATTTTTTAGAGAAATTTCCCATTCTCATTCAGACAGAATGTGCTTCAGAAGTTTAGCTAATGATGTTAAAAGTGCTTGATTTGAAGAAACATGTTGGGGTTAAAACCGGTCATGGCAAAATCAACGGTTAAAATCTTCTAAGAAAAGATACCTAAAATAAATATGAGTCGGAAATGTAGAAAGAACTACACCGAATAATCCGGGCCTATTAAAAAAAAAGATATCACAACAAAACTTCGTACATTTCATACAAACATGAAAGATTGGAAAATCGTTCTTGCGGAAGGTTTTTGCGATCTTTTAAAAAAATTACGAAACAACTTTCCGTAAAACAAAAGATCAGAAGGTTTCCATTGGGAGATAACCTTCCATTAAACAATTTTCGGGAAATATTTGTGGGAAAACTTACGTAAAACACACAAAGTAGTTCTGAAAGTCTATGAAGCGATCAACGGAGAGAATGAGAACAAAATAAAGGGACCACCACTCTAGCTCACTCCCATCGCCACACAAGCTCTCCCATCGCCACACACAAGGCTCTCGTCGCCTCACACAAGCTCTCTCATCGCCCCCACAACACTCTCTCATCGCCGCACAACACTCTCTCATCGCCCCATAACATTCTCTCGTTGACACATAGCACTCCTGAAAGCCACACAGCCCCTCTCTCTTCTCCTGATTGCCATAGAGCTCTCTCATCACCACACACGAGCTTTTATCGCCACACATGAGCTCTCATCGCCAAACATGAGCTCTCACCGCAACACAACATGCATAATTGCCACACAGAATGTCTCATCGCCACTTAGGCTCAGTGAAGCTCTCCCTTTGTTTTCCATTGAATCTAGATCGAAATGTCTTTTGTTTGATCTCAACTGGAGTTTCAGTTGATATTTTACGATAAAAACAGTAAAGACTTATTTTCTCGTAAAAGTTCAAATCTATCGTCAGAAATGATGATGGTTAACATAACACACTATCTTCTAGTTTAAATGATTGTTTTCCATCATTCCATAGGATCGATGATTTCTCCGAAGGTAATCGTAAAAATATTTGCGTCATAAAACAGCCCGAAAAGGTCAAAGACATGATAAAAGCCCACTTATGATTTGAAAGTCCCGAGTACAATGACAGTTTACTTGAACTGGATAAAGAAAATGGAAGAAGAGGATAAATGTGAAGTTTACAAGATAAACATGAACTTTGAGAATATAAGGAAAAATCTCCGCAAAGGATAAACTCGAATCTCGAAGAGAGATGGAGCGATGACCGAGTCTGAAGGCGTATATAAGCACATCCGAGGCAGAGAAGAAGGAGGACGATTTTTAGGCTCTTAGAACTGTCTGCACTAGAAAAATTTAGGCATTATTCTCGAGATGCTTAATTTTGTATTTCTTGTACTTGATTACTAGAAGAACTCGCAAAGATAGTTTGACCTCTTGTTAAACTCTTTGTAAATTGAACTACGTTCATAAGGTCCAGTCCAAAATCAATAAAACCTTTTTCATATCTTTTTGTATTTTGCTAAACGATCTTCAGCTCACATAGTTCTCTTGACATCGGTTGTTAAGCTAGCGAACTTAGTTAGGTTTTACAGCCTGTGTTATTCCATTTCCATGTTAATCCTGTTTCCAGACGAACCTCTTGTTTTTCGTCTCTGAAACGCTCATACACTAACTCGAAACAAAGTTCTACTTTTCTATAAATTGGTTTTGTTTTTTCTTTCTGTATTTTACGCATTTATTTAATCACTTATTGTTGGCCCTCACAGAGAGTCCATAACTCAAGGAAATCTACGGTTTCTTTCACTAACAAATTTGACAGTGCAAATTTTGGTTCCCACAGTTTAGCGCTAGAAAGAAGGGGGGGGGATTACTCTTACTCACACAGCCGTAAAACGCTCGATCGAAACATGTCTAGAAATTTGAAAGACAAAATCACAGCTTGTGTGGACACTGACAACAACGACAAAACTCTGGTAACACAACTCCAACAGAGACTGCTCCTATGGCGAACGCTAACGTAAACGCCACAGTGCTCAAAAAAATCGAAAACCTAGTAGCAAATTTTTGCCACAAAAAGAGCACCGAAACGAGTTCGCGATTTCTTTATTTAAAAAGAAAAGGGAACGGTAAAATCTATCAAACCCCGTAGGATTCATCTTATCAACTTGTCATAGAAATCTCGATGAATAGAGGGTTCAATCAAAAACGTTTTTCGCAAAAATTGTCGGAAAAATAAGACTTCCACTTCCAAAAATTGTGGAGAAACTCTAGAGTACTCGAGGAAAAGGAAGCACAGAAAACCAGGTGTCCAATCTCTCACTGTTGTACTTCTTCCGAATAACTTTCAGAGAAAATAAATTGATTTCTAAAGAATCATCAGAAACCTAAAACGGCTGACGGAGACTAAACAAAGCAACAACGGGAGATTTTATCTCACACTGCTAAAATGTCTCCTGAAGCATAAGATTTCAAAATAAATCAAGCGTCGCTTCTGTAGCAACATATTCTGGGAATTCACGATATTTTCTACTAAGCATATTAGAAAAACCACTCAAAACTCTCTCGGGTCAATCCTACAGAAACAAGAAATTTTCTGATTAATATTATTCACGATAATAAAGCCCATTGAGGAGTTTTCGAGAGATTTTACGAGCATATGATCGATATAAACCTCCATGGTTTTTCCGAGCTGCTGAGAACATGCGGTTTAGGAATCGTTGGTAAGTTGCGCCTGCGTTCTTGAGACCGAAATGCATCACTTTGTAACAATAGGTTCCGCGATCTGTGATGAACGAAGTCTATTCGCGATCATCGGGGTTCATCATAATTTGATTATATCCTAAGAAGGCGTCCATAATGGACATGAGCTTGGTCCCCCCCCATTGCTTCTACCCAACAGTCGATATGCGGCAGCGAGATGCAATCTTCTGGACACGCCTTATTGAGATCAGTGAAATCGACGCAGACTCGCCACTTCCCGTTTTTCTTCTTTACTACGACGGGATTGACAAGCCAGTCTGGGTATCTGACCTTTGATATGGATCCAACTTTGAGGAGTTTCTCAACCTCTTCATTGACCGTGGTGGCGCGTTTCGGTCCCAACTTTTGTTGTTTCTATTTAACAGGTTTGTAAGTCAGAACGATGTTGAGTTCGTGGCACGTTATGTTGATTTCAATCCCTGGCATGTCTTCTGCAGGCAAAGCAAACGTGTGAAGGTTATTTTTTCAGACAATCTATAAGCTCTATCTTCAAGGGCTCGCAGAGATCAGCGCCGATTTCAACGCAACGCTTAGGGAACCTCTCCTCGAGACATACCGAAACAACGGGTTCGCAAATTGGTGCGCGCTTTTCTTCCAAGGCCTTAGCCTTCCGTAGTTTCCTGAAGATTTTTGTTTCATCTTGTTCTGAGGCGTTCTTGACCGAAGTCGATTTCTTTTTCTTTTTCGACAGAGTTTCTGATGTCAAATTTTTTCATTATAATTGTGCGGCGAACCAAACTTGTGATATTTTCTGATCTCCTAGGAGTGTTTCAGTTCCACAAGGAGTTGGAGACTTAAGACACAAGTGGTATCTTGACGGTATGGCCTGCATGGAGTTCAGCCACGGAACACCCTTGCGTTGGATGATGCATGGCGATCGACAACTAAAAACTCCAGGATTTTGGTTATGCTGTTAGCTTTAAGCGTGAGGTTAATCGAGCCGACAGTCATAGAAGCTTATCCCAAGAATCCCACTAACGGGTACAGACTTCTATGATTTCTAAGAGTTTGATTTTTATTCTCGGGAGGGAATTTTTGAAGATGATATCAGCCGAGCTTCCAGTGACAACTAATACTCTTGCGACAT
Organism: Moricandia arvensis; assembly: GCA_905132765.1. Classification (NCBI taxonomy): domain Eukaryota; kingdom Viridiplantae; phylum Streptophyta; class Magnoliopsida; order Brassicales; family Brassicaceae; genus Moricandia; species Moricandia arvensis. Next base: position 98,963 of record CAJHQP010000235.1, on the reverse strand, counting down.
CGATATTCTGGATTTTCATCTCGATGACAAAAGGTCGTTGTGACGGTTGGCTTGATCAGCCGTTGCTCTGTCCTTGAAAAATATGAAAGTTGATATTCTCTCAAATTACCCTAGAGCAACTTTACTCTCTCAAATAAGAGGTTAAGTTGTAGTACTTAGGGATCAAATCCACCGGGAGCATGGATACACAATAAACTCAATACATTCGCGATTAAGCAAGGCAAGTAGATTAATAAAGCAGTAAACAAGGTCGCAGTTGATTGATTGGTTGTTGTAAACAATAATAAGAAATCGCTAGATGTAGGGTCTTAGGCAAGTGGATTATAGAGGAAAGATGCTAAGGTATTAGTCATAGAACTTGATATCTAATATAAAAGACGACCAGCTCTTGCTGCGAGTCTAATCTGTTGACTAAGTCTTTGTTCTAACTCTCGTTGTGAACTCGGATTGACCGTCGATCAACGCTATTAGAAAAGCATCGATCGATGGTCACTTGAGTCAAGCATTAAGACCTAGTTCGATTAGATCACTAGAATTAACTAGATCAACTCTCATTTTTTTTCTAGCACCTAGCTCAACAGGATTAATTATGGTATTGAACCTACTCTCGCAGTTGCCAATATCCTAAGATCAGATTTCTAGTTAGCTACTCGAAAACACAAGAAATAAGCACAATTCGATTGATATATCTAATAATCACCCAAGCAGTTCTGTTGTTTGGCTAATCCATCAGTACCATTGACAAACACTAAATCTAACAAGAGATTTACTCAAGTATGATAGCTGTCACCTAAATTACACATGAATAGAATAGAAAGCAATAATATAAATCAATAGAAAACCAAAGGAGTTCCGAAAGGACTCTGAAGGAGTTCCTCCCTTCTCTCCTAAACCTACCAATATAATAAAATAAAGCTTGTTGCGTAAACAATGGCATAAACACACATAAATAGGGTTTAAATTCGCGCATGGGTATTATGGTAATTTGTGATGCTTCTGGACTTAAATTCGTCGATCGACACTTATTCATCTTCTTGACATCTTCCTCTCGTGAGGCAGACAGACTACTCTTCAGTAAAGCAGACATAACTTTAGATCTGACCGTCAGATGGACCTCAAACTGGTGGCATTGGAAATCTAACTCAAATCTCTATCTTGTGTTAAATATCAGCTCAATTTCAACGTGAAAAGATCTCCTCCATAGATAAACTTCTGACGCATCTTCGCAGTTATGCATCTCAAACAGCTTCGAATCACTAAAGTACTCCAAAACGTACCTTAACCTGAAACAATTCTAATACAACTTCAGAAACATATAATAGACTAAATAAGGCTGAAATCATGGCCTAAAAGTTGTAAATATCAGACCCTATCAACTTCCCCAGACTTAACATTTTGCTTGTCCTCAAGCAAAACAAGGGTAAACATGTTGAAGAGGTTTGAAAACGCGGGAACTCACAATATCTCTAACTCATCCTCGTCATCTCTACTATGTTTCAACCACATAAAATACATGCTAATCTTAGAGAAACTTTATATACCTTATCTTAGTATAGCAACCAAATTCATTCTACCAACAACTTAGCGAATACTAGTCTGACTCACCCCTCTACTAACCTCATTTCTTGCATAAATAGATGTGTAGGCTTTACCTTGGGAGTATCAATCAAATGACACATGGACTCTTTACCCCTGCAAGTATCTGAGCACACAAGTAGTCTTCTCAGATCCCTTTCTTACCTCTTTTCTCTCTTCTCTGGATATTTTTAGATTTCAAATCCAATGATTAATGCTGGTGATACAAACATCCTCTCATCTTCTTTTTGATTTTTCTTTTCTTTTTCTTTATTCTCTTTTTTTTGACAAAGTGTAGGCGAATATTGGGGTCATTGGTAATTTACCTACCCCTCGCTTCTAACAATGTGTGATCATTCCTTTGAATTAGAATAGTAGGGTCATCGGTAATGTACATACCTCTCTACATCTCAGAAAATCATCTCAATCTTTTCTTTTTATAGATGCCGAAGAGCGAGAGAAGAGAATCAAAAGCACACATAATTTTACCTTCCAGACCTCCATGAGCAATCCGATCCAATGTATGCCAAACCTCAAAGCAAGCAAATAAGTCAATATTAGGTTGGAGGTTAGCTTCGGCTCCTTTAAACTTTCTAAGCAAGTGTAATATAGTGGCAGGATGATCCACTTTGGTATGTCTAGTACTCTCTGCAATCAACAAGTATAAGAATGGTGCTATAGAGTGGTTAGTGAACAAGTAAAAATATAAATCTGATCATAATCCCCTCTTGACTCTATACAATTTTTAATAAAAACATATAAGAATAAAACTCAAAATAAAACACAATATCAGTTAACCTCCCCCAGAGTTAAATAACATTGTCCCCAGTGTTATACAATATGAGATTGGTGGAAAATAAATCATAAGTAAAAAATTTAACAAGGAAAATCGAGTTATACCTGATGTCGGATATGAGTGTTGATCGGCTCAGTTAAGTGTCGATTGATACTCGTGATGCTCTGTCGGTCGACGCTGGCCAGCCATCAATCGATGCCAGTGCAAAACTCTTATTCCTCGTTTTTACCTGAAATATAGCAAAAGCGAAAAATCAGTAATAAATGAAAGTAAAACAATATTTAAAACTAACTAAACAGTGGGTTGCCTCACAGTCAGCGCTTGTTTATAGTCTTTAGCTTGATGTTTTGGAACTCTGATTTAGTCCACATGAGATTGAGAACTTGTTCCAAAACAGTTCCCAATGTTCAATATCTTCAGCTTCATCACACTTTTTGTGAAAGCCTCTGTAGACTCTTCTCCTTTGTCTATCATCTCAGCAATAAGGAGTGCAAAAAGCTTTGCAAATGGCTGTGAGAAGCATCTGCTGCGCACTCTGTATTTCCTGATACCATCTGAGAAGTGGGGAATCAATGATAACTATGGACCGCTGGTCCTTTTTCTCTTCTTCCATCTCCACCTTTTCTTCTCCTTCTTCTTTCTGCTCCTTCCTCCAGACTTGGCTGTTTCTGTCTATGCGTGAAGATATACCCTAGGGGTGTCGATCGACACAGAGTGTGTAGTGTCGATCTATGCTTGGTTCGAAGAGACTTTCTCATCATCATCTTCTAGACCTGATATTTCTTGAGAAACAACTGCATGCAAAGAATCTACTACTATCCCAATGCAGTATCCCATATTCTTACTTATGTCAAATGAAATAGGTAGCTCTACTTTAGAAATATCTCTGGGAACCACAAAATTCATAGGATCATGTATCATATTCATTCTTTTGTGAGAACCATCAGCTTCTTCTACGCAGATAGTGGTCTGAGATGCTCGTGGATAGTAAGGTATGAGGCCGCAGACTTGTGTAGTCTCTCTTCAACTGGTTTCAGCTGAATCATGTAACCTGGCTGTTCATCAAACCGCGGGCATGATATCATCAGGTGGGTGTCAATCAATATAGTTGGGTAACTGTCGATAAATGCAGTCGAGTGGCTGTCGATCGAAGCTAGCTTTTGGTGAAATTAGCTTCTCTCTTGAGGTGTTTAAGAACATAGAACTTCCTAGATTTCACTTTCATCCCAATTAAAATTCTTTCGTTCATTGTATGCTGATCCATGACAGGTTCATGTTCGCCCATATGGTATCGATCTGGTTGTGTGTCGTCGATTGACACAGTAAAAAAAGAGGTTTCAGCTGGGGTCGATTGCATATGTTTTGGTGCATCTGCAGGTTGGTGATTAGTGTTCACTATTGGCATGTTTGAGATGGGTATCGAGTTGCACTTAAGTTGTGTGCATCAATACTTGGAAATCAAACTCGGTAAGTTACCGGTGGGTGTCGATCGACGACAATGGTAGGGTGTCGATCGACACTCAGTTCAACACGGTATAGCATAGGGGCAAAAGGGTGTCGATCATCAAATTATGAATGTTGCTGATTCTCACTGTGTCACAGGATCCTACAGACTCTTCAAGGGTGTCGATCGATTCTTAGCTAATGGTGTCGATTGAAACCAGTGTGAGCTGCCAACGGACATATTACTTTCGACTTCAAAGTCCTCTTTTTGGAGCTTCTATTGCTCGAACACCTCCCTGAAATCAACATCTAAGCTAACACCAACCTTTTCTGTCTTGCTTTTCTCAGCTTTCCCTTTAACAGAGCTTCTTGCTTCTTCACAGCTTCTGCAGTCTGAAAAACTTGGGTGTCTAGCATCATGACATGGGCGTCCAAGGCTTCAAATTTTTCATTCAGCTTTTTGTAGAAAAAAAGCGAGCCTCAGATTTAAGTACTCACTCATCTTCTGCTGAATCTCTAGGACTCTATCCAACCCTCTGAATATAGCCCTGCAATATGTTTCTTTGATGTGATTCTCATCTTTTTCTACAGCATGTTCCATCATCGAGACTTCATTTACATAACTAATTTTGGCCTTGACCTCAACGATCTTGTCACTAACCATTGCAGCCAGTTTCATCTTGTGCATATCCATATTCTTGGTACTGTTGTTAGACACCAAGTTCTCAATCAGTCTATTTACTTCTGCTGGGGTCTTGGTCTTGATGTTTCCTTTTCTTCCACCGTCCAGCATCAACATATAACGCAAATTAATACCCCTGAAGAAGATTTCCAGAAGTTGAACCTCCGTGAAACCATGATGTGGACAGTCCCTTTGGTATTTCCTAAACCTGTCCCAAGAGCTTTTGAATGCTTCAGTAGGTCCCTGAGAGACTGTCCAAATTTTATTCCTCACCTCTTCAGCTCTCGCACCATCAGAGAATTCAATGAGAAACACAGTCTTGACATTATTCCAAGTAGCGAGGGATCTCGGTGGTAGGAGCTTCAACCAATTAATCGCATTCCCAGAAAGGGATTATTTGAAGAGCTTGCAGAGGATGTAGTCTTTGGTTCCTTTATGCTCCTTGATGCCAGACACAAAATCTTCGAGTGTTTCAATATGGTCCATTGGATTTTCTTGAAGAAGACCATGAAAAGGGTGCTGGCCCACATGAAAGAAGTATAAGGTTTTAACATCAACCCCTAGATTGCTGAAGGTTGAATCCCTGACCAGTTAGCTTAGAACTAACAAGGCATGATCCATTATGCTAATGTTCTATGTCGAAGAACTTTATCATCCTCATGAGCAGCAGCCTCAGGGATTACAGCACTCTGAGCATCTATCTTCTGACCTGCTGCATTACACAGATGACCCTCGGGGTCATGTAGGTCTCCATTATCATCCTTAATCAACACAAGTCTCGATTCATCTTTTTCCCACTATATGCGGTGTCGATCGATGCTATCAGATGAGTGTCGGTCAACACTAGAAGAGAAATATCAATCGATTCTTGGAGGGTGGTGTCGCTCGACACTGACCTCCTAGTCTTACGGATCGTACTTTTAACTCAGCTATCTCCTGGTTTGAGAAGTCCAAGAGTTATTTTCCTTTGTTGCTTATGGTACTCAGATGCATGTACTTGAAACACAAGAAAAGAAAAATTACTAAATTATAACTAAAAACCTAGACGAAATCCTACACCTTAGATATTTTTCAACTAAACCCCATATCAATTGTCGTATGCGCTTAGGTATCTAATCCAATAAAGTTGGGTTCCGTTAATTGATTGCACTCTCGTGCCTCTCAAGTGTCCTATGATTCTAGGTTCAAATAATCAGTCACACTCTCGTTCTTTTCCAACTACTCTAGATCCTAGTAATACAAGCTAGCCAGGAATAGAAATCAGTAATTAACCCTAGCAATCCTATGATTATCATTTTGACATTAAGAACATGAAATCCCTAAACCTAACATGAGAATTACTCAGACATGGAAGCAAGAACACAAATCATAGTCTGAATAAATGATAGATAAGGAAATCAATAATAAAACCAAAGGAGTTCCAATCAATCTCTGAAGGTGAACTGATTTTCTCTCCAAAACTAAAACAACGAATAAAAGGAAGTTTAAAAATCGTAGCCGTCAACAATGGCTTAGAAATTAAGTCAGCCGGGGCATTCTGGTAACTTGTGGTGACTTATGGGCCTTATTCGGTCTCGAAATTGACTCGGCCCGTCTTTTGGCATCACCGTCATCGACACCAAGAGGTTTGTGTCGATCGACACTCCTTCTAAATCTCGATAGCTTCCTCTCCCAAGGCATACGTACCACTCTTCAGTGAACTGAACTATGTTGGCTTCATCTTCCAAAGGGTACGTAGGCAGCCTTTCATAAGGTCCAGTCTGAAATCAATAAAACCTTTCCAGTATATTTTTTGTCTTTTCCTAAAAGAGTTGCGGCTCACGTAGGTCTTCTAGACATCAGAGGTTATGCTAGCAAACTTAGTTAGGTTTTACAGCCTATGTTATATGATCTCCATTGTAATCATGTTTCCAGACAAACCACGTGTATCTTTTTGTCTTTGGAACGATCATACGCGAATTTGAAATAATGTTCTACTTTTCTATAAATTCGTTTTTTTTTTCTTTTTGTATTTTTCAAATTTATTTGATCACTTGTCGTTGGCCCTCACAGATAATCCAGACCTCAAAGAAAGCTACGCTTTCTTCTGTTAACAAATTTGACAGTGTAAATTTCGGTTCCCACAAAACTCATTGGTAATTGTACATACTCTCTTACTTTTAGTTTTCACTATCTTTTTGTTTTGGTTTTAGTGTGTTTCAGATTTTCAAAAAAGAAAACTAACGAAAAAAATTAGGCCGATCTCCTCTAAGGATTGATAGATGCTGGGATGACTTTAGTATATATGATCGTTCGTTCCTCATTTGTGAATGACCTATCACCTTAAGGTACATACAAAAAAACACAAAAAAAAATTGGAATTTTTTTTCTTTTTCTTCTCTTTTCTAATTTTACACCTTCATCTTGATTGATTTATTTATTTTTACACAGAGACAGTGTGAATTAAGTATGGGGAAGGTATTTATTATTACTAACATGTTTCCTCGTTCTGTTTTAGATTTTCTTTTCTTATCTTGAGTCAGCTGGTTTATTGCGTAAAATAGACGGGGACTATGAGCTCTCTTTTTTTGGAAAAAAAAATCGTCTAACAAATGCCTTAGTGAGCATTCTTTCAGTTATTGATTGCAGAGTATCCAACATTAAAAATTCCAATGTTAACTGATCATCCAATAACACTAAAAAAGGGGTATTGATAGCGTGTCACAATAGTGTTGATTTTCAATCTGCTAGGAAAGATAATTTTTCAATTTTCGGAGAAGTTGCTTAGCGCTATCGTGAAAAAATAGTAATACAAAATCACGCGTACCGCCTATACTTAGTGAAATTTCGACAACTGGGAAATACTAAATTGTTTCCCTCTTTACTCTAACACTTATGATACTTTAGGAGAAAAAATTAGGCTCAAACATAGAAAGTAGAATAAAAAAGTGACGGAGAGAACTCTCTTGAGAAAAACCCTTATCCCGACACCGAAACCTTATCTCCCCCATGGAAACTCAGTGTCGACACCGTGAAGCTCGATTTCCTGCTCTGAAACTGGTAATATTCTCAAGCTCAACTCGATTTGAGGAGGATTGGAGCTCGTAATCAAATCGAAAGTTAGAGATTTAGGATTTGTTTTCTTCGATCCTATAGATTCCCTTGATTTAAGGTTTGTTTCAGTTTAAAGTTCTTAACTTTCACATGCATTTTCTATCCCAATTTGTCTTAAAATCATATTGATTTGGTGACAGGTTATTTCCATCTTTTTTCTTTCTGAGTACTTTCTTCATCGGTTTAGTTATTACATGACTAGGGTGTTGATTGATTTATGTTTGATTACTGATGTTTAATTAGTGTCTGTTGTTAAAATTTTTGATTTTTGTTCCTCACTCTGTGTTACTTGCTCAAAACCGTCTGCTATTTAGAATGTATTATTTGTGATCCTTTTGCTTGCTCTTACGATTTTAAAAGATAGATCAAACAATGTTGGAAAAGGCGTGGGTTTATCTTTCGAGGTATGAAATTAACATATATAAGTTGCATTTCAGTTGGTGACTGGAGTGGTTAATGATATGTTTTGTTTTGCTTTGTTATAACTGCAAATTTGATCATGCATATGAGAGAGGTGCTTGGGACTTTGTCCAAGCTGTGTATGCAGGTAAAGGAGATTTTCAGTTGATCATTTTCCCTTGCACAAACTATCATAATGTAGATCATCATTCAGCCAGTCATATAGTTGATCATCTTGTTAGAAGGGGAATAGTTAAGGTTTACAAGAGGCGTAAGGACTGGTACAATCATGGAGAAGTCAACTCAGTGGCTGAAGGCGAAGCGAAAGTGAATTAGTCGAATGAAGAGATTGCTGGGTTGTACAGAGTTGCTGAGAACTTAGATGAAGAGTTGGCTACTGCACGTGACTTCTGTGAGATGGCAAAGGGAGATGACATGAAATATGATGAGTTCTTGGCAAAGATAGCAGATGCTGAAACCCCATTATATCCAAACTGTGAAAACCATAGCAAGTTATCTGTTATCGTGTCATTATTTAGACTCAAGACTAAGAATGACTGGTCTGACAAGAGCTTCAACGATCTACTTGAGACATTTCCTGAGATGTTACTAGAGGACAACGTGCTTTATACATATTTATACGAAGTGAATACATTCTTGAAGTCTTTTGATATGTGTTATAAGAAGATTCATGCGTGTGTCAATGATTGATGTCTAATCAGAAGGATGTTGAAAAAAGCTCGACAATTTTCCAAAACGCAAGGCTTCAAGGTGGAAGATTAACCTGCACATAGGTGAGCTCAAGAAAGGTATTCCACATAAAGTATTAAGATACTTTCCAATAATTCCAAGGTTGAAGATGATGTTTAGGTCTGAAGAAATGGCCACTAACTTAAGATGGCATTCTAGTAACAAGAGCAGTGATGGTAAACTCATACACCCCGTAGATTATGTGACATGTAAGCAAATGAATGAAAAATATCCCACATTTGCTGCTGAAGAAAGAAATATACGAATGGGACTATTCACTGATGGATTTAATCCTTTAAACATGGAAGAAAACAAATACAGTTGTTGGCCGGTGTTGTTAGTGAACTACAATTTGCTTCCTCATCTATCTATGAAGAAGGAGAATATCATGCTAACCTTGCTCATTCCTGGTCAGCAGCAGCCTGGTAACAGTATTGACGTCTACTTAGAACCATTAGTAAGGGATTTGAACCAGTTGTGGAGAAAAGGAGAATCAGCATATGATGTTTTGAGTAAATTTGAATCTACACTCAAGGCAATTCTGCTATGGACTATAAGTGATTTCCATGCCTAAAGAAATCTTGTTTGATGCAAAGTGAAGGGTAAAATGGGTTTTCCTGTATGTGGGAAACACACTGATAGTATGTGGCTGAAGTTCTGTAGAAAGCATGTTTATGTGTCTCATATAAAGTGTCTCCCACCAACGCATAGGTATCTGTCAAAGAAGTCTTGGTTTCATGGACACGCTGAACATGGGAGAAAGTCTAGGATACTATCTGGTCATGACATTTCCAATAACCTGAAGAATTTTGTAAGCAATTTTGGGAATGTTAAAGAAGATGGAACGAAGAGAAAAAAAAAGACATTCATTGCTGAAGAAGACGGTGATATGGGGGACGTTTCCAGTGAATCTGAGGCAGGGGAAAAAGATGAGTATATGAGGAGGAGTTGTCAAGATGGAAGAAAATTTCAATATTATTTCAACTCACTTATATGGAGGTAAGTCTTATATTGAACACATTACTTTCCTTGTGAATTGAATATCGATGAAGGAACTTATAATTTTGATTATGTTTGTTGTTTATTGATATTTAGGATGACCCTGTGATGCATATCTTGGATTAATGCACATAGAGTGAAATGTGGCAAAAAGCATCATGTCCACATTACTAAATTGTGGGAAATAAAAGGATGGTCTCAATACTTGAAAAGATCTGAAACATCTTGGTATTAGGAAAAATCTTCACCCCAAGACCAAAGGGAAAAGGACTTACCTGCCTTCAGCACCTTGGTTTTTGTCCAAGCCTAAGAAGAAAGTCTTATGTAAGCTCTGTAAGTGAGTTTTTGATTTTAAAGGATTTGATGGATATTACTCAAACATATCAAGAAAGTTTCAGTAGAAGTGTGTAAGGTAGTAGGTCCCAATTCACATGATTATCATATGCAGATGAAATAGTTACTCACGGTTGCAGTTAGAGGGTTATTACCTAATGGCCCTAGACTAGCAATACTAAGCATGTGTGCATTTTTAAACCGCCTCTATCAGCGAGTTATAGATGTAGAGTAGATTTTAGTAATGGAAGCTGAAATTTTGAAAACTCTCTGCATTTTTGAGAGATTGTTTCCTCCAAGTTTCTTCGACATAATGGTTCATTTGACAGTTCATCTAGGAAGGGAAGCTAGACTCTGCAGTTCAGTCCACTTTCGTTGGATGTATCCCATTGTGAGGTAACTTAAACTGTTTTGTACTTTTAAAAATCTCTCATCATTGACACCATTTGAAAAATTACAAAATTGTACTTACTCTATGTAGGCACATGAAAATCCTGAAAGACTACATTAGAAACCCTGCAAGGCAAGAGGGTTGTATTGTTGAGTCCTACCTAGCAGAAGAGTCCATGTGGTTATGTAGTGAGTTTCTTAAAAAGACAACAAGTGTGGAGGATAAGTTAGATAGGAATACTGACTATGAGAGCCATTCAATCGTAGAGGGACGTCCAATATCGGCAGCCACAACAATTAATCTGTATGAAATGGAGAAGAAAATGGTCCACTTGTTGTCATTCAGAACACATCTGTTGTGGATCCCTATGTTGAGTAAGTAACTACATTCTTTTTAAAACTTGTAATCTATAAGATAAGTAGGAGAATGATACATCTTTTTTCATTTCCCAAGCATGCATCTACAGTATTTGCAACACAAATATGCAAGATGTAAACGTGATGCAATGTATTTGTGGAGTACACATACTATGAATTTTGCTTTTTGGCTAAAAGAACAGGTAAGTCTTTAACATGTGTTCTGTTTTTTTTTTGAATTAATTTTTCTTCTGTTCTGACAATGTCTTATACCCTCTGCTAGATACCTATTTCTTCGGAAACACATGAAGAAGCTCTAAAATGGTTCGCATATGGACCCCATAGTAGTGCAAGGTCATATACAAGCAATATTGTTAATTGACAGCGGTTTCACACACACTCAGTTCATAGGCAAAGCCAAAACAGTGGAGTATATTATGAGGCTACTGCAATGTGTAGAGCGTGTGCGAAAGACACTTCAAAATTTTTGATTTGGTATTATACTACGGGAGAGTTACGGAGTTTATCTTGATGGACTATAAAGTGTTCTATCTCCCTCTATTCCGGTGTCAATGGAAAGTAAGAGGAAACTGATTTAAGGTGAAGATGGGTACACACTTGTTAATTTTAATAGGGATCCCTACATATTAGATTCTCAGGCAAAACAAGTGTTTTACTCAAGGGAAGATGGTATGTTGTCCTAAGAGGTCCATGAAGAAGATACAGTGAAGCAAACGAAGAAGATGTCATCACAGATATTGGACCATTGCCATTCAATCATTATCATGGATGTTGAAATAGATGAAGCTCAGAGCGCCCGAGTTGATTGTGATGGTATATATGTGTGATGTCTGTTCTTTGTGATGCAAGTTTGACGTTTTTGTGTTCTATGCATGTGCATTTTGTGTTCTCAGATGAAGCTTCATAGTTACTATTGTATCTCATACTAATTAATGTGTAATTTGTTTCAAGTGAATTAAATGGTCCATCCAAAGACTAAAGACATGAAAAATAAGGTGACGACAAGTAAGATCACCAAGCAGGCCACATAGGTCACAAAAAAGGGCAAGAAGAAGAAAAGTGACGACGAAGTGGAATTGATTTGTACTCTACAAAGCCAAAAACAACATGAGGAGCATGAAGAGAATGAAGAGCATTAAGAGCATGAGGATCATGAAGAGCATGAGGAACATGTAGAGTCTTAAGGGGGTTCACGAGCCTGATGAGGCTGACAAGCATGAAGAGGAAGACCACAATGAAGAATCTCAAGAGGAAAACGAGCAGGAAGAGCCTGATAAGGCTCAAGAGGGTAACGAGCAGTAAGAGCCTGAAGCGGCTAAAGAGGCTGAGGGTGATAAAGAGCAGGATGAGCCTGAATGAGAGTTGAAAATGAATGAAGCTCAACCTAAGCAGAAGAAACACAGAGGACCAACGAAGATGAAGCACATCACCACATATGCAAATGCTCGAGAATGAGTGGAGTTTAATGATGTGAGAGATCTTATTGGTCAAGAACAATGAAGTCGTCTTCATACCTAGGTCCATTAGTGCGGGAGCATGTACCTGTCACATTTGATGATTGGAGGAAAATCACTGAGGACGTTAAAACAGTTCTCTATGGAAGTTTGTTTAAGTGACTTTCTCCATTAAATTTTCATAGTTGATGTTTTTTATATAAATGTGATCCATTTTGTAGGTAACTACATGCAAGGTTCGAGCTTGATCAAGAGTACCAAAAGAATTTTGTGTTGAGGCAGATGGAATGTTTATGGAGGGCATCAAAATCAAGACTTGTCACGCAATCAAGAGGTAAATATACTAAAAAGAAAGTATGAATCTTAGACCAAAGAATGTTACACCATGTGAATGGCAAAAATTTGTTAAATCCAAAACTAGCCCAACCTTTAAGGTAATGTGAATTCACTCTTTTTATGCTAGGATGTGAGTGATAAATACAAGGAGAGGAGGAGCAAACAAATACCTCACACTTGTAGCCGTAAAGGAATGGTTAGGTTAGCGGAAAATATGGTACCATTTCTTTAGTCTAACTCGACCTATTTTCTTCACTAACCACCTTTTACACATATGTTGTGTTGTTTTCATCAAAAACAAGAGAGTGGCAAACCATCTAAAGTGACTATGCTGAAAGTGTGGGTAAGGTCACAGACAAAGAAAGATGGTACACCAGTCAATATGATAGTTGCTGATTTTGTAAGTAGTTCATTTTTTGCTGCTTCAAATGAATTAGTATATCCCTCTTAACATGTTTTTTTGTTGGAAGTAAAAGGCAACTGAGCTTGTTGGTAGTGGTGCTCATTCTAATTCAACAAACCCAAGTGTTGATCCGCTGTCAATACTTTTAGGACATCATAATCCTGGTCATTAGAGGACAATGGGTAAAAATATTGGGAAGATGAATTTAGATTGTTATCAAGTGAAGAAACATTTTATGGCTGAAATGGAAGATAAGTAATGTGCTCAAATTACCCCAAGAGATACTCTCGCAAATAAGAGATCAATTTCAGTACTTAAGGATCATATTCACAGAGACTAGATATCTCACACAATATACTTTATCTTCAGATTAAGCTAGGTTAAATAATATAAAAGTAGAAAATCAAGTAGCAAAGTAAAACAGTAGATAATAGAGAAGTTTGTGACAATGGAAGGAAGGGTGCTAGACTTAGAGTGCTAAAGTTTTGATCATGGAACTCGAGTGCAATAGTAAGATATCCAGTTCTCGCTGCGAGTCTAATCAGACGACTAAGTCATATGTTCTAGTTGTCGCATACGAACAAGGAAGGAGTATCGATCGATACTATGGAGTAAGTATCGATCGATACTACCTCAGACAAGCATTAACGCTCTAATCGATATGTCCACTAGGTTAACTACACCAGCTGTCACATTCTCCTAACAATCTAGCTCAGCATAATTATTATCAGGTAAATAACTTACTTTTGTAGTTGTCTATAATCCTAAGATCAGAGTTCTAGTTAGCTACTCTAGAACACAAGTAGTTAGATCAATTATGTGAAAGATACAATAAATCGCTTTATATCTCTGAATTACATCAAAACCCTAGAAAACCTAAACCTAGCAGGGGATCTACTCAAACATGATAGTTGTCACTGAAATCATAGATGAATAGATATAGAATATAATAAATCAAACGCAAAACGAAAGGAGTTCCAGGAGTACTCTGAAGGAGTTCCTCCCTTCTCTCCTAACCTAATAAAAACCTAACTCAATAGATAGAAAGTATAGAATGCATAACCTAAACAATTGCTTAGAAAACACATAAATAAGGTTTGAAGTCGGCCAAGGGCATTCGGGTAACTTGTGGCGGCTTATGGGCCTTAGTCGGTCTTGAATAGACTTGGCCTATCTTCTAGCATCAGTGTCGATCAACACCAAGAGGTCTGTTTCGATCGACACTCCTTCTGAATCTCGACAGCTTCCTCTCGTGAGGCAAGCTGACCACTCTTTTGTAAAACATGCATAACTTTGGCCCTTGGATCCTGATTGATTTCAAACCGGTGTCATTGGAAAATCTGACTCAAAGTTCTCTCTTGTGTCCATTTGTGAGCTTAATCACACCGCGGGAAGGCCTCCATCCATAGCTAAACCTCTGATGGGTTTACACAGCTCTGTATCTCAAAACGCTCCAGAATCTCCAAAGTTATCCAAAACGTACCTAAACCTGAAAACACTCTAAAACAAATTTTTAAAAAGATCTTATACCATGGCCTTAAAGTGGTAAAATTCATGGTATATCAACTCCCCCAGACTTATTCTTTTGCTTGTCCTCAAGCAAAGAATATCACAATCTGTAAAAGAGGTTTGAAATTGCAGGGACTCACACAATTTCTCACTCACTACTATCACCTCTGCAATGTTGCAGCCACATCGAATCAATTCCAACTTTAGAGATACTTTATATACCCTATCCTACCTTAGCAATCAAATCCATTCTAGCCAACAACTTAGCTAGTATTATCTGTCTTACCCCTCTACTAACCTCATTTCTTACATATAAAAGATGTAGTCTTTACCATGGGAATAATGATCAAATGACATATGGACTCTTACTCAAGAAAGTATCTGAACACACATACAACCTTATATGATCTCTTTCTTTTCTCTTTCTCTCTTCTCTGACTCTTTTTTATTCCAATGAATCAGTGACGCGGATGCAGTCCGTCTTGTTCATCTTCTTTTCTCTCTTTTTTCTTTCTTTCTTTTAACAAAGTTTAGGTGAATAATGGGGACATTGGTAATGTACTTACCCCTCGCTTCAATAGTGTGTGATCATTCTTTTCTGAATTAGAATAATGGAATAATAGGAAATTTTCCTACCCCTTTGCATCTTTCAGGAAATCATCTCAATTTTTTAGATGCTGAAGAGAGAGAGAGAGAGAGAGAGAGAGAGAGAGAGAGAGAGAGAGAGAGAGAGAGAAGGAACCAGAAACATACAAACTTTTACCTTCCAGACTTGCAGGAGGAATCCAATCCAGTGTATACCAAATCTCAAGACAAGCAAATTAAGTTCAATTATGTTGGAGTTCAGCTTCGGTTCCTTCAAACAATCTCAGCAAGTGTGGATATAATGGTAGGTGATCCACTTTGGTATCTTTAGTACTCTCTCCAGTTATTAAATCTAAGAATGGTGCTATAGAGTAGTTAGATAATAAGTAAAAATTGAAAAGATCATTATCGCCTTCTTGACTCTATAAAAACTCAATAAAAATATAAAACTCAAAAAAAAATACAATATCTGTAAACCTCCCCAGACTTAAACAACACTGCCCCAAATGTTATACATTCCAAGATTAGTGAAGAAATGAACCATAAGTAGAATTGAACGAGGAAAAAATGGTCATACCTGCTTTCTGATAGGAGTGGCGATCGATGCTCGTGGTGTAATGTCGAACGACATGTTCCGGTTATCGATCAATGCTAGTATATCAACTCATCTTCCTTGGATCTTTTTGACCTGAAATAAAACAAATCCGAAAATTATTTAAAAAAAAGTTAAAACTAATTTAAAACTTACCTAACAGTGGGTTGCCTCCCACTCAGTGCGTATTTTCAGTCATTAGCTTGACTTCTGGAGATCAGACTTAGTCTGGATTAGAATGAGAACCTTCTCCAAAAAAAAAACTCAATGGCTACTCTCTTCAGCTTCATCGCACTTTTTGTGAAAGCCTTCATAGTCTCGTCTCCTTTGTCTATCATCTCAACAATAAAGAGTGCTCGAAGCTTTGCAAATGGCTGTTAGAAGCATCTGCTGCGAACTATGTGTTTCCTGACATCATATGAGAAGTGAGGAATCAATGACAACTGAGGACCGCCCTTTGTCCTTTTTCTCTTCTTCCAGTTCTTCCTCTTCTTTCCCCCAAACTTGTCTGATGTCGTGTTGGTGCCTCCATCTAAAGGATTTAGACATACTTTGAACTGCTTCTGCTCTGATACGGGATGGATGTCGATTGACAATGAAGTGGTAGTTTCAATCCATACTTGTACTGAAGATACATTTTTGACATCATCTTCTAGACTTGATTTTTCCTGAAAAACAGCTGCAGGCAGAGAACCTTCTACTATCCAAATGCCAAAATCTAAAAGCTTACTTATTTCAGGTGGAGTAGGCGATTCAACTTCATAAATAGTGTAGGGGACCACAAACTTCACAGGGTCATGTATCCTCTTCACTCTTTTTTGAAACCTAACAACTTCTTCTTCACAGATAGGTAGTCTCAAATGGTCAGGGACAGCAGGGTGTGATACCTCGGACTTGCATTCTCTCCTCAATTGGTTCCAGCTCAACTGAGTATCGTGGTAGCTCGCCCAACAATGGGTGTCGATCGATATCAGGTGGGTGGTGTTGATCGATGCTAGCCTTTGGGAAGTTTCCAAATCTTTTCCAGAAGTGTGCTTATCGTCATCAAGCTTCATCTTCGATTTCTGACCCAAATTTTCAGGTCGTGATTCATCCTTTAGCTTTAAGAAATCCTCTAGCTCCAAGAAATCTTCCATAGTGATCCCTTTATCAAAATCCAAATATTCAAGATGTGCTCCATCTTCTAGCTCCAAGAATAATTTTAGCTCCAAGAAATCTTCCATGGTGATTTCTCTGTCTACATCTAGGGCATGATAACAGCGTGATACATCGGTGCTCTTAAGTTTTGAGTCTGCAATGTCCTGAGGAAAACTCAATATTTCAAATATTTGAAATGGTGTCGATCGACAACAGGGGTTGGTGTCGATCGATAACAGGGGTTGGTGTCGATCGACAACAGGGGTTGGTGTCGATCGACAACCGGGGTTGGTGTCGATCAATACTGAGGTCGGTTCACTAGTTCCAGCTTTGTTTGCTCTACTCAGCTCTCCAGATCCATGTTGTTTATCACTCTTTGCCAAAATGTAGTCGACCAGCTGTCTTGGAATAAGTTCTTCGCTCTTTATCTGCTACGCTTCAAGGATCATGTCCCACTTATCATTGATCTCTCTTTCACGAGTTGTTGCAAATTCATCAAAAAAATTGTAGAGTAAGGCTCTTTGAATGTCCTCCCAACATGTTAGATATCATGGCTGCAGTTGATTGAACCACCTAAATGGATCCCCAAAGAGAAACTAGGGGGAAATCTTTCAGGGTATGTGGTATTCAGATACTTCATGCTGCTCGCTCCCTGAGATTTGATCCTCAAGTTCTTTGATGTGGTTTTTGGGATCTTCATGAGGAAGACTTTGAAAAGTGTCATCACTGCCCAATCATACCATACACAGCTAATATCAAAGTCATTCATCTCAGCAACATCAATCACATCAGAGATTAAAGAATAATGTGCATGAATCAATTGTCCTACACTGTTGCGAGGGCGACCTTCTTCATCTAGTAAGATATGATTCTTACTATGAGTTCTTCAACCTTCTCTGTCTTTTCGCAAGTTATGTCGATCGGCAATGAGGTGTTGGTGTCGATCGACAACGAGGTGTTGGTGTCGATCGATACTTAGTTTTCAATGCTATCGACGTTGCTGCTTGGAGGGTGTCGATCAATACTTCCTCATCGACTTATGGATCATGCATTTTAAATTAAGTAGCTTTATTTAAAAGAAAGCTATCTCCTTGATTCTTCTTCTTGTACTCATATGCATGTACCTAAAAGTCACAAGGAAGAGAAATAAGTATACTAAGAATAAAAACCTAGACGAAATCCTACACCTAGTCTAATGGTGATCATAGTCCCCGGCAACGACGCCAAATTTGATTTGTTCAAATTATCCCAAGAACAACTCTCTCAAATAAGAGATCGATTGCAAGACTTAAGCATCATATCCACAGAGACTCGATATATCACACAATAGATTTTAGCTTCATATTAAGCTAGGTTAAACAATATAAAAGTATAAATCAAGTAGTAAAGTAAAGCAATAAATAATAGAGAAGTCTCTAACGGTGGAAGGAAGAGTCCTAATCTTAGGATTGCATTCGGGTTATCATAAATCTAATCCATAGATGCTAAAGGTTTGATCTTAGAACTCGAATGCAATAGTAAGATATCCAGATCTCGCTACGAGTCTAATCAGATGACTAAGTCTTATGTTCCAGTTGACGCATTCGAACAAGGAATGAGCATCGATTGATGCTATGGAGTAAGTGTCGATTGATGCTATGGAGTAAGTGTCGATTTATGCTATGGAGTAAGTGTCGATTGATACTACCTCATACAAGCATAACACTTTAATCGATATGTTCAGTAGGTTAGCTTAACTAGCCGTCGCATGCACCTAACAACGTAGCTCAGAAGAATTAATATCAAGTAAAGAACCTACTTTCATAGTTGTCTATAATACTATGATTATGGTTCTAGTTAGCAGTTAGATCAATTATGTGAAGGATACCTTAAATCAGTTTAGCAATTCTATATCTCAGAAGAACATCAAAACCCTAACCTAAACCTAGCAGGGGATCCACTCAGACATGACAGTTGTCACATAATCATATATGAATATATTTAGCATATAATAAATCAAAAACAAAACCAAAGGGATTCTTGGAGGACTCTGAAGGAGTTCTTCATTTCTCTCATAACTTAAGACAAAACCTATAACAATAGAATAGAAAACCTAACCTAAACAATGGCTTAGAAAACATATAAATATGATTTTAAGTTGGTCAAGGGCATTCTAGTAACTTGTGGTAAATTAGGGCTTAGTCGGTCTTGAAATAGTGATATGATCCTAGGTGAGAGGATCACATCCCTGAATGCTCTCCAACGGTTGTGATGATGAAAATAAGCAGTGGATTGATTGATACTTCTAAGAGTTGCAGAATAGCTCTAAGACTATCTAGAAGTTGCTTGTAATGTAAGGATCAAATCCAAAATACACTAGACAAGCTTTGATCAAACATGGTTCAGATAAATGTTTTGCATAGAAAAGAGTTTGATGATTTATTAAGATATTTTCGTCCATAATATATAGCCAAGGGTGATGTGCATGCACAACACCTTGGAAACACACACAGCATGCACAGTTTCGTGAAAACACACAAAATTATTAAGACTAAGCAAAAACCAAGTTTAAATTTGGAAATAGGCTCCTTTTTGCTTGATTGACAAAATTTAAGATAGAAATGGGCTTAGTTTCTTCAAGAGGCTTTTGTATAAGTGTTGTGTCCAAGCCTCATTAAAAACCTTGTTTGGAAAACCCATTGGGACAAAACCAAACCAAGGAAAAGAGTGCAAGTCACAACACCTCTCTTGATGAATGTCTTAGACGGCTTGAATCACAACCAGAGTGGTTGGATAAGCACACTCTACACTGCCCTGGTTAGTGTATAAGAGTTTCTGAATAGCTTGCTGGAATCTTGCTTGTTTAGACCTAGTCATTGGACCAAGTGGCACATTTAGATCTTTGTCCTTTGTCTCTTCAGGTTCAAGATGTTCTTTATCTCCTTCTTTGACTTCTTTAAGCTCTGGTTCAAGCTGTACCATCTCCTCAGTTCCTTTGCTTTCCATGATCACATCATCCTCTCCCACTTGAGAAGGATTTGACGTCAAATCCATTTCACATGCAATGAAGAGGACCAAATCAGCAACATTGAAGTTTAAAATCAGATTATAATTACCTTGCAAGCCTCGTTGATAGGAATGGTTGCTGATTTTTTTGGTTATATAGAAGGGACTGATTTGTTTAATTATCATTTCTCCTGATGCATTAATCAAACATGCCTCATACTCTTTGACACACAATAACTTAACACATAAAATTTTATCATAGAGTAAGATCAATAGTCCAAATCCTTTTCTGCTCAGTTTTGGCTTGTATGTTGCATCTGGAGGGGCTTCTTTGATGATGATAAAGCAAGTGACGTCTTGGTTCTTATTCTGGTTCAAATCAGGTGGTTTGAATTCCTTACGCTTGTAATTTCTTGTATGCTTCCAAGAGCTCTCTTATATTCTGCACATGGCTCTTTTGACAAAAACAAGTGCATCATTTCTGCGTAATAATTGGTAAAAGAGTTCTTGAAAAAAATGATCACTTACCTTAGCATGCTCACTTGGTCTCCATAGATAGGATTGTGATGTTCTAAACTCAGAAAAAATCAAACAAAGCAAACACAAAATGACCTGACTTGTAGAATCCATAACTCTTTCACCTGGGAAGATTTGGACATGGTTCCAATTCGACGTGATACTCTGATTAGCTAATTTTCCATAGAATTTTATTTTGTTGCTTAATTCCTTATGATTGTTGAGATATGATCCTCTGACTGCTCCTATGTCAAAGTTGACGGCTAGAAAGTTTTCAAGGTTTGTTTGTTGCATCTCCAACTTAGCCAAGGACTCATCATCATTATAGCCTATCTTTTCAAAACGTGTAGACTTCAAAACAGTTTGACCTGTACCAATAGCAAGCAAATCAGGTTTCATGCGTTTCTTGGAGTCTAGATAATTACCTCGGGTTTGTTGCTTTGGAGCTGGCTGTAAACTGAGTTTATCTGGTGGTTTCTCCTTGATTTGAGAAGAAAAAAATGAGTTCTTCTCCTGATCCAATTATCACTTCACCAATTTTTCCATTGACTCCTTCATCTCCAGTCATGATTTGATAACCTCTGCAATAGTACTGAAGTTGCTGCATATCTGGTGGCTTCCATATCTTGATATGGTCAAGAAGGAAGGCTTTTTGATCAACTTCCAACTCCTTACGACCCAGCTGATTCTAGCACGAACAGAACACTCTCCATGGATGATAATATTGTGGACATATGTTCCAGATCTCCACAAGTAGGTCTGTAACCTTCCAGCAAAGTAGGATATAAGTTTCTCTTGGGAATGATTCAAACCAACATGTTTTGCAAAACTAGCAATATCTTGATGATCATGTGGCCATTTTCTGCGTGGTCTGGTTTGTTGGACCCACAACTGTCTTGACTTCATTCTCCAGTTTATTTCGTAGTGAAAATCCCTCGAACTGAGCTGTGCAACAACTTTTCTCTAGAGGACAAAATATCCCCAAAATCAATTATCTTTGTTGCTGTATTCTTTGAATTGATCTTGTTCTTGTGACTCCATCTCTTTCATCCAGGCTCAATCACAACACGTTTCATGACCAATTCATGTTTTGACAGATCCATTACTCTGTCCTTGTCCCAAACAAAAGGAATGAACAAAAAAGTACCCAAGAACGTCTTTTGGAATTCACATGGATCAATGACAATCAGCTGCTTCAGTTCATGATCTGTTTGTGGTTCCTAAGGTGTCTATTCTTTTAGTATGTCCTGAATGAAAGGAACTAGGTCGTTCATGACTGGTTGATCTTTTGTTTGAGTGGTGAGTGTTGATTCTTCAGCTTGCTCTTCTTGAATGGTTTCTTGTTCTGCAGCTTTGAACTCTGAGAAAACAGTGAAGGACTCTTGATTTTGTGCTTCTAAGGATGGACGTGTTGTGTCGGTCTTCAAGAATTGATTAATCACTTGTAACAATTCCTTTTTGTCCTCCTCACTGAACCAGGAATGTTTAACTTCTATAGCTGGCTTAGAGGCTGTCTTTTCCTTACTGAAACAGCTTTTGGCTTTGCTAGATGAACCAACAGCACTGGCTGGATGTGGTCTCATGCTTTCATGTTGTTTCTGAGCCAGGTTTGAATGATATAGCTTTGTCTCCAATGGTTTTTCTTGTTCATTTCTCCACTTATCCTTTTCATATCTTTTATGATGCATAGATTAATTGATGATAACATCATGCTTTTGGTTTCTCTCCAATTGAACAAACCCTCTATGATTGTACAAATCTTTGGATGATCTATGGCATTCTCTGCTTTTCCTTTGCAGTTGTATGTCATTTATGAGTTTAATAAGCTGTTTGTCAAAGACTTGACTCATTCTGTCCATGAAGTCTTTAAGAAATAGCTTGTCATTCTTGGTAAGTTCTCCCTTAGGCCCCTTCGCCATGTTTCCCTGAGATATGGAAGAAAACAGACCCAGTAACTAGTTCTTACCGAAACAAACAATCAGCGTGCAAACAGAAACAGAAAAACAATGGGAATGAATCTAAAAACAAAAAATCAGATCCCGATTTTTCATGAAGAACCCTAATTATTTTCTCTGCAATTTCGCAAAACAAGTTCAGTTATTTAACAAGCTCAGCACTTTTTCTAGGTATATCAGACCCTAGTAAACATGTTTCTAACAAGACTCAAATTTTAGAACATATTCGATCATAGAATACGAAAGTCTAAAAGTTGCAGAACTCGAAAAACACAACCTAATGATGATGATTTGCTATGATACCACTTGATATGATCCTAGGTGAGAGGATCACGTCCATGAATGCTCTCCAACGGTTGTGATGATGAAAATAAGCAGTGGATTGATTGATACTTCTAAGAGTTGCGGAATAGCTCTCAGACTATCTAGAAGTTGCTTATAATGTAAGGATCAAATCCAAAATACACTAGACAAGCTTTAATCAAACAAGATTCAGAGAGATGTTTTGAATGAAAAAGAGTTTGATGATTTATTGAGAGATTTTCGTCCATAATATATAGCCAAGGGTGATGTACATGCACAACACCTTGGAAACATACACAACATTTAATAAAGAAGACTGCACATGCACAGTTTCTTGAAAACACACAAAATTATTAAAACTAAGCAAAGACCAAGTTTAAATTCAAATATAGGCTCCTTCTTGCTTGATGGACGAAATTTAGGATAGAAATGGGCTTAGTTTCATCAAGAGGCTTTTATATAAGTGTTGTCCCTAAGCCTCATTAAAAAGCGTTTTTGGGAAAACCCATTGGGACTAAACCACACCAATGAAAAGAGTGCAAGTCACAACACCTCTCTTGCTGAATGTCTTAGACGACTTGAATCACAACCAGAGTGGTTGGAGAAGCACACTCTAGACTGTCCTGGATAGTATATAAGAGCTTCTGAATAACCTGATGAAATCTTGCTTGTTTAGACCTAGTCATTGGACCAAGTGAGACATTTAGATCCTTGTCCTTTGTCTCTTCAGGTTCAAGTTGTTCTTTATCTCCTTCTTTGACTTCTTTAAGCTCTGGTTCAAGTTGTACATCTCCTCAGTTCCTTTGTTTTCCAGGATCATATCAAATAGAGTCGACCCGTCTTCGGGCATCAGTGTCCATCTACACCAATAGTTCTGTGTCGATCAACACTCCTTCTGAATCTCGACAGCTTCCTTTCGCGAGGCAGGCTTACCACTCTTTATTAAAATGGGCATAACTTTGGCTCTGGGATGTAATTTACCTCAAACTGGTGGCATTGGAAAGCTAACTCAATTTGTATCTTGTGTAAAAATGTGAACTCAATCTCACCGCAGGAAGGTCTCCATCCATAGCTAAACTTCTGACGCGTCTGCACAACTCGATATATCAAAAGGCTCCAGAATCTCCAAATTTTTTCAAAATGTATCTAAATGTGAAATTACTCTAAAACAAACTCCAAAAACATATGATAGACTCTAAAAAGGTCTTATACCATGGCCTAAAAGTGGTAAAATTCATGGTATATCAATAAGCAATATCATTTGCTTCACAAGGTTAATATGTTCGTATCTGATATTGTTAGCATGAGGAGACAGGTTAGTTTTACTAAACATGTTTAAATTCTTAAAGTATTCGGCTGATTTCTTACATGCATTTTGTTACCAGTAAGAACCCAAAATAGGTGAAAACTCTGCTACTGCAAGATCAAGAGTAAGTACTTTACATTAATCCCTACGTTTTTTGGTTAATAGGTATTGACATTTAAAAAGATATATTTATGTAGAGTTCTAACAAAAGAGCACATCCTAAGTGTATGTTGGTTGATTGGTCTAGTTCTGATGAAAATGTTGCTAAGGGCCGTATTATTTCATCTGAACCGGAATACTTTGTGAAAGACATCCCCTTAAGCCATCTTGCTTTTAAAGTATAGGTGGAACTTGCAATCAAATCAGATGCATTTCTTTGGAGGCCTACAACCGGTATGTGGATTGTTGAGCAAGAGGTTGGCGAGATGATTGCTTGGCCTGTCAATAAATGTGTTTTTTAGACCAGGTGATGTATTTTGAAAACATTCTTCTTAGGGTAAAATATCTAATCCAGAAGCATGTTTTTTTACAATTTACGTTGTTGTTTTTTTCTGAATTGTTGGGATTAACATATATTCTTACTGGCTTTTGCATGTGTATTATAGAGCCCAACGACTTATTCTTTGAAAAAATGCAAACTCTTATCACCGTAGTCAAGTATTGCCGAAGTTGTTGCTGAAGGCCGTTGCCAGTTTCAAGAACCAAAAGAGTTGGTTGATCGTCTTCCTCTTGGACCAAATGCAGTCAAAATATTGTGGATGTGGTACACGAACCTGACAATTCTCTCTAGAGATATAGACCAGATATGGCATACCTTCGGGACTCAGTGAAGAATTTTGTAGCATGGCCTGCCAGTAAGTGTGTGTTTGAAAGCACCACAGATTCACCAAGCCGTACATCTCCTAAAACATCACAGCTTGCTACAAAGAAATCTCCAATACCAGCTAAATGTTTTGCATTGTCACCAAGTTCTAAATCTCAAATGCATCCACCTTCTCCAAAATCTATTCCAAATAAAACTCAAGCCACATCTCCTTCGAAGATCTCAGGTAAAGTTTGTTGTATATGGTCTACGTAGCTATTTATTTGTTGTTATATCTTTCATTGGCATAAACTGGTTTGTCTTGCAAACGTTGTAGCATATTGTCAAAATGATTATGCCAAAGAGAATAAGAAGTGCAAGTTGATGTCCATTTATGAGAATATGTAGGTGGTTAACAGAAGGACGGTGGGCTTTAGAAAACCCAGAACACACAGTTCACTTTGTTCCTTTGGGACCTAATGCAGTTAAAGTTTGGATTGATGTGGTGAAGGTGACTTGACAGAGATTTGGTGTCCATCTGCTGAGATCGACTGTTTGGGAGAGGCAATTGGCACTTGCATTGCATGGCCAAAAGAGAAAGTGTTCTTGTGCTAAGACTACTATCATGTCTATTGTACTACTTGGATATTGTCTAAGTTGTAGTTAGGATTGAGACTTATCGCTTGGGTTATGTTCTAGTTGACTGGTATTGCTTTGGATTCAGGCTTTGTATTTTGGTACTTGTTTTTATTATCAATGAATGTGTCAGGTTATGAGATTTAATCTACCACTCATCGGAGTTTTGCATAACTTGTAACATATGTCATAACAACATATTTTATGACACAAGAAAGATTGCTATGAAACAGTGTATAAATAGCATGTATAATATAGCTATCTTACAACTTAGAACAATACCTCAAAAGTGTAATAACAAACAATATAACAACGACTAAAACATGCTATCAAATCAAATATATAGCATCCTAAATAGACACTATTATAAATATCATGCATTAATAGCCAACTAAAAACAATGCTATCATATTGAATAAGTACAATAGCATTCAAATAAATGCTAGAATATAGGGGGGCTATTATATTTGGGCAGACATAACAGCTTCAGTAACGCTAACAAAGGCATATAATAGATGATTTCTTACGCTAAGAATGGATATTTTTGTACTGTAAGATCCATGTTCATTTGGGCGTTTGAAGGATTCAAAACTGACCTCCCACGTAATCTACTTGATTCTCTTGTCTTGGGACAGTATATATTGGATCAGATTTCTCTTCCGGGTCTGAAAAAAAAAGAGTTTGTGTGAGTATGTTT
Organism: Moricandia arvensis; assembly: GCA_905132765.1. Taxonomy (NCBI): domain Eukaryota; kingdom Viridiplantae; phylum Streptophyta; class Magnoliopsida; order Brassicales; family Brassicaceae; genus Moricandia; species Moricandia arvensis. Next base: position 72,909 of record CAJHQP010000235.1, on the reverse strand, counting down.
TTACTTTCATTTTCCTTCAAAAAATGAAGCATGTCAAATAAATTAAGCATATAGAAAAAATAATATGATATTCTACAAAGTAAGGAGAAATCGACTGAGAAAGTGAAAAAATGAAGAGGATATAAACCAAAGTAAGACTGTCAGTGTGATCATAAACCTGGAGAAAAAAAGAGTGTATCCACGTCTGCTATGAAGCCATGAGTTAAGATCTTTGTGGGCACTACATCAAATGGAAAGACTACAGTGAAGACTGCAACTACTACGAGAACTGCTACATCATCGGCTACAAGGAAAATTTCAGAGATGAAGAGTGTATCTCAATGACCCTTAAACATGTTTGTCATCATTATTGAGTTGTTGGGCATATTAGACCAAAGCGTTTCAGGTTATTGAAGGAGAAGCATCAAATTGAGCAAGTATATGATATTAGGACTCATGGTCCAACATGTTATTCTTATGGAGTTCAAGTACATGTTCAACAAAATTGTTTGAAGTTGGTTTAAGGAGCTAATCATGGAGGGATAAGGCTCATGAATATATGGTCTAGGACAACTAATCACTATGGAGCTTGCAAAGTGGGATTTCATCCTCGATTTAGAGGGTCGTAATCTTCGAATTATATTTTGACCATGATGTAACTCATAAGAGGAGACTGAAGACACGGTTTTTTGTCTAGAAGTAATGAGTTCACATACATAGTCAAAAATGGGGAAAGTGAAGAAGCAATTTCCAGAGATGTTATGCATTAGTTTGCAAAGTGCTACAAGAGGTAGTACAAACGTGTGTCATGAAGTTGGAACTATGTTGGTGTTTGTGTTTGGACTACTTAAGCTTGAAAAAGGAAATATAATATTTGTTTGAAGACAAATAGACGTTTTCCATTAAGCAAAATGGAGTTTTCTTAAAGAACACGTTTGACATTAAAAGAAAAGGAAATTTTCTTATAAGGAAAAGAAATGTTTAGTAATATTTGTTCCTTGGTATGTTGGCTAGGGTAAGCCACAACTTCAACCTTATATAAATAGGTTGGAGAAGCTTTGTATTGAATGAACATAAAGAAAGACTTTTCATAGTCGTTGGATGTATAGGATAAGGACTTGTGTTCGGACAGTCACTTTCTCGGTTTTGATTAATGGGTCACTTGAAAGACATATTATTCCTAAGAGAGACATAAGACAAGGAGACCCGTTATCTCCTTAACTTTTTATTCTATATGTAGAAGTATTATCACATTTGATGAATAAGGCCATGCGTGATTGATCCTTGATGGGTGTGCAAGTTGCTTTGCAAGCTCCGGCAGTGAATCATCTCTTATTTTCTAATGATTCTCTGTTCTTTTCATTAGAAAATCCGAAGGCTGGTCGAAAACTGAAGAGTATATTGGAGTTATACGAATCTGTGTCAGGACATGCTGTGAATTTAAGGAAGTTATTACTTTCGGCAATAAGGTTTCTCAATCAACAAAGACAAGAACGAGGAATATACTTGAGATTCATAATGAGAGAGATATTGGTGAATATCTTGGTCTGCCAGAACAATTTGAAGGACGAAAGGCTGATAGTTTTAAGTATATTGTGGATAAATTCAAAGCTACAACATATGGCTGGAAGCAAATATTTCTTTCACCTGGTGGTAAGGAGGTTTTCTTGAAAGAAGTTGCTTTAGCCATGCCAATCTTATCCATGAATGTGTTCCGGCTGCCTAAAAAGTATGTGAAGAAATTAATAGCATTCTAGCTAATTTCTGGTAAGTATGAGTGATCGAAGATGATTTCCTTGGTTTGCATGGAAGAGGTTAAGCTTACCTAAATGCGAAGGGGGCTAGGGTTCAGAGGTCTTGAATCTTTAAATCAAGCATTCCAAGGGAAATAAGTGTAGAGAATTTTTCAATTACTGACCAGCTTGATGGCTAGAATACTGAAAGCAAGATATTTTTCAGATGGTAATACACTCGAGGAAACGCTACGGAAAAAAGCTTTGTATGTCTGGATTACTTCATGGAAGATTTAATTAAAAAAGGAATGCAATTCATTATTGGAAACGGTTCGTTAACTAACACATGGGCGGATCCTTGGATCCCAAATCACCCTATGAGACCTCCACAAGCACGCAATTCGAGTAGTAATATCGTGAAAGTAAATCAACTGTTCACGTCATATGGTAAAAAGAGGTTGTGGATGAAGATGTCTGAATTGCTCTTAACTTTTGCCATTGAGCAAAACTTGATCTTTTAGGCTGACATTACAATGAAGATGGCATATATACGGTAAAGTCATGGTATTGGCTGAGCACTCATTTACCTACGAATCCTATGATTCAAATACAATAAGGTAACATGGATTTGAAGCAACATATATGGAAATCAAATATATTGTACCAGTTAAAGCAGTTTGTGTAGAGATTGTTGTCTCGATGCTTGGAAACATAAAGTAATTTAAGGTTCTTCTTCTTGTTAAAGTAGGTCAATGTCAAAGATGTTGTCAAGCAGATGAAAAAGAGAAACATATCTTCTTTGATTGTGTCAATGCACAATAAGTATGGAAAACATTTGGAATCTCCATTCTAACGATCAATAGTTCTGCCGCAACTATTGTAGAAAAAAATAGAAGCTTGTATCATGTGTAGTTCATCTACAAGATTGACCCATCTGAAAGATCAACCTATTTGGATTCTATGGAGATTACGGAAGAGTAGGAATTTGCTAATTTTCCAGCATAAATTACCACATTGTATGCAAACACTACAACAACTCAAGCAAATGCCAAGGAATGCAATGAGACCACGCGTAATATGGTAAAATCTAATGGGAATTCAATCCATTCACAACACCACGGTAAGACTTGGTCTCATTCTCTAGAAGGATTGTAAAACTATAATGTCGATGGATCAATCACCAATCAAAAGAATCCAGGGAAGGCTAGTTGGATAATGAGGAATTCAAATGGTTTATATTGCGGAGCAGGACGAGGACGAGGACGAGGAAAGAAACTAAAAACTGCATTACAAAGAGAATTACGAGCATTAATTATGGCAATGCAACAATGTTGGATTTAAGGTCACCGACAAATTATCTTTAAAGGGCATTGCAATAAAGCTCTTGATATACTTAGTCACAAAATACTTTTTTCGATTGTTATAATTGGAATAGAGAAATCACATGGTGGTCGAGCAAGTTTAATGACATCCAACTCCGATGGATAGGTCGCGAAGCTAATAGAGTGGCAGATAACTTGGCATGAGATCAGACTACTGATAAGCAACAATATTGTTTTCATTATTATGTCCCTTCTATTGTAAATGATGAAATAAATACTGATTAATGGTAACCAAACTGGTCATCTTTTACAAATTAACAAAAGTTATGATGTATATAAAAAGAAGATCTTATGATTGATTTCGACAATCTTTATAAAGGAAAATCCAACGTGTCTAGATTAAAGCCAATTGTCTGAAACCCTCAGACAACTGGTGACAATTCTTTGCACCTTAATCAAATAGAGACCGCCCGACATGGAAAGTATTTCCCACACTTGGGCCTTGAAATCTCAATCAAGACTAGTTAACCTTCATAAGTCTACAAGTAAACCTCCGCGTTACAATTATAACGAATACATAATAACAATTCAAACTTGTTTCACACTATTAATAATAGTGTGTTCAAAGCCGCATGTTAAAGTAAGTTTTTTTTTCCTCTCGAACGTCAAACTTTGTCTTTCGTATCCAATATGAACTATTGGTGTTCAAGGTTGCATTAGGATCTCCCACACACACAAAGCAAAGCAAAGATTGACTAGATATCTACTCAATATAGAATGCCATATATATATATATATATATATATATATATATATATATATGTGTGTGTGTGTGTGTTCCTTGGAAACTAATGTTGTAGGCCATTTTTCAAATATAAAATAAACCTCCAATTCACCTAAAATATCCATTTAGTTCAGTTATTATTTTGGAAAAGTTAACCCTAATAGAACAACTATAAAATAAAACGAGTAGTAATTAGGAAATAGCAGTTATATATATGTACATTCAAAAGATTAAAAACAACAATCAAAATATTAAATAGATTATAACAAGAAAAGACAAGTTTATTCAGATCACAAACAGTACAATACAAACATATATAAATCCGATAATAGAAAGCTGCTTCCGGTAACTAACATGTAGAAATGCATGGAACAACCGATATTGTCCCGGAACGGAGGCGGCCGAAGTCTGTCAACGCCGTCTAGCAGCTGTTTCACGCTGGCAGTTGAAGAAAACAGCTGCAACGGGGAGGCCGAGATCGTTCTCATGTGCAAACATTCGAGTGTTGAATTGGTCTCTGTAAGACGGCACAGAAACCACACTTCCCCTACGGTTCTGCTTGAAAAGCAAATACACAAATCGGTGGATCCCTATGTTTGGCCGAGGCATCTCGTACGCTACTATTTCCTTTCCTGTGTGTATTTCTTATATTAAAATCAGTTGACATGTATCTAACTAACTCTTTTTGTCGTCTATATATTACACATATACGTTTCAATAACATGAAGATGACATACACAACTAATAAGAGTGCATAGTTATATATTTAGTTATTTGTATATTTTGAGAAAGTATTTACTTGAATCTTAACATTCATTCCCCCGCCCCCTCCCCTAAAAACAACACTAGCGCTCAACATTAAAACAAAATATTAGGTTAGAAAACAGGATCATATATGAAACTAGTAACGAATGCATCGTTATATGCTATGCCATTTGTTTGATTTTCTTTTGATATATGACTTACCAAATGTCACGTCGGTTGTCCCTGGGATATCCGTTACAATCCTGCAATTGGTCATGGCAAAAACTTTTATATATATATATATATATATGCATAAAATCACATTGTTTTTAACAAAAACTGAAATGAACAAATTTTACCAGTGCAAGTGCTCCCTCAGATAAGGATCACTAGGTCCAGGAACATCAGGATCAGTCATGACCTGTTTGAAATATTCGACAATCATGAATAAATAAACATCCTATATATATAATAACACATGTGTTTGCAAAGAAAAATACGCCGTCTGTTTCTTGACATTGATATAAAGTAAATTACCGAGGAATGGAAACTAAATATGAAAACTAGAATTTCATAAAAAGATTTTTTTGTGTACCACTTTTGAATATATCATCGAGAAAATATCTATCAAAAATAATAAATACTCGACCATAATATTCTTCATAAAAATTAAAGAAATAAATTTTACTTTTCAGATTTTCTAAGATAGACGAATAGTCGATTTTGATTTAGAGAAATTTATTTCAAACAAGTTAAGAATAGTATTGACAGTTTGTATGTTAACTAGTGATGTTTACCAAAAAAAAAGAGAGCAGCGGTAATTTCACAAAGTATACCTAGTTTTTTTCTTTTGTATTTTTGCAAATCCCCCAAAATATAACTTACTACATCTCATATATTTATCTCTTTACAAAACCTAGAGAGGAGACAAAGGTTTATGCATTATATGAAGAGCAAGAAAAGGAGAAAGTTATATTAAGAAAACAAATCAGCTAAGCCATATTTTGTGTATAATATCATATATATGTGATAAGTCTATGCCTACCAGAGTGAAGAATGATCTCATGTCACCTCCATGAACTTCAACCTTAGGTTTGTTTGTAACCACGGAAGGGAAAAGTTCATGGCCATTGTAGACTTGCTTGTCGGAGTTATAGGTCACTGTCATTTTCACTGCCTGCAAACAGTTGTCCACAACATCTCCAATCACTCTCCCAACCATAAGCGGGTCTGAAGAAATTCGGGCCATCTCGATTGCTTCTTTAAGAGTTCAGATGAAGAAACAATAATAAGTTTGAAAGATTAAAAAACGTTTTGATGTTCGATAGATTGTGGGTATGTGTTTGACAAGCTTGGGCTTGCTTTGGGGGATCGGATTTGTTAATGTTTATTTAATGAGGTTATAAAGTCAGAACAACACGTATTTATAGGATGTAAGAGAATAACTGGCCATAGTGAACTTGATTTGACGTTTAGATCCAAGCAACTTTGAGATGTGTGAGTTGGCCTTTTACAAGGAACTTTATTTTTACACCTTTTTAATCTAATAGACGTCCTCCGCTAAAAATCTGAGTAAAATTGTAGGCGTTTCAGATTATTGAACTTTTATTTTTTTTGCCACAAGAAATTACTTGTATATGTGTTACATCAGCAAGGTAATTGATACTCTCTTTTTGTGAGGAGGCTAGTATTCACAAGAAAAAGATAAATTTGTATTCCAAATCTAAGATGTTACTGGAAATCTATATGAGTGGAAAAGAAAAAGAAAAGAAAAACTCGTAGCCAAGTGATTACGTACGTTTCTAATAATCATATGTTATTATGAGAGTATGTGATTCGGTCATTTTCTTCTCTAGCCATTATTTAAACAGAAGTCGAATGTATCAAGTGGTGGCACTGGGAATTTAGCTTTTTCTTTTTCTTTTTTCTTTAATCTTAATTTTATATTTAGTAGGTTCTTCTTTATATTTATTTAAGAAAATGTCCCCATACGTAGTCGAACTATCTGCTATATATGGGAAAATTGATTTTTTTTTTGGCTAACAAGAAAATGGATTCTTGATTTCAATGGATGTTTTAACAAGAATAAGTATTTTACATTTTTTATAAATTATTTAAAGATACTTTTTTAGAAAATAATATTATTGAATGTGTCATCTTCTTATAACAAACAATTGTTCTATTACCCAAATTTAAAGTTGTCTAGGTGAATATACCAAAATAGAATAACGAATGAACAACAACTCTTTATGAAAAAACTCGTAGTTAGAGTTGAAGCAAGAAGTGCACCCGCCTCAAGGACCACCTAAATTATATTTTTTAATAGAGTTAATTAGCATTTATGTTCCCCACGCTAAGTGTAATTAGCTCATTACACCCAACCATTAGAAAGGGAAAATAGTGACCATTTCACTCCTATTCCCCTACAAACCCTTGCTGATTAGCATTACTGTGCTTCTCCAGTTCTTGTCGGTTTTACATACAAGCTATCTTCCTCTATTGTTTTCTTTTAAATATCCGTTGGTCGAAGGAAATGGGTTTGCATCAGAAACTACTTTACGGTTTCCATTAACTGTTAAACTTTTGGACGGTTTCCAATAATAAAGAACTCACCCGTTTATCTTTTAATTTCAAAACGAAATCAAATAGTTTTTCCTAAATCGCTATGGATATTCCAAACTTTCCTCCTTGATTTTTTGCCGCCGGTGAAGAACTCACCGGTGAAAGAGTAAACTCATATCACAAAATCAAACACACCGAAGCCATCATTGAAGCCCTTTAGCCCGAAGAAATCGATTTCTTCAAGAAGTCTTCATTTGCCAAGGAATTATTCCTTGAAGAAAACCCTTTTTCTCAAGTGATTTCGGTCACTTCATTATAGTTAGGAGGTTGAAGACAACCAAGAAATACGAGATCTGGATTCTATTTGCTGGGACTCCTATCTGACTTTCTTTAAGAGAGTTTGCAATAGTAACCGGGTTAAATTGTGGAAAACTACCACACCTTACCCGCTCTAGGAAGAAGAATCCGCTGAAGGAGAAGTTTTACTAGAATGAATTGTTTGGCTCCCTCAAATCGTGAACCATCAAAATGGTGACTGATATGCTGAAGAATAATAAAGTTGGGGACATAGAAAGGAGGATCAAGTATGCTTGTCTTGCGATTACTTCGTCGGTTTTGTTACCATCTTCACATTTTCTGAAAATCGTACCCGAGCATGTGGAGTTGATACAAGATCTTGATGAATTCATGGCATACCCCTGGGGCCGCGTATTTTTCCAATTCTTGATGTCCACGCTCATGAAAAAAGATGTTGTTGCTTTGACTCAAGATTCATTTGCAATTAGGGGATATGTGGATGCTATTTAAACGGCTATGGTGGCTGCTGTCCCGGACCTGAAAGAGGAGATCACACCATTTGAGAAGGTTGTCGTTGAAGAATCAGAAAGTGATGAAGACATTGCGGTGGAGGAAGCGGTGATGGCGGGAAGTGCTAACGCGGAGAAGACCTCTGCCGCTGCCAAATTTGTCATAGTCCCTGGACATGCGAAGTCAATGGACACCAATTGCAAGGTACATATCTAATGCTTATCTTAGTTAACGTTTAGGTTTGCAACGTAACTCCATGTCTAATTGTTAACCGGAAATAAATCCGCTACTTAATTAGTTAGCACATAACTAGCAAAATATTTACAGAGTCGAATTCTGTTTAATTTGTTTCGCAGGTCGAGTTTCCCTCAATACCACCTGACTCTAATGAGGAGTGGGGCTTGGAGAATAATTTTTCTTGGGAAGATGAGTCGGAGGATCCTAGATTGGAGGTAATGGTTGATCTAATAAGTCAAGGATTCACCTTTTAGAAGGAAATGTTCAAAGGTGGGATGACAACCGCGGACATTGCACGTTTATGGCTTGACAAACTGAAAGATAAGGACGCCTGAGAGAATCCTGATAAAGATATCGTTGGTGACACAAACGATGCTGAAACTTCTGACCAGATATCACACACTTCAATTGCCAATATTGTTGTTGGGCAAATTAAACAGGATGTCAAAGAAATGATGGAAAAGATGGTCGGGGGTTTTGATGCACAAATCCAGTCATCAATGCAGGGTATTGAAGACAGGATTAAAGACTTCATGTCCGGCCATATCACGAAGATGCAAGAAGCTGTAATCAAAGCCATAGTTGATTACCTAGATAAACCAACCACACCTGACCCTATAAGTGAAGAGCAGGCGGTTGAGGCGACTGATAGCCAAGGGACGCAGGGTGGACATTCCCCTGCCCCGACACCATCCATCCCCTATCCTAGTGTTAGCCAACCAGGATCCCATCCCGGTGGCATTGATGGTGCGATTCGTGATGTTATCATCGATATTAACGTCCAACATGGACAATAACCGGTAATCCTGTTATTAATCACATCGAGTACACTGTAATATTTCATCTTACTTGCTGCTGTATCATGCCCCAATAATCAGGCGGTTTTGGCTGAGCATACGTCGCAAGATCCCGGGGATGACACAAATCTAGTCCCGATCAATCAACCTGCTCAGGTTCAATTCTAAACACTGCGTGCAATTAGTTATCAGAAGTGATAATTGCTAATTAGACCAGTCAATGCTATAACTATTGTTAATCCTTAAAAATCTTTGTAGGTGTCATCAGCGACTGTAACAAATAGCGCCAATGTTAACGAGCGACCCGATGGTGCTACATCTCCTAGTCACGGCAGGTCACCCGCCCCTAATCCCCATGCATCCACATCGATGGTGGTAATTGTTATGTGACAAACATTTTTGCTTCAGCTAATAGTGTTGTTAACACATTTACCTCCAAGTTTTGTTTATATCTATTTGATATTTCATTCCGCATTTTGTGCCTCCGTCGTTCTCTCTCGGTTTCACTCAGCCTGAAAATGTGCTACCATTAGTAAATACCCAACCGATTAAGTATGTACTTTCATATGACCTCAACATCGCTGACAACGCTGAGACTCGTAAAAGCAAACGAGTCAGGGTGCTTCCTTCTACCTACCAAGACTTCCAATGCGACCCAAAAGTGGGAATTGGGTTCACACTCATGCCTAATTTGGACCAAACTTCCAAAGAAACGGGTCATGCGATACTTAGGAAGGGGTAAGTCTAACCGGGTAATTGACAGATAACATTATTATTACAGAATAAACAAAGTGATAACAACTAACTATGATTATTACTTTTCCAGGCTTGTCAAAATTAGTGGTGTGTCCGCGGTCGCGCCGATGGAGTTTCTGGACATAGCAAATCGTTCCCAACAAATGTCCCCCATGGTTTGACAATTAAATTAACTAAATTTATGAACAATGTCTTTCAATCTTATTCTAAACCATCTCTGCAATGTAGTTGATGGATTCCCTTATGTGATTCTTGGCATCTGAGCACCTACCTAGCGTGAAGACTGTGTGCATATACGATACATCCCTACCAGAAACAGTCAAGCAACATCATTCTAGATTTGTTAAAAATGCTGTGAAAGATAGAACGAGGCTAAAATACCAAGAGGAAGTCATCAACGGCCTGAAAGACCGCATTTCAGAGCGTTTATACTTTTCCTTCAACATCGACAAGCAGCACGAGGTTGCTATTTGCGCTGATACGAAGGCTGCTTCAACCAGTGTTTTGGACTGCAATGTGGCACTCAAGAGCGATAGTTTTAATGAAGAAGGAACTTAATCCCATTACGAGCATGATCCGTACCTCATCAGGCCCAAAACTGTGGAGTCCAGCAATCCCGTCTACAAGCCTTTTTCCTTATCTAGGTGCAAATGTATTCCACAAACACATTCACCCGCAGATGCGGCGGTTATGTCTGTTCTCCTCATTGATGCCCACACCTCGGTTGGAATTGACGATTGCAAAGCCTTAACCAATAGGCTACTCCCTGATGCTTCGAAAGAACTTGCTATCAAGTTTTACAAATTCTTGCTGGATGCAGCGAAGAAGATCTCATCTGGTTGATTGTTTTTATTGTCCCCTCTTTATTGTAACTCCTTTGCACTGCCCGAACCTTAATTTGTTGCATTCACGTTATCAATCAACTCTATCATTAGGCGAAACTATTGTTTATACATGCTAACTTATCTATTTTGCGAGGACTGCGTACTGTAATGATTATCACAACCATCTAACTAAATACTCTGATGATTTCCTGTTAACTTAGTGAATACCCGACAATTAATACATCTATTAAACAATATCCGAGTTATTTCATTAACAGAGAGCAATCTTATTCTTTTTCATTGTTGTACTTACATAGTTGTCAACAAATGAACACCTTAGGGGAACTTCTTCATATATTAAACAACAAAATAAGGCCGCCCAGATCTGACCTACAAAAGACCAACCCTTCCTCCGCATTGCGTCTTCTACTACATAATAGATTGGTGATTCGATAGACATTTTGCAGGTTGCGCGGTTGTGATATTTCCTGTCACACCTGCTACAAGTCCTGCTCTTCTTGAACACACCTTTACTCTTGCATTTTTGAATTTAACAGTTACCATAATAGTTAGGGGAAAACCAGTTAGTTAACTGAAACGTATATATGAAAATTATTAAGGATATAGATATAGATAAGGAAAGTGTTGTAATGTCAATATCACTAACCTAGACACACATTGTAATCATCCTATATATTGTACTCTGATCCTCTCTAATAAGACAGATTCCACATTCTATATGGTATCAGAGCCGTCGCTCCTAAAAACCTAAATTTTTTTTTTCTTTCTCACGCCACCATGTCTTCTTCAAACAAATCCTTCCCTGCAACCATCACCGAAACCATTAACACAAACCAAACCAACCAGACTCTTCTTAATATCAACATGTCTAACGTCTCAAAACTCACACCCACCAATTACCTCATGTGGAGTCTCCAAGTTCATGCTCTACTTGATGGATATGGCCTTGTTGGTCATCTTGATGGATCGACAGTAGCTCCCACTCCTGATGTTACCGTCGCTGGTGAAACTTCCCCAAATCCAGATCACATCATCTGGAAGAGACAAGATCGTTTGATCTACAGTGCACTACTTGGTGCAATCACACTGCCTCTGCAACCACTGGTCTCTCGAGCCGCTTCTGCTGCCCAAGTATGGGACACTTTGGCATCCACATATGCTAAACCAAGTCGTGCACACATCAAGAACCTGCGTCATCAACTTAAGTACTGGAAGAAAGATAACAAGACTATTGATGTCTATGTTCAAGGTATTACCACCCGACTGGATCAATTGGCCATCCTTGGGAAGCCAATGGATCATGAAGATCAAGTTGATGCGCTCTTGGAAGGTCTGCCTGACGAATATAAACAGGTTGTCGACCAGATTGAAGGCCGTGAAGTCGCTCCTTCAATCACTGAAATTCATGAAAAGCTGCTCCATCATGAAGCTAAACTTCAATCCTCTTCTCTGGCGACACCATCCCTTTTTCCTGTCTCCGCGAATCTGGTGCACAACAAGAATCAGCCCACCTATCCGAACCATAACAAAAACAAGCAAAACAACAATCACTATCCCTCTCAAGCCAGGCCGAACAACAACAACACCAACATGAACTGGCAGCAACAGTCTCGTGGTCCAAGACCATATCTTGGTAAGTGTCAGATATGTGGTACGCAGGGACATGGAGCCAAACGATGTCCTCAACTCCAGAGCTTCCAAGCAGCTTCCCAGCAGACACCTTTCACGCCATGGCAGCCTCGCGCTAACGTGGCTGCTGCAGCTCCATACACGGCCAACAATTGGTTGCTAGATAGTGGTGCAACTCACCACATAACTTCCGACCTGCAGAACCTGTCATTACATCAACCGTATGAAGGAGGTGAGACTGTGGTGATTGCCGATGGAACAAATCAGTCTATTACACATACGGGTTTATCTTCCCTACCTTCTCCAACCAAATCTATTACATTACATGATGTTTTGTGTGTTCCTAATATACACAAGAATCTGATTTCTGTGTATCGTTTATGTAACACTAATCATGTATCGGTGGAATTCTTTCCCTCATTCTTTCAGGTGAAGGATCTGAGCACGGGGACCCGGTTAATCCAAGGCAACACTAGAGGACAGCTCTATGAGTGGCCGCAGGTTACCTCTACACCAATGGCGCTATTTACCTCTCCAACTTCTAAGGCTACAATGTTTTCTTGGCATTCACGTTTGGGTCATCCCTCTCTTTCAGTTCTAAACAAAACTATTTCTAAGTTTTCTCTTCCTATCTCTCAGTTTTCAAATAAGAGTTTGTCTTGCTCTGATTGCATGATTAATAAAAGTCATAAACTCTCTTTTTCTGATTCTAGTATAACCTCTACTAGACCTCTAGAGATCATTTTCACTGATGTCTGGTCATCACCGATTCTATCGACTGACAATTTCAAGTATTATCTTATTCTAGTCGATCATTACACTCGGTATTCTTGGCTCTACCCACTTAAACAAAAATCCCATGTCAAAGAAACATTTGTAGCCTACAAAGAGTTGGTTGAGAATCGGTTTCAATCTCGCATTGGGACGCTATTTTCAGACAATGGTGGAGAGTTTATAGCATTAAGATCATACCTTCAGCAAAATGGGATCTCACATCTCACTTCTCCTCCGCATACACCAGAACACAATGGTGTTGCCGAGAGGAAGCACAGACATGTTGTGGAAACTGGTTTGACCCTGCTGTCTCACGCATCCATGCCCAAGGAGTATTGGCCGTTTGCCTTCGCAGCTGCCATTTTCTTGATCAACCGCTTACCGACACCAAATCTTCAGTTTCAATCACCATACGAGAAGCTTTTTCAGAAACCACCAAACTACAACAGACTTCGTGTCTTCGGGTGCCTTTGCTTCCCATGGTTACGTCCCTACACAAAACACAAGTTGGAAGATCGATCGAAAGAATGTGTCTTTCTAGGATATTCAACGACTCAAAGCGCGTACCTGTGTGCTCATCTCCCCACTAGTCGTCTGTATACGTCGAGGCATGTAATTTTCCAAGAACAAGTATTCCCATTTGCGGCTCCATCATCTCGAAGATCGTCGATTACAGAGATGGAAAAACCTTCTGGGTCCTCATCTCCGGTTCAGGCAACTCCGATTCCGGTTCACCCACGCCATGCTACGACACCTTCAGCTCCCCCGTGCTCGGATCCTCACCATGCTTCCATCACGCCTTCGCCATCTGCCATTTCTCCACACCCGCAGGTATCGTCTTCTAACTCTGACGCTCATTTCTCTTCTCCCTCTCATTCTGAGCCCACTGCTCCATCTCAAAATGGGCCGCAACCCACGGCCCAGTCAAACCAACAAAACAATGAAACCCATCAACCCACCACCTCCAACACACACTCCATACCCACTCCGAGCCCAAACAATTCATCCAGTGAACCAGAAATACGAACTACCTCACACTCAAACACTGTAGCCAATCCTCAACCCGAATCAAATCAAAATCAGCAACCAAACCACCATCCTATGCAAACCCGGTCTAAAAACAAGATCATTAAACCAAACACTAAATTTCTCCTCACTGCTTCCTCTCTTCTCGAATCCAAAGAACCCAGAACCTTGGCGCAGGCCCTTCGCGATGAACGTTGGCGCAAAAGTATGTCCGCAGAATATGATGCTCAAATTCAGTACGGAACATGGGAATTGGTCCCACCAGATTCGTCACAAAACTTGGTCAGCTGTCGCTGGATTCACACAATCAAGTACAAGCCCAATGGAGACATCGATCGGTTTAAGTCACGACTGGTTGCAAGGGGAAACACTCAGCAATATGGGGTTGACTATGGCGAGACTTTCAGTCCGGTGATCAAAACTACAACGATAAGACTTGTACTTGACATCGCTGTTACACAAGGATGGCCGATTAAACAACTCGACGTCAACAACGCCTTCTTACAAGGGGAACTACACGAGGAGGTGTACATGACCCAACCTCCGGGATTTATTGATCGTGACAAACCTCATCATGTGTGTCGTCTCAAGAAACCCATCTACGGGCTTAAGCAGGCTCCTCGCGCCTGGTACATGGCTCTGAAAGAACATCTTCTTGACATGGGTTTTCAGAACTCCCTCTCCGACACATCTCTCTTCACACGTATCACAAGCTCCCAGTGTACCTACATATTGGTCTACGTTGATGACGTTGTTGTCACCGGTAATCAGCCACAAGTCATTGCCTCTGTTCTTCAATCCTTCGCTAAGCGCTTCTCTATCAAAGACCCAACCGACCTACATTACTTCCTGGGGATTGAAGTTAACAGAACATCTAAAGGATTGCATCTTATGCAACACAGATATATTTTGGATCTCCTTGCCAAGACACATATGCTTGATGCAAAACCTGTTTCGACTCCAATGGAGACTACGCTCAAGCTAACACTTCTTACCGGCACTGCTCTACCTGATGCGTCTCAGTACCGGTCCATAGTAGGGAGTCTTCAGTATCTATCTTTCACACGACCGGACATTTCTTTTGCGGTTAATCGACTCTCGCAGTTCATGCATCGTCCCACAGATATGCATTGGCTGGCTGCAAAGAGAGTTCTCCGGTATTTGGCGGGCACTGTCAGTCATGGGATACACATGAAGGTCGGCTCTTCTCTCACCTTACATGCCTTCACCGACGCAGATTGGGCAGGGGACAGGGACGATTATGTTTCCACCAATGCATATGTCATTTACCTTGGTTCTACGCCTGTGTCTTGGTCGTCGAAGAAGCAAAATGGAGTTGCGAGATCGTCAACTGAAGCTGAATACAGGGCTGTGGCAAACACGGCGTCAGAGGTGCGATGGATATGTTCCTTACTTCATGAGCTTGGTATACGGATCCCCATCACACCTGTCATTTATTGTGATAATGTTGGTGCTACGTACTTATGTGCGAACCCTGTCTTCCACTCAAGGATGAAGCACATAGCCATCGATTATCACTTCATCCGCAACATGATTCAACTAGGGATTGTCCGGGTCACTCATGTCTCTACCAAAGACCAGTTGGCTGATGCTCTTACAAAACCACTCTCTCGTCAACAGTTCGCCACTGCGATATCCAAGATTGGAGTAACAAGATTACCTCCATCTTGAGGGGGCGTATTAAGGATATAGATATAGATAAGGAAAGGGTTGTAATGTCAATATCACTAACCTAGACACACATTGTAATCATCCTATATATTGTACTCTGATCCTCTATAATAAGACAGATTCCACATTCTATAAAAATTACTCACCCTTATCTCTCCAGCTGATGGAATGTGAGTTTTACGGGGACGACCAGGAGGTCGGCATGTGATCGGGGGAAGGAGCTTTATTCTGGCTCCCTCTGAAGTCACTTTGGTGAAGTCGACAATATCAATACTACCAAAGTAAGCCAATCCCCAGTTGATGTTATTGAATTCTGGTGCAACCATTTCCTCAACACTATGGTCTGAGTTAACTTAAGCCGCAACGGCGTGAGTACATGGGATTTCCAATGCATCAAATTCCTTGCAAGAAAACTTCCTATGTGCCAACTTAATCCGATGATATAATCCGCTCTCGTCTTTGCCTCATACTCCACATTAATAATATGCCTAATATCATAACCAGTTGATATAGCGAAGTTACGAGACAATGTTGCTGCTACTTTAGGAGTTAGCATGCTAACAATAGATGTTGCAGCAGACTGTCTACTCGAGAACCATTCCATTACCTTCTCTCCGATGAACTCAATCAGTGCCACTATAGGATATGCCTTAGCAGCGGTGAGAACAGAGTTGAGAGACTCAGCTAAGTTGCTTGTCATGACGTTGTACCTTGCACCCTTGAAATGAGACCTAGCCCAGTGTTCCAAACCAACCCTTATCAAGTAATCAGAACATGCCCCATCAATCTGCTTTATCTCGTAGAAATGGAAGTGGAAGTCCTCCAAACGGAAGCTCGTGCAGCCCTGGAGATTAAATAGAGTATATGCTTCTTCTTGAATATGGTTTGGACGTTTCGCTGTAGGTGAAGTAGACATGCGCAATGCTGCGCCATTGGATACACCTGTCAGTGAAGTAGACATGTTGTAATTGATCGCCACGAACATACATTTTTCTTTGATATCATGAAACAATGAAGTAACATCTAACATTACCGATAACCATTAACATAGTAGTGGCCTCCTCAAGCAACGAAATAACAATTAACATTAACGATAACCGCTAACACAGTTGGTAGGTATGAAACTTAAACTCTAATATTGTTCGATTATGACTGCAGTTCTTATTTTTTACCTTTCTAATCGCGGAGTAGATAGATGTGTGACGGTCTATGACGAACACCAGTTCCTCGGTGTCCGGAATGACACACTTCAACTTGTTGAAGAACCAAGTCCATGCTTGGTCATTCTCGTTGTCCACAATAGCAAAACCAAGTGGATAGATCTGGTAGTTTCCATCTTGGAAACAGCCCGTGAGGAGGCAGCCAGAAAATCTTCCTTTTAGGTGCGTTATGTCCAAGATTATTACTTTCCTCATGTAAGGGTAACCTTGAATGCTTGCTCCGAAAGAAATGAAGAGATATTTGAATATCTATGCTCCATCCGATGCGGGCGAGGTCTCCAATTCGACTATTGACCCATGGTTCATGCCTCTCAACTGCTCCAAGTATGAAGGTAGGGAGAGATACGACCTTTCAGCATTTCCGGCTTATTGGTGTATAGCTGATTCTCTAGCCCTCCATGCTTTCCAATACAAGATAGGCACTCGATGGTCGTTTCTCATCATATCTCTTAGGCTACTTGGGCGTGGCCCACACCCACCCACTCCACTATATCGTCCTCTCATCATTTTCCCGATGATAGTGGAAGTTGCATGGTTACAAAATCCCCAACGTTCATCCATCGTGCAGTTGTGGATGTTTACCATGGTTTTGATCACAAACCTTGGGCTCCCTCCAATCTGGGTTGAATACACTCTCCAACCACACACAACACTAATGCATTCCAGAAGCATTTTGCCAGGTTCTGACTTCCTCAGCAAGAATTTGAATTTGTTTGCAATGGCGAAGATGGCCATATGCATCTTGAATGTCTCCTTGTTGTCGAATACTTGGCCGACGTATAACTGATCTTGGTGTCTCATATCAATGCCACCTGCAATAAATATTCCCCAAAATCAATGAATTGAATATTTTCTAAATATTAATACCTAATGACAACATACAATGTTATTTTGTGGTTAGATGTTAAAAAATCACCGAGTATATTATCCTCACTAGGACCTCCTTCGGTATTGTTGACCCTTCCAGTGTAAGCAACCCTAGTCAAAGCTGTATTCCGGCCATCCAAGACTAGTCTCTGAAGGAGCCTCCCTCCTTCACGCTCCAACCCACAACTGTTGCCAGCCAACCCTATTGGTGTTTGGTTATCTTTATTCGTTCCTGCAAATTTATTTGTTAACGGCTACAATAAATTGTTTTTCCTAGAAAAGATGTTTAAGGGGAGATTATTTGAATGTCAAATCTGATTTCTTTTGTTTTTCCCTACCAACTAGTAAAGGTAATGTCCCGTCCCCTCCCCCGACCATTTGTTTCGTAGAGGACCTGTCGCAATCCCAACCATCTTTTGCATCACATACTCCAATACCATCTATACCTATGCCCTTGCCCTTTCTCCCCCCCAGTGACTGACGTTTTTGCATGCTCGCCTTTACACAACATAAATCCATATATTTCAGTACTTATAAGAAGTTACAACATTTTTTCCGAGTAGTATTACCTGATAAGAGGCGGTCGCCACTTTCTCCTTCCGATTCCATGAGTTCATCTTCAATCGCATTTGGTTCCTGGGAACTCATATCGAACTCTTTGTTAAGATATCTGATCACGCCCCCATCTCTTTCTTCCGCCCTCATAACCTTACTTGATAAGACGATAGTTACTGATACCCGCTGTTGTTCCTGATACAAATGATGTTACAAACCAACAATTGTGTTAACTGTTACTTTATACATTAGATGGTTCTCTTATAATTACTATAATTCCCAAATAATCTTACCAAGGATAATATCCGGATTACCGCCCAATTCCGGTACTACATGTTCCTCCACCCATGTATCAGTCGCTCTGTAACCTTTGGCCCCCAAATTGACACCTTCCTCCACCACCTTTCATTTTCCCTTGTCAGCTACAATCCCGCCTACACCCCCATGCATGCAAAGCATACATGTTAGCCGTTAACATCATATATAGATTATAACGGACAAATAATAGACAATATTGTGCATGTTAGCCGTTAATAATGTATGTAGCGGTTAATATAAATTATAACCGCCAAATAATAGACTATATTGTGCATATTATTAGTTAACATTGTATGTTGCGGATACGCATGAACTTGAGGCCCGGGGTTAACATATCTCCCAATATGATCATACAACCCCCGGATGAGGTATCGTCTGCCCATGCTCCCAATGAAGTTGAATATTTTGAAGACTCAGAACTACTTCCACTGAGGACGTAAGAACAACCCTCGAAGTTCTTTTTAAGTCTCTCTGAGGCTCTCTCAAGTTCATTCATCTACCCCGGCGAGCATATCTTCATCAGCATTTCCTCGTTGGCTAGTAAGAGCCTCCTCGTTTTCAAACCTGTGTGTCCTTGACATACTCAATTATTAGCAACTCGCAACCTATAATAAATAGTCGTATAGTTGTTTATAAATATAGACCACCTCTCCAAGGTATAGATTTTGGTGGAGGGCCTGAGTCCATATCTGGGTCGAATCCCTCCTCTTCTGCGTGCTGTCTTCTGTATTGGTCGAAGGCCGCCTCGCCGAACGTCACGCACAGTTCCACCCACACGCAGTTTAGCCTCACTACCATGAATAAATTTATGTCGTTGTCATCTCTGATCTCAAATGGTGGTGTTGTGTACTCGCCTGGTTCCTTCATCCAAACACGCAACTCATACGTCAGCAGCAGAGGCTCTGTAGGTAGCAATATTTGCTCCAACTTGTATTTCTCTCTAACCCCCTCAATAACCGACTCATAACTCTTGTTCTCTCTAAACACAACATCATATTTCACCATTGTATGATTTGCGTTAAAACGCCATTTAGTCGGCCCTCCTCGCTCCCAATCGCCAAGAACCAATCGAACGAGTAGCCCCATTTATGTTTCTTGAATACTGAAAACGATCTCTGACAATGGAGTTATTTCCTTCACAACTCTTACTCACAGTTTTCGTTTTCAATCTTCTTCCTCTCCAATTTTCTCGCCCTCTGTTAACCTCTCACTTGTTCTCTATTTCTAAAGATGACAAATACCGAAATCTTTAAGATTTTCCCTTTACGTTTTTGATGCCGTCCCACATTGGACACAGTAACCGGAGGAAACATGTGGACGAAATGAGCTGTAGCTGTGAGCTACCTAAGTTAACAGTAACCTACGACATCATGCAATTGAATCTTCTTGTGTCAGAAAATTCGGCTTCTTGCAGTAAGTTGCAGGCACGAGAGAAGGGTAAATTGGTCATCATCATTACCAAATTTTAGACGATGGGCCTCTATTGTCACGTCGTGGGCAAACTTCTAGTTTGGGCTTTGATAAGGGATATTGAGCTAATTCACCCCTTTTAATAACATTAGGGGCTTTTTATCTATAAAAAATCCATTTTTGGTATTTGTAGCGTTAAATTTCGATAAATTTTCTTTAAAATACAGTAATCTCAGATTTAAAAAATTTAAGTGCATATAAAATAATAAATATAACTAATTTTTTTAAAAAGTATTATTTTAACGTTATTTTTAATAATAACATTAAAATTAATTATAGGTCCAAAAATAATTGTGACCAAGGGTCCCTCTTTGAATTAAGCTAGCTCTGCTCGCAGTCCTAGCTAAAGAATCTGAAATTTTATCTCGTGCTCTTAGGATGTGAGAGATCTTGAATTCCATGAAATATATTTGTAGAGTCTTTTATCGCCTGCAATTTTGTTGCAAAACTTGGTCATGCATGAGGCTCATGTATCATCTCGATCAGATCCTTGGAATCTGTCTCAAAGCTCTGATATGTTGAATGTTGGAGAATACTCTTCATTGTCCATCGTAGTGCTTCTATTTCATTATGCAAGGCAGCCTCTCTTCCTCTAAAGTTCTGCGTCCCCATAAGTTGAATCTTCCCTAAGTTATCCATCCAAACTCATCTGCATCCACTGAACTAAACTGTGGAGGTCCATGAGCCATGCACCATGCATATGTTACCCAAACTTAAGACTTGTGGTTCTTCAATAATTTATTCTTGTGAAGGTGTGTTTACCATCTCATTTTCATTGAACCAAGTTTGACATTCACTTTTCGCATATCGGACTAACTCCAAAGGATTTCCCTATAGAGTTTTTCATTTGGAGCCTTCTAAATATACCAAATTATCCATGGGTAAGGATCTCTGTCTAATTCTGGTCTGACAATTCTATTCTTTCTTCATAAAATGTAATCCACATTGACATAAATACTCGAGAGCGGAAAGATGTTAGGGCTAGATGGTGTTGCTGCCAGAAACTATGCATGTAAAGCTGATGGACTATTGAAGATGGGATGAGTAACATTTTTTTTGGGTTCGCCATATCTTGGAAAATAATTATTCGATCGCAGATTACAACGTATTAGATTCCTTGTTACTGCCATATGTTATGTTATCAATTGCCAAATAAGATGATATATTTTCTGAGGTGTCTTTATTTTTTCCAAGCAAAAGCTTAAAATTTCGTTATATTAGACTCCAGGACTTCTATCTCTTCATAATTTCTCAATAAGTTACGTGCTACCCAGTATCCAAATTTAACCAAGTATTGGCTGTTCTTTGTGTACTTCCAACATTAGGTATCATGGCGATGAGTTGAGCTTATTGCCAAAATTCAAATGAGAGGTATGTCCTCGTGGACAACATAATTTTCCAGTAATCCAACATCCCATTCCTTTGATTCTCCATTAATGAGATCGATGACTCTCATTCTCGGGTTCATCCCTGGAGCAGAAGGTTGAGCCGGCCTTGCTGGTGGTGTGGGGATCAAAGGGTCCTCCCACACATTAATCTAATATCCTGAATGGATTTTATGTCTAATTCCCAATAACAATAGTTTATGTGCTGCTAAAATACTAGTCCACACATAGGATGAAATATTTACTGATCATATTCGCAAAGATAAACTCACTCGGTAATATTTTCCCCTCAAAACTCGTGCCACTAATGAATCAGGCTATTAGATTAGTCGCAACAGTTGGTTTGATCCACTAGTGAACTCATGGATCATACGAAAATCGATCCCGCCATCCTCTCTCAGTAAGCACAAATTTTCCCATTTTGCCTAGTGATTTTTTTCTCTTTAGAGGATTTGATATCCCCCAAAATTATGCAATGGCACTAGCAAAATTTTCACTTATCTCCAGCGGGAGAAAGAAGTTAGACATAACATATATTAGAAAGGTTAAACAAAATAGATTTGATTAAGACTATCTTTCTTTCTTTGGAAAGAAATCTACATGTCTATCCATTCAATTTGTTCAGTATTCCCCTTGAAGAATGTAAATAGCTTACACTTGGATTCGCTAATATCTTCAGGAGTTTCTGAATAGGATCTCATTCCCCTCTCATTCTAAATCCAAAGTGTATCTTTAATCCTAAGTTGAATGTGTCATTTATACAGGTACTATATTAACTATTAATACTAGATGCCATTTAGAAAGTCATACAACATGTTTAAAATTACTAAAATACTAATATTATACACCATTTTACTAAAATATAAATAGCCTATGGTATTTCTATTTGATGTTAAACTAACCGTTTCTAGGAAAAAACCCCAACATATTATAAACAAATGAATGATGTGTATTAATTAACTTGAAGATGGTTTGTACTAAAATGAAAAACCTTGTTATTTAAACATAATTTTTATACAAATTTAAATTCATTGTTATTAAACTTATTATTTGATAAACTATTTTAAAATATATGAATTTTAGAATTTTCGTACTCATTTTAGTGTGTTTTGGTAGACTTTCTTAGATAAAAAAACTAGTCATATAGTTTGTTTTGGTTAACGTATTATCACAGTTTGGAATGAGATTCTAGAATAGTTTAGTTAAATTTATAGTAATTTTTCATAAACTTAAAATCATCTAAAATTTATTTAAAATTTACATATTTTATATTGAATGCATCCCTTAAGTAATATTAAAAACCCTAACAATAGAAAAATTTATTCAGTTTAAGCAGATTTCAAATAAGTTTTATATTAAGGGAAGTAGAAAACAATTACATATTTTTATTCAAAAATTAAAATAGATAAAAAATCAATTATGTAGGATTCAAATCTATTAATATATCTTGAATCATGTAATAAATTGATAAACGTTGTATAAAGTAATAACAAATAGGGTTTTGTATTATCTACGAAAGATGTGTATAACTTTAGTTGTTTTATCCCTATTAATTCGAAATGAAATGAATGCATGGACATTATTTTGAACCAAGTATTACAAGTTACCCTGAACCAGTATAATTTGAGAATCTTTATATATATAATCCATGTATTTGTAAACATGCATCCATTTAAATCATTTTTTATATAGATGATTTTATTCTTAAATGGACTTTTTGACAAACAATTTATTTTGACAAAAATAGGGATAAACAATATTTAATTAGGTAAAAATAAATTTTAAAATGATTCAGAGATACTACATATAGTTAAAGTTCAGAAAACGTAATCATATAAATTGGTTATATCCAAAAGTTTTTACATGTATGTGAATTTTGTTATGGAGTTACTAAATTATTATATTATTTTTGAATGAATATAATTCAGAATAGTTTTAAATTAAATGAGCCATTGTTTGAAATGAAGCTGAACATTAGAGAGAAGCAATTCCTTCAAAAAACATTAGAGAGAGAAAATGTTTAGACCTCATCATCTGGTTGTAAACCAAGCTTGTAAGGAACCTTCAGTATTTTAATTTAATACATAATTTATATGCCGGTTGTCACTATTTTAATTTATTACAGAATTTATGTGTATGTTGTGACTAAGAAAATTTTTATTTACGTATTTTCATTTTATTTTAAGAAAATAATAAATTGTATTTTGTGTCGTCAAATATAGGGACTTAGCTGCTTTTGAGCTGCATACATGTCAAATTAATTGTTTTAAAATTGAAAAAAAATTGGTTTTCCTTATTAATTTAACAATTAGTATCGTAACAATATATTTTTATTCAAGTGATGGTAGCTTATTGATAAAAGATTTAAGGCAATATGTAACCCTATCAATTATGGGTCTGATTCCTACTAAGAAATTTTTTACTAATACTGGGTGAATTTAGGCTTTAATTTTGGTCCATACAATTTTAATGGTATTCTAGTAAAAACGATCTGATATTTTTGAATATTATTTAAAAACATTTCAGATTCGGATCAAAGAATATGATATTCAACTTACATTGTAGTGTTATATGTGTTACTTTGAAGTCGATTATATTAGTCAATTGAAGATATAAATTGAAAAATTCTTGAACATTTTTTTTGTCCAATTATCATTTTTGGATTAAATACATAGTATCGTATTTAAGAAAGGAAGATCAAGTTTTTTCTCCTATGACATATTTTTTGTATGTATAAAACATGATAAAAAATACTATCTAGAGATTTAACTATTTCATCAAGTTAAACATTTCAATTTTCAGCTTTGCATTAGTTGCTTACTAAGTCCTTTCTTAGCACTAAAGAGAATTTGTGCGTGTTATATATTTAAACCAATCGAACATATGAGTGGATGGGAAGTGGCTGTTTTATCAATATGGTCCTAAAAATTCCTTAATTCTTATCGACGCTATATATACATGTGTCTAGTTTCTTCAATTAACTAAGTATCCTAACCCAGATATATTTTTTTCTCCTAAACCCAGAGGCGAACACCTAACCATCAGATAAATTTTCGAAAAGAACCTTTTTATTCCAAGTGTTAGTGTCCACCATATATCACAGCTTTCGTTTATCAGTGTTTTCCTATGAAAGATTAAAGAAAGACGGACACTCAAGTGTCATTATTCTATATATTAATCTAAACGTCACTTTTGCAATAAGGGTAATAACAAAATTCAATATGTTCTAGAAAAGTGATAAACTTGAAGTGTAAGTTAAAGAAATATATTCTCTGTTAGGTGTGTGGATGTATTGTGAAGAATAAATACCAAAACAACTAATATTATTCTTTAGACTTACCATATTTGGAAAAATTAATGTTGGCGACCCACAACCAGAATGCGTTTCCCATACACAAAAGGCTGACAAAATGTGAAAGTCGCTTTAATCTCAGAGCATAAATATTCACTTCCTCTGTAACTCTTTTTTCTCGCTCTCTGTGTATAATTTCTTTCCTTTTCGATTTAAACTATGACATGGACTGACAAGATCTGGGTTTCCTCTTATAGAAACGCTTACATCTAACTGTCTTGAGATTACACGTTACAAGTGTGCTTTGCATGTGATCATGATAATATTCAATAATTTAGAGAAAATTACATATAGAAGAAATTTCTCATTTATCAATTTCACTTTAGGTCACAATGAGTTTGAGACACACTTTTTTAGTTGAAAAACTTGTATACCCTTTAAACTAGAAAGAAACAAGAAACTAAAAAAATCAGTAAATCGTAACCAAACCTAAATCAAAACAACGTGTTCCAACTCAAATGCTTGCTTTACCAAATCTCAAGCCCTTAATTTTGCTTAAAAATCTCATCGTCCTTCTTTGATGAATATTAAGAATCTAGTTTTTCAAATAATCCCCAGTTCAACCTGTTAATTTCACTTTTCTTCTCCATGAATATTTTAGGTTTGTATTTCTGAAACAAAGTTAGTGTCTTTATTCCTAGTGACCGCGATTAATTTGAAGAATTAGAGTTTGAATCTTTGTTCAATTTCAGATTTAACCATACTCCTCTTTGATTATAAAGTAAGTAACTTTCTTCAATTTTTTCAAAGTTAAAATCTGATTCCCAATATGAAACACTTGCTGAGATTTGAATTTTCCATTCATATGTGTGTTTTAGTTAAAATTGACTGCAAAGAGATCTATTTTAGAAACATGTTGAGCAAACAAAGGTTAGCTTCATTCCTTTTCTACAAAGAGCCCAATTTTGAAATTTTCAGGTCTCAATATCACTTCGTTCTTCGTATCAGAAAACTGAGATTAAAAAGTTGAAGACTTCCTCTTCGTATCAAAGATCTGAGAATAAAAACTCTAAAACTTTACATCTGGGTTCATTGATTTAAGTTTAGATCTTCCTACTCTTCCTCAACGAAAGAAATAAAGAGTTTGAGACTTCCTCTTCGTCCTCACTGTCGTTCGCCGTCTGAAGTCGATTATTGCAAACAAAAGGTAAAGTTCTTGGCTGTAATTAAAACACTTCTTTATTTATCATTTTTTGGTCTTCCACATCAAGAGTTCTGAATGGGACATCACCTCTTATACCTACCCTCCTTATCGTTCAATCTTAGAAAGACAAAAAAAAAGCAAATAGCTGAAAATTACAGTAAACCCTAAAGAAGGTAAACTATTTACGGGTTTTACTAAGTTTAACCGGAGGCAAAACTGAATTGAATTGAAATATGAACCCAAAAATCATAAATTAGACTTAACCGTTCCAATCCAACCCATCTCGATTTCCATTTAAACCCAAGTCTCTCCAATTTCCCCTTTTCATTTCCCCTCTCTCTATATCAACGGTTTCCCCCAAATTAAAAGTGAACCCTAGAACATCCCCACTTCGATTCCTTTGATTTGCCACCAAAAACCTGTGAGTCATGGTTGAAACTAGGCGGGGTAAGAGAAAGGATAGGCCTCCTCCAACGGATCCCCCCCCTCGAAAAAACCTCGAAGAAGGAGAAGAAGAACAACTCGAAGAAAAAGTCGAAGAAGAGAAAAGCGACGGAGGAGAAATCTTCGTTGGGACCGTGGGAGTTCCGGAGAAGAATGAAGTAGAAGAAGCGGCAAAGGATGTAGAAGATCGGGAGAAAGAGAAAGAAGAATCGGAAAAGGAGACAGAAGAAAGGGAAGATGAAAATCGAGACAAAGAAGAGAGGTCTAAAGAAGAAGAGAGGTCCAAAGAAGAGAAGGAAGAAGAAAGTGTAAACAAAGATGAAGAGGAAGAAGAAAATGGCGATGAAGAAGAGAACGGAGATGGGGATGAAGAAGTAGAGAATAGAGGTCAAAATGAAAATGAAAATGAAGAAGAAGGAGAGAAGGAATCCGAGAAGGAACACCCATTGGAAGAGGAATCATGAGATGTTGATGGTGATGGGGAAGAGAGACATGAATGGGTTCTCGGGCAAGGAGCGGAGGTAATTAGTGTCTAATGTGGAATTTGAATAGGGTTTAACTATAAGTAAAGTAGAAGTACATAGTGAAACAATGGTAAAACTAAATATACTAGGAAAGGATCAGATAACTTAGAAGAACAATGTTTTATTACTTGTATAACTGATGTAGAAACAAATGTAACTTGCAGGAATTAGAGGCGACCGTGGTAATCAAACCGTTGAGGATGTACTTCTATGAGACGGAGTACAAGAAACAAATAAAGATAGAGACCAAATGTTTCGTCAATGACGTTCTGTTGACGTTTGAGAAGCTGGACCCGCCGATGAGTGATATTGAGAGGAAGTGGTTTGAGGAGCATCCACAATTCTGTCACGTGTTCCACATGGAGAAGGAGTCAAACCACATGGTCCAAGGAATGTGGATGTTGCTATTGCGGACAGTGGATAGCCCGAAGAGGAAGGAAGTGTGGTTCATTGTGAATGGTGTTCCCATCCGCTATGGGCTGAGAGAACACGCTTTGATATCAGGTCTTAGCTGCCGCAACTATCCACTTGGCTATAAGGAGATTGGTGATAGAAAGTTTGTGAAGCGCCATTTTAAGAAGGAGAATCAATAAGGCTTGAGGATGTCAAAGCGAAGCTGTTGGCTATGGGAGAACACAGAGAGCGACTGAAGATGATGGTTTTGTTCTTTTTAGGAAGTGTTATCTGCGCGCAAACGAAAGTAGGAAAAGGCGCCAAAGATGTTTTGGAATTCTTCCAAAGAGCTGTGGACGATCTCGAGTTCTGCGAAGACTTTCCATGGGGGAGGTACTCGTTTGATTACATGCTTAAGGAGATATCCCACACCATGGATCATTTTGGAGGGATGGTTAAAGAGAAGACTTTATGGCCACTTCCAGGTTTTGTCTGCCACTGGAGGTAAGCAATTGAACATTATCACCTTACCATTCCTTAATATTATTGTGTTAAGTGTTTGTAAATGATTGGTATGTAGCTGCTTGCTTTTGAGGCAATTCCCAAGTTGGGATTGAAGTTTAGAGAAGAGGTCGAAGATGTCGATGTAGATTGTCCTAGGATGTGCCGATCTGTCTTTAAATCAGCAGGAATGAAAGGGTTCTCACTTTCAAAAGTGAACCGGGAACTGGACAGAATAACGGTATGTTTCTTGTGCTACAAACTTTGAAAATGTTGTAGCATCTAACTAACATGTGATTATCTGTTTGGTTTTAATTTTTTGGTATCAGTCAGGGGATATCCACATCATCCTTCCTACCAAGACAGAAGAAGAAGTAGCTCTTTTGGAAGATCTGACTGAAGAGGAGGACGACGTTGATGATATTGCTGTTGACAGTTGGGTAAAGCGTCTTGCAGAAGGACATTCGGTCTTTTTGAAGACATGTATGATGTAGACCTTGCTGCGCGTGATCCAAATGCAGAAGAGGCTGTCGACGAAGAGCAGGGAGACGAAGAAGGTGGAGAGGGAGGAGGCGCAAGCCAGAAGAAGATGATGGAGGACATGATCAAGCAAGTGAAAAGATTTGGCACTCATCTAATGAGAGTTAAGAAGACAGTTGACAAGTTTGAGGAAAGGTTGGTTCCTTTTGAGGCGTTTGTGAAGAAAGCAATGGATGAAGGACAAGGAAGCAAGTGAAGAATTTGGAAGTGTGGTTATGTATTTTCTGGAACTCGGGTTATGTATTTTGTGGGAACTTGTACCCATTATTTTGTTGTTATTGTTATGTGGATGTTGGAAAACTCTTGACTTAGGTATGTAGGATGGAACTTGTTATCATGGATGTTGCAAACTTGAAGTTAATCATTTTCATGTCCATCTTATGATTCGATTTTCATGTCATAAACACTTATATTAGATAGCTTCATGAAACACAAACACAGAACAAGCCAAAAAGTTAGTAGACAATAGAGTAGAACAGCATAACAACAACAACCTAGAACAACAACAACATAGAACAACAACAACATAGAACAACAACTTAGAACAACAACATCTTAGAACAACAACAACACCATAGGTTCATGGACGGTGAGCCTTGAGGCGTGCAATCTCCTCAGCCATCTCATCCACCCGGTGTTGTAACTTCTCAACCTCCTCCTCCATCGCAAACACCCAAGGTGTACGAAAGTGGAGACCATCATTCTGCACAAGTTTTACCAAAGTTTTACCAGTTTATCAGTTTACCCACCAGTTTACCAGTTTACCAGTTTAACCAAGGTTTACCAGTTTGACAGTTTTACCAATCGGGTATATACACAAATCAAAGGCCATTACCTCAATTTTTTTGCAGGTGAAGTACCTCCTTCCAGGCAGGGTATCAAAATCCTTGGGAAACTTGTTACCCGGAGAGACCTCGCGAATTATCGCTTCCCCACACGGGCACTTGGTCGGAACGCCGTATTCCCCATCGGCGACGAAGCCAAGCATATCGTTGTACCTCTTCAAGGCCTTCATGTGGCTGTACTCCTCGTTGGGATGAGTCATGCTTAAGATTTTGGTTCGGATTTTCTGCGAGAGAAAGGAGAAGGAGAGAGAGAGAGATAGAGACAGATGGAGAAATGAATTTTTCATATATAGAGAAATCTAGACAGATGGCGCCAACTTAAAATTTCATTTCCCTCCAAAAATTTTGTTCATAGTTTTACACAAGATACTTGTTTTACGAGATTTGCTCGTAGTTGTACTTTCAGTGGTTTCTAATTTTTCAGTGTTACCAATCCTTTCAGATTGGGTTTCTAGTTTTACTTTCGATCTATGTACTTAAACATGATATTTATCTTGTTCTCTGCAAAAATATGCTGGAAATGAATATTAGCCGATAATCGCCATTCCGACATGTTCTTCATTCACAAAGTGTGATTGAAACTATAAGGTCTTGTTCTGGAGATAGTAAGAGTTACCATAAGTTGGGTAAATTTTTTGTTTTCTTTTAAATAGAGTATATAAAAGAATGTCAAAACGAAATAGACTAAATTTCATAACGAAAAAGTCTAGTAATGTCAAAACGAAACCAAATTAAAGTTTTACAAGGTACAGAACATAGTTCTTCACAGTTTTCCGAACCATAAAAGATAAATTATACAGAGGAATAGGCTGCGTTTGGTTCTGAAGGGCTACTACCATTTCCAAATAACAACCAATTGAAACCATAGTTTTGCCTAGGACGCTTTTTGTTTTGTGTCCTCCTACGGCGTTCTCCACAAGAAGGAAGTCTATTAACTCTTTTCCTTCCCTTCCGCTTAATAGGATCCGAGGGTATAATCTTCAGCTCCTTTATGTGATCCGGGACATCCCAAACAGACCTGTCTGGCACAACGTAAATTGTCCTGCAATACGCCAATGCCCACAATTCGGTCCAGTAGTATTTTGAGCACAACTCATGATATACTATGGTGGTATCACGGGTCCTCCCAACCCCATTATCCACCTCATTAGTGTAATATATGTAAGCAGCCAGTCCGTGGAGACAAGGAATCTTCTCATAATCCCACACCATGCAAGTACAAGTTTTGGCAATCAAGTTCGTCAAAAACATCTTCCCATTACTATCAGTGACCTCGTACTCTAGCTCATAACTATTAAGCTCCCGCACAGGTAGCGTCCTTGCAACAACCCATTGATCATGCAAGTAGTTCTCAACCAGAGGCACTAGCTTGGTACCCAATGATTGAGAAACAACATCCTTCCGATGTTGATTAAACCAATCAGAGAACGTCCTAATGATACAATCCAAGCATTGGTATTAAGGCCCACCTCCTTGCCTCCTTAAACACTTTGTTCATTGATTCCACGCTGTTGCTTGTGTCCAAATTGTACCTATCACGTGGGAAGAAAACTCTTTCCTATTTGTCTTTCTCAGTTTTCTGCTCCACATACGTGTAAGCTGAAGGGAACCTTATCTTAAATCTTTCGTAAGCAGCATTGAAATCAAACATTGTGTAATATCTTCCCAACTCCATGAATCTATAGCCCACTACATCTCTATTGACGTTAGAAGCATGCCCTTTCACATTTTCCTTCAAATGCCATAAACAATGACCATGGTGAGCCTGAGGATACACGTTTTCTATAGCAAAGATCAAACTTGCATTTCTGTCACTCATGAAAACAAGTTCAGAAGAGTCTGGTATAACGCTTTTAAGCATCTCAAAAAACCAGGTCCAACTAGCTTAATTCTCTCCATCAAAAATGGCAAACGCAAGTGGATAGTGGTGACGATTAGGATCTTGAGCTTTGGCAAAAATTAGAACACCCCCATATCCGTTCTTCAGCCATGTCGCATCCACAACTATCACTTTTCTCATTACTGCAAACCCTTCAATGCAAGTTCCCAAGGCTATGAAGAGGTACTTGAACTTACCTGACTCATCTAATTTCACACTAGTTTTTGTTCGCGGGTTCATTTGCTCTAACATGTACAAATAGCTATACATCATCTTGTAGCTATCTTCCGGGCTACCACGAGTATCACAAGCTGCCAGATTCTTTCCACGCAATGCTGTTGAGTAGGATATCATGACACCGAGTTTGTGCTTAACCAGACCCATAATATCTTTTGGGCGTGGAGTTTCCACGTCTCCTGGGAATTCCTCGTTCAGATAACTTGCCACTACTTCTGCTGACGCTCTTCTCTTGTCGTTGCTGTCACTTTGTTGTGTCCGCGAGCATGTATGCATCTTCGAGTAGCTTGTTATTTTGAAAATTTCTGTCCCAGGAATCCTTGAAGCTCGTATTACCCATTTACATTCAGCTTGCAAACATGTTATCACCAACCGTTTTCGATCAGACTTCTTAGTGACATAGCGATAACATTCACTATACGCAGCTCTATCGACAATCTCCTGAATCGCCTTCTTACTTGGAAATTCGTCATGCTTACTCAAACTTAAACCATCACCCCATTCCTCTATACAACTACTCCGTTCTATGGCAGGTGGCTCTTCAACATACTTATCAGCGGTTGGAACAACGGTATCACTCCGAACAACAGTCTCAGTCTCAACAACATTAGCAGTCTCAACAACATTATCAGTCTCTGCAGCCGTATCATTCTCCGCACCCGTATCAGTCTCCATACCGTGTTCCGTCTCCATACCAGTATCAGTCTCCATACCAGTATCAGTCTCCCTACCAGTATCAGTCTCCCTACCAGTATCAGTCTCCATACCAGTCACCTCGTTATTCCCCTGCTTCTCTTCTACGTACAACGTGATGGCATTAGGTCCAACTTCATCTTCCAATAGCGGCAACTCATTGTAGTTCATACCAACAGAACTTTTACCCGCTATCGAAAGTTTATCTTGCGGTCCCAACCTCTCACTAGTCTCCACAACCAAAAGACTTCTTCGGTTCTCTTTATCCATAGATGTTAGGTAAACAAAAGATCCTCATCATCAGCAATATTTAAAGGTTTCTCGCAGCCTACCACCAACGGAATGTAGCTTAATTTCATTTTTTCCTTGCGTTCATCCAACCCAAGCTTCTTATACATCCTCTCTTCTATCATTGACAAAGTCGTATCATCCACTGATGACTTCACAGTTATACTAAACATGCAGTCTTTGTATGTAAAATATTTGCTGACGTGATTGCTCATTGTATCCTGCCAAAACAAATGGAACAAGCTCAACAAAGTAATATCAATTATTATAGTTTTTCCAGTTTTCCTATTACGACAAGTTGTTCAAAGTTATACAGTTTTACTATAATTATCAACAACATCAGGTTTCGATGCAATCAGGTCAATCCAATTTCATTCAAGCACATTTTCACCTATTCACTATATAAATTGACCCATAAACTAAAAAATGCCGTTGTGCATTGATCCTAGTTCGAATCTAATTGCCACGATTTACCTATGAGAACTTAAGACAGATTTTACCTCTAACTCTATACTCGCCGACAGAATGCTAGACCTCGGATTACAATTTGAGAATGGAGGAGCTGGGAGCTCCGCTGACGGAAGGGATGGAGGAGCTGCGGGAGGGGAGGGGGGCTGTGGGGATGAACAGGGGTGGGTATTCGATTTATTTCATTAATTGAGCATTTTTAATACAATGTCCCAAACCAAACCAATCCCCATCCCAAACCAGATTCGGGTTTTCCCTACCCATCTAAACCAAGGTCCCTTTAGTCTTTTAACATTACATTAATGAATGATGGGTATAGGAGATTTTATGGTGCATAAGAGATTGATTCATGACTATATTGGGCAAGAGAGATGATGACCCAAACTTAGAGCTATTGTGGGGAAATATGCCAATTCTTACGTCAAGAAGGGTCAACGGTCCCGATCACTAGATAACCATGTCACATGTGCGAAAACATACATCAACCAGTACAAAATTAGATTTTCATACATGAACTTTCAAAATTTGTTTTTGACATACATTGACCTAATTTTCGTTAGTCAAACATAATGTAACATGAGTTTTCGTTAACTCGGTAACATGAAATCGACCAATTCCTACATCAACAGGGTCAACGGTCCCGATAAATACATAAATACTTCACCTGTGCGAAAATATATATCAACTTATAAAAAATTAAATTCAATACATGTATTTTCAAAATATGATTTTAACATACATTGACATAATTTCTACTAGCCAAACATTACCGAAGATAAATTGTTTGTCACGTGTTGAGTAAGTGAGGTTTCTTATATTATGTGGTAATTAAACCATATTACGTGGCAATTGACTGAGAAAAATAAATCATTTAGTTCAAACGATTTTTTTCTTATGTAACTCATCAATTAGTTTTTTGTTTAACTTTTTATTTATTTGACTTTTTTCGTAAAAAGAAACTTACTAGGCATGGGTTTTCGGGTCTTCAAGTCGGATTTGGACCAGTCCTTTTCGGGTCCGGGTCCTTCGGATCTTAAATATTAGGACCCAACTAGGTACTTGAAATTATTTGGTTCAAGTTTGGGTCGGTTCCTCTCGGTTCGGGTCGGTTCCTTTAAGGCATGGGTCAGTTCGGGCTTATAATTAAAATACATGTAAAATACCAGTAATTTTTGGGTCGGAGTCGGATTTGGGTATTTAGGATACCAAAAAGACAGGAAATACCCAAATTGCATCAAATTTAGCCGAATTCGTCATATTTATCTAAATCCTTACAAAATAACTAAAATAAAACTATTAATAATTAAAATAAAAGATTTTTAAATTCTAAATCTTATATGTAAAACTTTATATTACTTGAAAATGTTACCAAAAATAATAAAAATGGATAACAAAAAGACATTTCAACTAAGTCATAAATTAAAATATAGAAAATAGAACACAAAAAATCACAGCTTTAGATATTTATGTTTTTAAGTCAGGTATGAATCGGTTCTTATCGGGTCAGGTTTATTAAGGTCGGTTCTTTTCATGTCCAGATCTATTCAGATCAGTTCTTTCCGGTTCCGTTCTTTGAATATAAGAATTTTGGACCCAACTAGGTACTCGTAAATGTTCGGTTCGGTTTCGAGTAGGTATTTTTTGGGTCTGTTCTGGTTCGGGTTTTTGCGTATGGGTAAAATGTCCAGGCCTAAACCTAACACAAAGAAGACAACAAAGGACAAAATTGAGCATAGAGAAAAGAGAGTGTCTAACTTATCCAACCCTAATTCGTCTTTTGTTCAATAAGTTAGACTTTCTCTTTTCTCTCTGTTTGATTTTGTTCTCTGTTGTTTTCTCTGTGTTAAATTTTTGCTGAAAACCTCGAGAAACAAAAAGTTAAATAGAAAATCTAACTAATGAGTTACAAGAGAACGAAATCGTTGTACTAAATGATTTAGTTTTTAGTTAATTACCACGTAATACAATAAAAACCTCACTTAATCAACAAGTGACATACAATTTGTTTTTGGTAATGTTTGACTAGTGGAAATTATGTTAATATATGTTAAAATCAGATTTGAAAAGTTCATGTATTCAATTCATATTTTGTATTAGCTGATGTATGTTTTCACACATATGAAGTGTTGATGTATTGATCGGGACTATTGGCCATGTTGATGTAGGAAATGACCGATTTCATGTTACAAGGTTAACGACAATTCATATTACATAACGTCTTACGAACAAATATTAAGTCAATGTATATTAAAACCAATTTTTGAAAATTCATGTATAAAATTTAATTTTATGCTAATTGGTGTATATTTTCGTACATGTGATGTGTTCATATACTGATCGAGACTGTTGACCCCTATTGATGTAGGAGTTGGCCAATTTTCCGAGCTGTTGTCCAAGCTTATACCCGACCACGCCGGAATGCAGTGTTCCTTCCTCGGTGTCTTAGTTAGCAATGTGTATGTGCACATCCACATGTTAGTAATGGATTTAACCTTCCCAAGATTATTATATATTAGCTTTCATGTTTTATTAATGTAACATGTGTCCTTTATTATCTCTTTTCACGGTCCCACGGATGATTAGACATTTTTTATTTATTTAAAAAGCTAATGTATGTAGAAAAATTTACTTTCATAGACATTTTATGAGTTTTGAATTACACTTGCAGACACATTGCACTTGCACACACATTTTTTAATGTCTAAAGACTTTAACACCCTTTAACTAAACAATTATTTACTTTCTCTTTCCTAACTTATTACGACATGTTCATCTTCTCTCCTAACTCAATTTATACTTTCCCAAATGTTCAAACCATAATATTAAGAGCTCCAAACAAAAACAACACATGATCGGTGAAGCTGATGAGACATGTATTCTCTTTTACCTTTTATTTTAACAAATCCTTTCTAATTCATTTTATCTAAATGCCACTTCAATGCTTCTCTGGTTTAAAAATCAAAACTTAGATCTTTTTGATTAAGTCAACAACTTTTTCAGTTTCAACAATGGTGATGGTGAATCGGGTTCTTGGACTTTTAATTTGAACCAAGATCAAGGATAGAATGATCCGACTTTGGGGCTCCGGCGATGAACACTGGTAATAACTTGAATTCTAACTCGAATTCTCAACTCTGATTCTCATATAGCTTCGAAGCTTTGTAACTAAGGCTCAAATCTGGGTTTGGTGGAGGGAGACAGAGAACAAGAAGAGATGTTCAGTTTCAGACAAAGAAGAAAAGATGTTGTCTTTCCCTTTTGTTCTTCCAATACCTAAGAATTCTAACAACTCAAATCACTTTGATCCAAGCATCAGTTGTCAAATGACCAGAAAGTAGTAGAATCGTGGTCGAACCAGAGAAAATATTGTAGTTTCTGAGACACAAAGAGAGATCGAAGAGGAAGATGTGAGATGAAGGAGGAGATGGTGGAAAGAGGAGGAAATGAGCAAGAGCTGTAGATTCTGATTTTTTTTAATTGTGATTGTGAAAGTTGCGATTGTTTTCAATTAATTAGTTTTCAACCATAAAGATTTTAACTGTGATTGTGAAAATTGCAATTGCTCGTTTATATGTACATCTAAAGATTTTAATTGATTTTCAGATGTGTTGAGTTCATCCAAGACTGACCCCTCCACGACCAAGATCCTTCGGTCCATGTCCACAAAAACTTGTCTATATATGTATCTATAACCACAAGACCTTACACATATATCCATAACCATATGTTCACACAACTTTGTACACGTAATCTTTATAATTGTGTTTTTGTGGATAGACTATTGTGGATATGAATATTTGCACAAGAACATGTTCAAAACTTTTTATCTATGTTTATCTTGTCTGTCCACAAACCATTTATTCCTAATTCATACGTCCACAACTTCTTCGTCCATGCATCGCTCCATCATTAAACGTCTATCTATTCATTGTTTGTTTACAAAAAATATTTATTAGTTATTAAAATATATTAAAATGGATGTCAAAAATTTAAGAAAAAATAACTACAACAAATTATACTAAATGTATTTAGTTATGTATTTTAAAATTTGAAACACAAACAAATTAAGATATAAGAGGTGAATGTACAATAAAATATATAAAAAAGTAATTACAATCTAGTTTCCCAATTCTCTTCGGTGCCTCATCATTACACTAAAGGTATTTGTGTCATACTTGGCACTAAACAAAGAAAAATGTGCTCCTCTAGCATAATGTGTCTTGGAATGTGATAAAATGTCAAAAAGTATCTTAAAGTGTAATGAACTCATGTATGTAATGGTCAGTAGCTCGCTGCAGTTGAATGGGAGTATATGTACAACGAACGTGTCCGTAACATATGGTTCTAGATAAATTTATTAATACTCTGGAATGGTTGATATAGATAACACCTACTAGGAGTTCACTGGAGAGAGATAAATGAGAGAAGGAGACTATGTTTCAGATTAGCCCGATGAACAATCTAAAAGCAGAAAGACCTTTGGTCAGTCTACACTCTCTCTAGATATATTCTGAGTATTTCTACTCTAGAGAGAAAGAGGCGTAGAGAAGAGAGAAATGACTGATGAGTGCCTCTCTTCCTTTCTAACCTTCCACCTTTATAAGGAAGTATCTCGCTTATTTTAGTTGAATCTAAAAATGAATTCGGCCCATTTTAAAGGGCCCAAATATGTTTCGCTAGTGAGTTTTATTTTTTGTCGACATTTCGCTAATGAGTATAGTTAAAAAAATTTAACAGATTATTTTCTGTACTCCTAATCTAACATTTATCTATAAAATACTTTTGATAACAACTCTAATAAAATATTTCTACTTAGTTAATCTAGAAACAATAAATCCAAAATTAAAATATTTTTCAAAACATATTATGATATACATTTTTAGATAAGATTAGAACTTGAGGAATTTTCATGTTCACCACATTATTGGTATCATTATTCATTTTTATCTTAATTAAAAAGATATTTTCACAAATAAATTTATTTATAAGAGGTAAAAAATTATTAGATTAATTAAAATCTTAAATTTTACATTCCAAAATCCTACCCCACCTCTCAACTCTAAACCTTAAGTCTTCAGTTAATTAACCCTAAGGTTATAAGTTTATTTTTTCCTTTTAAAAATGAGGGTTAAAGTGATTAAGGTAAACATGAAAAGTGATAATAAGAATGTAGTATTTTTGACAACTTCCCATAGAACTTTTATTTATACTATGTTAATATCAAATTTTATAGAAAAAATCTCTATGTACACACACACACACACACACACACATATATATATATATATGTTGTCAAAACAAAGAGGACTATAATGAAAAAGACTCCTTATATTTTAGAAAAAACTATAATGGGATAAAATATTTCTCTTAATTAAATCTAGGAACAATGAGTGAGATTTGCCAAATATGAATTAAAACTTGATTCTAAATGCAAAAGTGTATCCCAACTCAAATCAAATACAAAAGTAACTCAAAAGGCTAGTGAAATTACAAACATCATCTCATGACTAAACAAAAAACAGATACTATCCGCAGTAAAACGTGGATTAAATATTATGAAACTAACAAAATTGGGAAAAAGTCATAAAAATCCCCAATTTTCAAACTTTGACCATTTTAAGCATGAACTTTTCATGGATCAATTTAAAACATGAAATTTTTATGATTTCTATTTTAAATCACCTACTTTTGTTAATTGAACCATATTGGGCACGACGTTAAATGAATTAACTGAACCTTAAACAACGCTAACTAAATGGTGTCTAATCACTCTTAAACAAAACTATGTAGTTTTATTCCATTAATTTAGTTTGTGTATTTGGTAATAAAATTTTGGCAGCAATTAGTTTGATATTGAACATTATCTATTGACACAAAATGAATAAAAACATAAACCAAACCATGAAAAGGGTAAAGAAAACGAGAATGAATTCAACAAAGAGTAATAAGCTATCTATCAAAACACAGTCACTACGTAATAAAACACAACTCAATTTTAGCATTCAAACCATGATCTTCAACCTTGTGATCCAAGTTTTTTGTGAAACACCTTGTGTCTTTGTGTTTGTGATACTTGTGGTTGTGAAACTCTTCCCTAATTCAGAAAACAAAAAAAATGTATGATACAAACAAAACTGAAATGTATCAATAAACTGAAAATTTCAATAACATTACAAACCTGTTTTTTTGGTCGTCCTCTTGGCCTCTTTGGTTGACTTTCAACACTTGAATTTGTACAACCTTGCTTATTGTGTTCATCTTCCTTGCAGTTTGAGCATGTTATCACTCTTTTCCGGCGTGTTAACGTGGCCTTAGTTGATCCAGATTCATTCCTTCCTTTCCTCCTAGGATTGTTACTTGGCCGTCCCGGATTATTCTCTGTGGTGGTGGCAAGACAGCTAACCTATTCAATCTTGGCCACAACATTATCCCTTATACCATCTTTATATGTTTCTCGCCACTTCTTTGTTGTGTAATAATCATTCAAGTAAGCTTCAACCTTTTCTTTCTTACCTATAACACTTGTAGCATGAACACAAGGGATTCCAACCATCTGCCATTTCCTGCAACCAGAAGTCTTCTCATTCATATCAACCACATAGTTAACACTATTGTGCTCTACCTCATGCAAATTATTTCTGGCCATGTAGCGGGTGCAATGTCGTGACCCACTTATCGCTTTTTCTATCTCACAATGTGCTTTTTTGGTGAACTTTGTCTTCAACCTTTCAGCAATAATAGACCTCTTTGCGTTACGCACCATACACTATCTCCTAATATCCTCCAGCAAGTCTAGTAAAGGCTTTTTTCTTGCTTCTCGAATAGTTCTATTAAAAGACTCACTGAGATTATTGAGATTGTCATTGCAGCATGTTCCAATCCTAAAGAACGCTCTAGACCATGATTCAGGATTGGTATATTGCAGAGAATTATAAGCATGAAGATTAAACCTTTTAAGTGCTTCTGAATTGTCTGTATACTCTCCTATTGTGTAGCTGTGAGCTATTTTCCAAAACAGGCGCTGTAGTTCTTGATCATGACTATCTCTCTTCCAATTGTCCATTATGTGTCTAGCACACTGTCTATGTTCAGCCTAGGAAAGAATTGTGTGAACAGCCTTAACTAAATCCTACAAAAGAAAGAATGCATCAAATAAAGCATCAAACAAACAAAAAGATAACTATATCAAAGAATAGTATCACTACTAACCCTTTGTTTATCTAAAAGAATTGAAACCTTTCTTCCATCACCAAGATCCAAATCGACAGAGAGAAGTCTAAAAAACCAGTCCCAGTTATCATCATTCTCTACTTCTACTACTGCCCAAGCAATGGGAACTATCCTATTATCTCCATCCCTTCCAACTGCAGCTAAAAGATGACCCTTTATATCCCATTTTAGAAACGCACCATCCAATCCTATGATGGGTCTACAAGTTTGTTTCCAAGATTCTCTTTGCTTTAAAACAAACATATAGACGATAAAACCTTTGTTTGCTTCCAATTGTTAATCCTGGAACAGTCTCGATCTCGAAAGTAGAACCTTCATTTCGTAGATATATCTCAGCTTGATAATCCCATATCCTTGAAAAATGCATTTCATGGCTAGCTTTTCTTTTCTCTCAGAACTTTTGACTTCGCCTTTCCACACTGGTCGTCAGTCACTTCCAAATTGTATTCCCTCTTGATCTCATAAACCATCTCTTCTTTGTAAGTCTAGGATTAAATCTCAGCCTTTCCGAGAATAACCACGCAATTGTTGACCGTTTCAACATCTTAAATCTCCCTGATCTAACACATATATGGTTATTCACATAGAATTTTATTTGCATTTTATGTCTCCTCTTCTCATACGAGCAGTATACTCTCCATGGACATTCAACATCCGTGTCAGCACACTTTGCACCAACCTTCATAGCCTGACGTCTATAGAGCTTAACGTCGTATCTAGTGTTTAGAGAATACCTTAGAATGGAAATCTTGAAATCCTCATTAGAATTGTATGTCTTTCCCAAAGTAAGTAGCTATTCTGCATCTTCATTCTCTCTAAACTCTTGCCCTGCCTCTTCTTCGTCGTCGCTAGATGATAAAGGGTCAAGAATCCTCTCATCATCCCAAATATCATCTGCACTGTCTATATCACTCTCAGCTTCGTCATCTCTCGCAGCTTCTCTAAAATCATCTTCTAAGTTTCCATCTTCTTCGATACTTAAACCATCATCAGCTTCTTCATCATTCACAGCATCACAATCATCATCATCATCAACAGCACAATCATCTCCATTGTCTGGCTCATGTTCCCCGTCAACATCTCTGTCTTTTTCGAACTCAGAGCTTCGACGCAATGGCTCGCGCTCGTTCTCAAAATCTCTGCATCCTTCCAATTCTAAACGTCGAGTTCTTGTATGTTGCTTTCTCCGATGTGTTTCAAGCTTCTGTCGATGTGTACCTCCTCCTCTAACCCTTACCATCATATAACAATCTTAAACAAAATTAACAAAGATAACAAGAAGAATAACTAACAGAGAGAAGAAAAAGAAAGAAAGAAAATAGGGAGAAGAAGAAGAACGTGACAGAGAAAAAGA
Organism: Moricandia arvensis; assembly: GCA_905132765.1. Lineage (NCBI taxonomy): Eukaryota > Viridiplantae > Streptophyta > Magnoliopsida > Brassicales > Brassicaceae > Moricandia > Moricandia arvensis. The sequence goes on along the minus strand of CAJHQP010000235.1, from coordinate 31,515 downwards.
AGAAGAAGGTGACAGGAGAAGAAAAACTAAAACTAGGGTTTGGTTTGTGAATTGGCGATTTTGTGAAAAAGAAAAATTACGTTGTTTAGATTAATAGTGATTAAACACAGTTTAATTAAGGACGTTTAAAATTCTGTTAACACATTCAACTACAAGCTTAATATGGCTCAATTAACAAAGGTAAGTGATTTAAAAGAAAAAATATAAATTTCATGTTTTAAATTGATCCATGAAAAGTTCATGCTTAAAATGGCCTAATTTGAAAGTTTGGGATTTTTATGACTTTTTTCCGAACAAAAATTTATCATAAACATTAGTTATTCAGTGATCTGTAGTTTGGAGTTTGTGTGATGTTAATGTGTATCCTGCTTCCCCATTTATTGTTGATGACAATTCATTATACAAATATTTTAGATTTGATAATACACTTTGTTTTTCATAAGCACCATGTATGCATGTGGATTTGAGTTATTCGGTCAGGCCGTCGGGGTTTGGGTTTGTGTTTGACCAATTCATTTGATTAGTGTTGGTTAAATGGTTGGTTGAATATTGCAAAACAATATATTATGTACGTGAAAGTGTCACCTCATTGGATGATTTTATTGTAATCTAAATTTTTAATTAGTTAGTATTTGTTTGGAGAATATATTACATATAACAAATTAGATTTTATAAACATATTTAGCAATCATAACATTTATTTAAACTGAATATCTAATAAATATTAGATAGCAACTAACAATAAATTGTTAGTATATTTTATGTTTGATGTAACAAAATATTTAATAAGTTAGTATTTGTTTGGAGAATATATTACATATAACAAATTAGATTTTATAAACATATTTAGCAATCATAACATTTATTTAAACTGAATATCTAATAAATATTAGATAGCAACTAAAAATAAATTGTTAGTATATTTTATGTTTTGATGTAACAAAATAATCTGAACTAAATATGTAATCTAATCTATTAATGAAAAAGTGATTAGATCCAAAATTTAAATGACAATTTATTAACAGTAGATAAAAATAGAACTCTAAATTAATAGATTAGATTGAGTGACATTTCCCATAAATATCATGGAGGGGCAGTGTTATTTTTAATTAGTGTTCATGTTGTAATAAGAAAAACTAGATTTTAACCCGCACGTCCGTGCGGATATTTTTCTATTTTATAAATGTATTTGATATTATTACAAATATTTTAATTATATAATTTTTAATTTAGTGCTGTATATTGTGTAACTCTATAATTTTTTTATATTTCTTCTTCAACATTATTAATATATAGTGATTTGTTTAAAACATTTTAATTTGTTATTAATTTTTATTACTTACTAATATATTTTAGAGTTAGATACAATAAAATAACCATATGAAATAATCAAATAAATAATCTCTTTCAAAATATGTTTTTTTCTTTAATTTATACATTTTGCATATAATATATTTTAAATTTTATTTATTTATATTATTTAAAAGAAATATACTTAATATGTATAAGAAAATATACTTTAACATATATCATTTTAGTGTTTTACGGAATTTATAAGTAAAAATACTGTTTTGTTTAAATAATATAGACCTATTTCTAGTAAATTTTATACATAGTAATATCTATCATATTATTTTATTAAAATTTATTGATATATGATATTTTTTGGATGTTATGATATTAAGTTTTATTTAAAAAAAAATAAGACTTTATTGCTTTAATTTTAAAAGCATATTCAAATAGTTTTTTCGTGCTGCATTTCAAAACTTTACTCTTTATTATCCACGATTTTATCTTTTGTAGAATTTGCAATGTTATTATTTGAGTGTAAATATTTATTTCCAAAATTTTATATTTGTCAAAAAAACTTTAGAAATTACACAACTATTTTTGAGTTTGGAACATCAAATTAATTTTGAATTTTATTATTACTACATCTAATCTATTATTTTATACATAAGATATTTGAATTTTGGTACTATTTAAAAGAAAATTCCCAACATATTTTTTATAATTAAAACAAAAATAAATTTAAACTTAAAATTTGATTTGTCATTAATATTTTAAGTGAGTTGTTAAAATACCATAGTTTTCTATTAACATTTTTCTTAAAAATAGTATATGAATTAAAGTTTATTATATATATTATTATATTATTGTATACAAACATTTTAAACAATATATTGTTGAGAGTTTCAATATAAATAAAAAATTGTAGATATATAAGTTCAACATATGTTAATACATTTATTTTGTATAAAGCTATTATACAGTTTATGAATTTTAGCCTATTTTAATGATGAATTATGATTTATTTAAATGAAAAACTTTACAGTTTAATTTTTTTTAATTTACCTATTTAATATAATTTTATCATATTTAATTCATATATCACTTCTATTTTCATATAATCCAGAATATATTTATAGAATTTATAAAAAATAGTAGAATTTTTATTTTCTTGTTTATAATAAAATTTTAGTTAAGATTAATTTATAATAATATTATATAACTAATTACGAAATTTATTAATGTATTATTTTATAAAAATATTTAAATTCTTAAGTAAGATTTTGTTAAATTCTTTCTCAACAGTTTTTGTTATAATTAAATAATAAAATTAAAATCTTTAGTTGGTTATTAATAATGTAAATAATTAAATATGTCAAGTAATTTTTTAAATGGTCTAATTACTATTTGTTAATAGTATATAAAATTTTAAGAGTTGTTAATTTACCTATTTAATATAATTTTACCATATTTAACTAATGTAACACTGCTATTTTTATATAATAGAGAATATATTTATAGAATTTATAAAAAAATAGAGTAGAATTTTATTTTTCTGTTTTATAATAAAAACTTAGTTAAATTGATTTATAATAATATTATATTACTAATCACGAAATTTATTAATGTATAATTTTATAAAAATATTTAAATTTTTAAGTAAAATTTTGTTAGAATCTTTCTCAACAAATATTGTTATAATCAAAAAATTTATTCTAGTTGGTTTATTATTAATGTACCAAATTTATATACCCAAAATATTTGGTGGGTGTTGCACACGTTTTAGAAGAATTGAAAATTTTGTTATCAAATTATAAATATGGTATAATGAGTTGAGGAATATTCTGGAAAAAATTTTGGTTCCTAATTGATTGATTATCAAAATCGTGATTGTTTAAAAAAAATCTATTATATCTTATATCTAATATATTTAAATTCAAAATTTTATAGGTTCAAAAATAGACTATTTTATTTGGTTCCTAATTGATGATTATCAAAATTGTAATTGTTCAAAAAATCTATTATATCTAATATCTAATATTATTAAATCAAAAGTCAACTATTTGATACTTCAAAAATGTGTATTCCGACATTTTATAAATCAAATATAATTTATATATTTATGTTAATATCATTTAGAAATCAAGTATTTCTTATATCGTAGGGGGAGATGATTAGAATAAAAGACGGATATGTATTATCAATAAATTGTTACAAAAAATTTAGGAAGATATGCATTAAAAATATATGGAAATCATAAATATTTGTTCAATTGTTTGCAATATTGGGTAGATTTGAGTATAAAAATATTCAGTATTTCTATTTTCCAACTGAAACATGTACAACTGATCACAATATTTCATATATTCGTGTACCTGTATATTTTTAAATTTTGAATTATTATTTTAAGCGGAGATCGATATTTTTTCTGAAAATTAAACTCTCAAAACTTTTATATTTTACTAAAATAAATAAATTAATACTATATTTATAGATATTTTATATAACATACACTATATATTTCGAGATTGTTTTTTTTTTACGACAAAGAAATAACAATCCATTGAAATTAATTAATTTAAATATATTATTTTAAATGATATTGGAATAATCTGTAAATAAAAAAGAAATGGGATGACTAAATGTATAAATAGAAGAAAATATTTAATCTGCTATCCGTGTTTCCAAACATTCTTCCTTTAATCTACTATCTATGTTTCCAAACATTCCAATTTTGTACTTGATTTTTAATAATATAGACTAGGATCAGACCCGCGCACCCGCGCGGATGTTTGTTTTCGATATACCTATAAACATTTTAAAACACATCAATTGTATTTTCTTTTAACATTTTCATTTGTGTTACTTTAGAAAATTGTTAAAATTATATTTTTCATTATTGTATTGTGTTATAGATATTTTTTATTGGATGTATGTTGGATCAGTTATTATGTAATTTTTAAAAAAAAAAATTGTAACTATGTATTAATACACTGCTTTTACACATTTAAAATATATATTTTATTAAATTGAAATCCAAATATGTGTGTATATATATGTATTTTTACAAAATAGAACATTACATAAATAAGTTTTTAAAATTAAAATAAAAAATATAAAACATGTGCTTGACCTGAAAGTGGAGTTTATTTAAAAAAATATATTATAAATTTTAAAATAACTAAGAAAAAAATTAAGTTTATACAGCAAGTAATGTATAGTTTATATTTTGTTTTACTGTGAAAGTTAATTATGTATTTAATAAAATTGTAATCAACAAATCATGATATTATCCTCCATAGGTAGAGATGAGTATTAAATTAATCAAAGTCTAGATATTGATCTGTGCGTCCGCGCGGATGATAGTTTTCACTTTTTGTTAAATGTTGATATTTATTTTTCATGTCACCATTATATATGTATACGTTCTATAATATAAATACTTTTATCTTGCTAAATTTACAAAACATGTATTATTTAAAATTGAGCTTTTTCATATATTTTATATAATATATTGAATAAATTTGTTTTACATTGGTATCTCATGATTGGAAAATATATTACTAAGAATAAATTTATGGATATGTTTTGGTATAATTAATCTAATATAAATACGTTGACACTAAATTCCACAATTTATTAGCAATATAAAATTAAATATTTTTAAAATATAAATTTTATTTATATAATTATTAATGTAAAATAATATTTACACATTTTTATTATGAAATCTATATAATATATGTTAAATTTATGAAGATATTAAAACTATAATATGTTTTAGTTAGAGGTGTATTTGCTTAAAAACAGTTATTTCTTTTAATCTATTATAATCCAAAAATATTTTTTATAAAATATTTCATTGTTTTGTTATTTGTAAAATTTATATACACATACAAAAGAACTATGATATTAATAAATTGTACTAAACCCACCTAATCATACAAATAAATTGAATGGGTAATTATGATAAAAATTATAACAAAGATGGGCCAGAATAATAACTAAATTTTGTAGAAACCCAAATATTATTGACAAACACATTTTTTAGGAAATTATACCTAATTTTTTGTTTGTTTGTAACTTTTTTGTCGGTGTTACAATTCCTCCCATCTTCATTTTTGTTGATTACTTTTTAACAAATAAGTTAGCTAATGGTAAGCAATTAAACTATTATTCTCTTTACGATAATATGAATCGGCATTCTAGGCAGACCCTTATATGTATAATGTGTCCATGATTTGTACTAATACATAAGTTAATAGTATAGATGGCTAGATTTGAGAGACATTTATAATAGAATATTTCTTTTTAAAACAAATACAATTAATAGCATATATTTGTAAATTTTAGCTAAAATATATATGGTTAATTAATTGCTAAGATCGCATGAGCAAGATTATGAATATTTGTCAAATATGGATAAGTTATGAGAAATTGTCAAAAATACCAATTTCTTTGTACCACTTTTCAAAAATACCTTAATCACTTTTACCTTTGTTTTTTAAGAAGAAAAAACATACTTATAACCCTTAGTTAATTAATCTAAGAATTAGGATTTAGAGTTAAGGGGTGGTGTAGGGTGGGGGTAGGGTTTAGTAATTTAAAATTTAGGATTCTAATTAATTTTAAAAAAAAGTGGTATTTTTGAAAATGTCTCTTTAATGAAGGTAAAAATAAAAAGTGGTACAAGGAAAGTGGTATTTTTGAAAATTCCCCATAAGTAAGAAAAAAATTAATTGATTGTCTATATTTTAGGAATGTTTTTGTAAGATATAGAAGAATATGATAACCCAAAAAACGTTTCGTTTGTTTATAATGTATAATTTAAATATATTTATATATTGCAAATAATATCGTGTACATACGGAATATAGGTGGGTTAAACTAAAATTTGAATGCAGAATTTAAACTGGTGGATTTGCAGATAATAGTCTATCTTATAATTATTTCTCTTACAATATTAATTTATGTATTCGACATGTTTGCAGATAATCTATTAATTTGTGTATAAATGACATGTTTGCTAAATCAGTTCATTGATAATGATTTTTTAATCATGATATATATTGAATTGAAATCAAGTGGTTAAGTATTTACACAAATTGTTTTTTTTTATGTGGTGAACCAACCTTTAAATTATTAGTTTTGATCATGTAGACCGTGTCATATTTGGTATTGAATCACATTTGTTTTGATTTCTGCAGAATAATTTTAAACTGAGGCATATTCAATAACAAACCACGTGAGATTAGGTGCAATTGGTTTTGTAATATTTTTTGGGCAAGGTTATTAAGTTATTAAACGACTGTGTTTAAGTGTAGTGGCATTCAATGGTAAATATTAAGAAAAAGTTAGGGTTAAGTACAAATTGTATTTTAGATATATGTTTTAGAATATAAGTAAAATGACTTATTTTAGAATATAAGATATATGTTTTTAACATTTAATTCAATTTTTCGATTTAATAATTTAATGATAGTTTTAATGTAGTGATAAAGACTCTCGTGAAAAAAATAATAAAACTTATTTTATGGTTACAAATATACAAAATATAATTATTGGGCCAAACAAATTAGTAATGGGCATATTATGAGCATATGTCCATGTAAAAGGGTGATTTAGTTTGTGTTTGGATATAGGAATAATATCAGTGGCAGAAAATTGTAATTTTTGTGGAAAACTAAGGGGTATTTCCTATTTGTACTCTTGTTTTATTAGTTTAGATGTTAGTTAATAGATAAATCACAACATTTTTCAATAAGTCCAAAAAAATATGTCAAGGTAATTTTCAAATAGGATTTTGTTTTAATATATTAGATACCACTGATAAATAAAATTAATAAATTAAATTATTGCATGCTAACCATAATATTGTTGTGTTTAAAAGTATCGTATTGAACAATTAGTAATCTGGTAAATTTTATTTTATATATATATATATATATATATATATATATAAAGTGAAAACAAAAACACGTGGTTACACTTATCAAAGTTTAGTTATAAGTAAAATAATATTTTAGACCAAAAATCATTTTTAATCTACTATACTAAAAAGATTATAAGATGAATGTTCAACCTATCAATGTATTGAAAATAGTCAGCCAATCATATGATCAAATTTTGCTACATTGGTCTTCTTCTCTCACAACCAAATATTCAAAAAAAAATTCATAACTTATTTGATTCTTCTAGAATAGTGGTGATCCCTTATATTACTCACTTGTTTTGTATTATATATTGAGGTATCAATACAATGAAAGTCATCAAAAAAAACATTGTCACTTACATGGTATCAGAGGGTTTCAGATCCTAAAACTTTCTATGCAAGTTCCATGCTTCTCTTCTCTATTCCTATTCTCTTCTTCTTCTTTCATTTTCTCTTACTCTTTGTCTCTCGCTTGTTTACCATCAATGGCGGCCCAACAACCCTCAACTTGAACGAGCTTACGGTGTTACCAACATCAAATCTCATGTTCCATTCCTCCTGGACATTGATGACGGTAACTATGATGCCTGGAGAGAGCTATTCCTCACTCATTGCTAGAGTTTCGATGTGGCTGGGCATCTCGATGGAACCATGTTACCTGCAACGATGCTGGTGAAGCTTGGACGAAGCGTGATGGTCTAGTAAAGCTATGGCTTTATGGAACACTATCCAAGGATCTATTCGAGAGCACATTCAAAATTGGCGGAACATCTCGCGAGATTTGGAGTCGCCACAAGAATTTATTTCGCAACAACAAGAATCATGGTAGGCCTAACCGGATATTATTAATCTGTAAAATTGTTAGTTTAGTCTTACCATAATTAGGCTTTATTTAAGGATGGTTAAATATTATTAGCAAGTAACAAGTATTTAGTATAATATGTAGCAAGTAGTAAGCAACAAGGCAAGTAACACGACGAATATTAAAAAGTATAACGATATTTGATAATTGACTTGTCGACTTATTACTTGCCTTGACAACGGCAAGTACTGCAGATAGAGTTAAGTACCGAGTTTAAGGCATGTAACGAGTAATGATGCCCATGACATATTTTTAACCCAGTTACAAAGTGTAGGATTAGGGTAAAGAAATTTGGATGGAGGGCCGAGCTAACCCCATAAACCCTTCCACATAATAAAATCACACAGATAAGACAGAGAGAATTAGGTCTTCCGTCGGCGGCTGTACTTTATTATAGGCTTTTCTTGGCCCACTTAAAACTATATGGGCCAACCTTACGTGACCCATCAAACAACTTAATTACTGCATAAAACACACTATTTCTGGCTAAACCAATCAACAAACCACGATCCAAAACCCAAAAAGGGAAACTATCAACCAATAAAATGACGATCGAACTTGTGTTCATACCGTCGCCGGGAATCGGTCATCTCAGGTCAACCGCTGAGTTAGCTAAGCAACTAGTCAACAGTGATGATCGTCTTTCCATCACCGTTATCATCATCCCACGATCTTCCGCTGGCGACGCCGATGATTCCGCCCAAATCTCCTCCCTCTTCACCCCGTCTCAAGATCGTCTCCGTTACGAAACAATCTCCGTCGCGGATAATCCAACTGGGGAACGTCTCCCGACTCAGATCTACATCGACAATCAAAAGCCACAAGTGAGAGATGCAGTCACAAAAATCCTGAATCCAACGCGAGTTGACTCGCCGCCGCGACTCGCTGGGTTCGTCGTGGACATGTTCTGTATCTCGATGATGGATGTAGCTAACGAGTTTGGAGTTCCGACTTATATGGCTTATACATCGAACGCTACGTTCCTTGGAATCATGCTTCATGTCCAGATGATGCACGACGAGAAGAAGTACGACACGAGCGAGTTGAGTGAGTCGGTCAACGAGTTGGAGTTTCCGTGTTTGACTCGTCCTTATCCTATTGAGTGTCTTCCATACATCTTCGTTTCGATGGAGTGGTTACCATTCTTTCTAGCTCAAGCGAGAAGCTTCCGAAAGATGAAGGGTATTTTGGTAAATACTGTTGCTGAGCTGGAACCTCACGCTTTGAAAGTTTTATCACTTGATGAGGATCTTCCCCGAGCTTATCCTATAGGACCAGTGTTGCATCTCCAAAACGAGTCTAGCGATGACTGCGGGAATGAATCGGAAATTTTGGGGTGGCTCGACGAGCAACCGGAGAGATCGGTTGTGTTTCTTTGTTTCGGTAGCTTTGGAGGTTTTACTGAGGAACAGACTAGAGAAATCGCCGTAGCTTTAGATCGAAGCGGTCACCGGTTTCTATGGTCGCTCCGTCGCTCATCGTCGAATGTATTGAAGGAAGGTCCCGGAGATTACACGGATCTGGAGGAGGTTCTCCCGGAGGGATTCCTAGATCGGACGGCGGATAGAGGGAAGGTGATCGGGTGGGCTCCACAGGTGGCGGTGCTAGCGAAGCCAGCTATTGGTGGATTCGTGACTCACTGTGGATGGAACTCGATGCTTGAGAGTTTGTGGTTTGGTGTTCCGATGGTGACGTGGCCGCTCTACGCGGAGCAGAAGGTGAACGCGTTCGAGATGGTGGAGGAGCTGGGATTGGCGGTGGAGATACGGAGGTTTATTCGGGGAGATTTGTTTGAGGGAGAGATGGAGACGGTTACGGCGGAGGATATAGAGAGAGCGATCAGGCGTGTGATGGAGGAAGGTAGTGACGTCAGGAACAGAGTGAAGGAGATGGCTGAGAAGTGCCACGTGGCTTTAATGGACGAAGGATCTTCGAAGGTGTCTTTAAGAAAATTTATTCAAGACGTGATTGAGAATGTGGTGGTCCAGGCTCATATTGGAGGGAAAGTTTAAAGGAATTTGAGTTTTGCACAATCCCTATGAGATACGTTAGCGTACTTTTCTTTTATGGTATTTCTTATTCAGCCCATGTAAGATTTCTTTTTGTGTTCACACAACCTAGTAGGCATGGACGTTCATGTCTTCGGGTCGGGTTCGGATGGGTTCCTTTCGGTTCTAGATCTTTCGGGTCTTAAAGTTTTAGACCCAATAGATACTTGTAAATTTTCAGTTCGGGTCGGTTCTTCTCGAGTCCAGGTCGGTTCGGATCTATAAGTAAAATACCCATAAAATATCCATAATATTCAGATCCGTTTCAGGTCTGTGTCAGGTTCGGATATTTAGGATATGAAAAGGATGCTAAATACATAAATTCCATCAATTTCAGTTAAAATCTATCATATATATATCTATATTTATACAAAATAACTTAAAATAAACTATTAATAACTAAAATAAAATATTATTAAACTTCAAATTTTACATTTAAAATTTTATATTTTGAAAATGTTATACAAATAATAAAAAATATTGTTAACAAAAGATTTTTCAACTAAATCATAATATAAAATATATAAAATAGAACACAAAAGATCATATTTTTAGATATTCATGTTATTAAATCGGTATAAATCGGTTTTTATCGAGTCGGGTCTATTTGGATCGGTTCTTTTCGGGTCCGGGTCTGTTCAGGTCGGTTCTTTTCGGTTCCGATTCTTTCGGGTAAAAGAATTTTAGACCCAATAGGTACTTGTAAATTTTGGTTCGGTTTCGGATCGGGTATTTTTGGGTTTGTTTCGGTTCGGGTTTTCGGGTCCAGGTTAAAATGCCCAGACCTAACACAACCACTTTCATTAACGTTTATTACCTAATAACCCACGCCTTAAGTGAAATGAAATTATTAATTTCGGTGTTTTAAGATAAAAAGACATTATAATCTTGACATCAGTTCGATTTTAGGTTGATTTATTCGGTTTTTAATCTCCTAAAATATAACAATAATTCTAAATCTATATTTATTTTGATTTATTCGGTTAAAATGTTGACGTTTTTGGCTTCTTTCGATGATAATTATTTGCTTAGTTTCATATAATTTTAGACAGTCTTGAACTCAACCAATGGTTTCCCATTATAATTTCTAGACGCATGCAAAATAAAATAAAATCTAAATAATTTTTTTATCTATACTATTAAAACAAAATCATCTTAAAAATCTACTTATAAAAAGTTGTTGCATCTAGACATTAATATTTTTGGTCATACCTTTATTTTCTCTAACTATATAACATTATTATTAATAATAGCCATATTAATACATGATACATTGATAGATTATTTTTTGTGTTTGTAAAATCGACAACCATATAAATTTTTGTATTCTCTTTTATTTGACCATTAATTACTCTAACAATATAATATCTTAAATTTTACCTGAAATCTAACCCGATGAACTAAATAATACCCATAAATTTATCCGAATATCTGATATATTGTTTTTTTAAATGATATTTTATCTGAAACCCGAAACTTTAACTCAAAAAGTGAACCTGGAACTTAAAATGTAATACCAAAACATATCTAAAATACCCAAATGTACCTAATATATAAAAATCTTTTGAGTATTTTGAGTATCCGATAAGACACAATCTTAAGATCCAAACTCAAACCAAGACCCACGAGACTAGAAAATTACCCAATATATACTTTGCCATTGACCGAGACTCGAAGCAAACCTATATTTTCGGGCCAGTTTCGGTTGAGATTTTTAGATCCATATAAAATTCTCATAACTAATAGATGGTAAATATCGATTGCTTGTTGAAACCTGTAAAACATAAGAATTCAATTACAAAATCTCAAATAAACTAATTCATAAATTATATAATTTAAAACAGATAACATGCTTGGATATAATACAAAATTTGTAACATAATAGTGTACAATCTCAAAATACTAATTTATATAAGATGATCTAATACTGTTTGTGTTGTTATTACATTCATATATGTTAGACATAATATAAAAATTTGTAAATTTATACCTATAGTAAAATTAGTTTTTAGAGTTTAATAATAATTTTTATTAATAGTATTTTTATGTAATTTATTTTTTATTAGTAATTTTTATTATATTAATTTTTAATTTCCTAAATCTAATATAATTTAAAAATCTAAACTATTGGATTTCTCAATGGATATTGAAAAATACACAAAATAATTTCTAGACAAAACAATAAAAATTATTTAGTGGATTCTTTTGACGCGTTAATCTTAACACCTTACAAAATATAAAAAAATATTATCGAAACTTAGACAATGAAGTCTAAAGCATGCAAAATTTTATATAATTTAGTAACATGAAGAGTTAGAGATGCATATGTTAGAGTCGATTAGAACCATCTCAATCATTAGGCCACTAAAAGAAGAATACTGCTTCCGAAAACGTATAATCTTCACCCTAATTTTTCATACTAACTTGAATGGTTTCCAATCAGACACAAAAGTTATTAGTTATAGCAGCCATTATAGGAGAATGAGTTAAATTTCTTAAGGTTTCGGGTTTAGGAAATGACTAAAATGAATAGGAATAGTGGGTCTTATATAAGTTTACTGTACATAATTCAATTTGCATATATATCTCTTAAAAATATATGGAAATTTTCATGTTTACCACATTATTGGTATCATTATTCATCTTTACCTTCACTAAAGTGGCATTTTTACAAATACCCTCGTTTTTAAGAGGTAAAAGATGTTTAGATTAATTAAAATCATAATTTTACATTCCAAAATCTTACCCCACCCCCTCAACTATAAGCCCTAAGTTTTAGATTAATGAAACCTAGGGTTATAAGTGTATTCCTCTTAAAAATAAAGGTAAAAGTGATTAAGTGGTAATAGTAATGTGATATTTTTGACAATTTCCCAAAAATCGAATGTTATGTGGTGCATATTTTTATCTTTCCAATCACTTTTCAGTACATATGTTGCCATAACCAAAAATGTGAAATATATACCCATCAATATAATTAATTTACCTTGAAAATCACACACCACGATCTCATTAAATAGTGCAGGTCCAGAAGAACTTCAAATCTCATTGAAATACTGTCAAACTCCACATAACCACGGTTAATTTCGATATGTGTACATCACTACGATCTCGGTTTGATCAACTTAATCATAATAATATCATTTCCGTCTATGACAGTTGATCTTTTTTCTCTTACGTGCATGAATAAACAATGTCATAATGATATACAAAATGAAATACATTCTCAAACCTTGCGTTAAGGATCATAAGGAATGAACAATGTCTTCTTTCTAGGCTGTAGATAAAGGAAGTCTCTGGTTTAGATGGTTTAGGAGTATTAGCAATAACATATGCCTACTGTCAGTAAAAACGAATCAAACTATTAGCAATGTAGCTTCGCTACTCATCAACTTGATCATTATGAACTGCTCATCTTGTTCTTAGCTGGTTTAGAAGTATTTGGAATAACATAGTTAGAATCTTTTTTTTTCTTTTGACAATAGACAAAGAACTTTTATGCGCCAATGATAGATTTATCAATTTTGCTTTTCTTCCATTTCTCCGTTATGAACTTCTCTGCTTGGTGTTATCTGGTTTAGGAGTATTAGCAATGTCATTGTCTGATTCTTCATTTTAGACAGTAGATAAAGAACTTATTTGCTCCATTAACAGATTACTAAAACTTCCCTTCTCATCAAATTGATGGTTATGAACTTCTCTGCTTCTTGAAACTTGGCTTCTCGGCTTTTTCAAAATAACTCCAAGTGATAGATTTAACCAATTTCACAACAATGACAAGTCATACAACATACTATAAGACAAATTAGCTTCTCATCACGTCGTGAGAAAGATGATGCAAATACAATGCCTTTCATAGTTGATGAACTATGTGAGTTTTAATGATAGTGATAACACTTTTAATCACTCTTTTTACGAACTAAACTATACAGTGTCGTCGTGTTTAGTATAATCAAAATAGAAAAAAAAAATTCTTTAGTAGACCATTTTTTGTGAGGGGCTCTGTTATGGCGACACATTAGCATACTATTTTCAAAATGATGTGGGACTGCCACGTGGCGAATATAATGTGAACGCATTAAAATCAAATGTTTCTCTTTTAATATATATAGGAAATTAGTTTGAGTTTTAATAAAGAGTATCTTTTAGTGTTTTGGATTTGAAAGCAATTTCTCTTCGGTTTATCTTTATTCATTTTCAACCTCTAACCAACTGATGTATGATTTAGTGTTTTGGAGTTAGTTTCACACTAGCTTTTTCCCTTAATCCTAAGTGGGGCGAGTTCAAGATCTCCGGGCTGAGTTAACCGGAGGCGAAAGTGTGCTTCTCATCGCTAATAGAAGAAGGTTGATCAAGAAAGAGAGAGGCGATTATAGATAAGCTGTTATATTGGTGTTGGAGATTGAAGCTTTGAAGCTTCTTCATAAGAGGAGCAATCAGCTTGTCAAGGAAAAATAGATGATAGAACTTGAGGCATGATTTCATAGTATTATGACGGCCAAAGCCTCCGACAGCTGAGTCTGCTGCTTTAGATAAAGGACATATGTTTGGGAGAGCTCCTTTAAGCTTGCACGTGTAGGATTAAAAAATCATACACCGCTTCTTCTTTATGGACTTTAATTTTATAAATCTCTTTGTTGGCTTTAATGATTCGAATTCCAATTGTAATGTCATTTGGGCTTTTAATGAAATTTAGCTGACAAAAATAATGTTAAAAGGTAGTATAATCATCGATAATAACTATGAATTAATATTATGTATTTTAAAAAGTTTGATTCAATACAAGTTACACCAAATTGATAAATTCATGGTTTTCATACCAAATAATGTCATATGGTAAACTTCCATTAAGAGAATTAACAGAATACAATAAAATTTCTGACAAAAGCTAGAATATATGAAATTTTTAGAAACAACGCGGTAATGTTAGGTTGTTGAAAGATACAAGATTCTCAACGTGATTAGAGAAACAATATGAAAATATCCACTGTTCGCGTTCATAATCACGTTTAAAGTTGTCACCATACCCAGTTGCTTCAAATTTTATCTTTCTCGTACTTTTTTTTCTTTGGATCATAACAAAAAACATAAACCTCTTTGTCAACACACCACATTGTTAATGGTATAAAAATAAATTCACCAGTGTCATCGTTGATACCAGTTAGAATATATTTCACTAATTCACCAGTATCGTTATTAATACCATTTACAATGTAGTTTACTCTCTCCATTGTGATCGTATATTTAGACCGTAGTCATATGCTTCAATCAGATCATCTTGGGGATAAGGCACATCGAACTCTTTGTATGACCATTTTTTCTTTGTCAACATCTTCAAGGATCCATAACTTGATAAAATATCTCTTGACAAACTCAAAACTCGTGCTAGCTTACCTTGATAATTCACCAGAGCATGCCTTGTATTGTGCCCAAAGCATGTCTTGATTTGGGATCGGCTGACGTTGATTCTCTTGGGTTTGAATCTATCGACAAACTCGTTAGTTTATAAGTGACTCTTATGGCATATTGTGTTATTGTGTGTTGTATTTTTCATTGTTGCTAAGAGCATGTCAATAAAAAAACTAGTTTGATTATTAGGGATAGTCCACACAATATTATTTGTTAAGAGCATGTCAACAGAAAACTAGTTTTGTGTATTTCTAACTACGTTTGTATTGTTGTACCTTTGTTCTTCTCGAGTGATGATGGAAGCTATTTATTTAGGTTGATTCTTTTAGTTCAGAGAAAAGTGAAATGTATGATGGTGTCATTGGTTCTAAACATGTAGCTGCCTACTTTGACTAGGTGTCTTCCTTGTTTCAATTTGTATTGCTATCTTTTGATTCTTCTCAGAGTAAACGTTTACTCTTTTCTTTGACTCTGCTTATTTCTGAGAAATTTGATGCGATTCTCATTGGTTTTATTGCAATACTATGATTCTTCTCGAGTTAAGATTCAAGCTTTCACTACAAGAAAACATGACATATTCCGACGGAATTTCCGACGGCGACACATATCCTCAGAATTTTTCAACGGAATTCCGACAAAATTCCGAGGAAACCAAAAAATCATGTTTCCTCGGAATTTAGTCGGAATTTTCCGACGACATTCCGAGGAAAATTTTTTTGTCGGTATAAGCCGAGAAAATTCCGAGGAACCTTATTTCGTCGGTTTTTTTTCCAACGAAATTCCGAGGAATCTATCCGTTAAAAGAACCATTGTGGGTAGCCGTTGTGGGTGTTGAATAATTCCGACGAAATTCCGAGGAGTCGTCGGAATTTTGTCGGAATTTTGTCGGAAATGCCGGCAGTATTTCATCTATAAATACAAGCACCCCTCACCCTCTTCATTCTCTCAATATTTAATCTTCTCACTCACTTTACACAAAAAATATATTCAAAAAACCATATCTTCTTCAAATTATTATCGTTCTTGGATAGATCGACCTCATATGGATCCTAACACGAGATTGCTTACGGATGAATATCAAGAAGGTATAGCCAAATTCATGGGGCTAATTCAACGACAACCGGAAGCAAAAACGGGTATGTTAAGATGTCCTTGCTCTACTTGTAAAAATAAAAAGGTTATAAAAGAGTGGGATGTTTGGACACATCTATATGTGAATGGGTTTACACGAAGTTACAAGATTTGGTATCATCATGGAGAAACTGATTATGAATATGGTAGTACTAGTGAACCTCAGACTGCAGATAGGTTAGAAGAACCAATTAGAACGGATGTAGATTATGGTGTAGGTACTGAGCAGATGGTACGTGATCATTTTAGAGAGGAAGAATTACCCAATGCAGAAGCTAGGAGATTTTTTGATATGTTGGATGCAGGCAAACAACCTTTGTACGAAGGTTGCAGAGATGATCATTCGCCTTTATCATCTGCAACAAGACTGATGGACATTAAAACATATTATAATTTGGCTGAAGATTGTGTGGATGCGATTGTTGATTTTGTAAAAGGTGTTCTACCAGAAGATAATCTAGTTCCGGGTTCATACTACGAGGTTCATAAACTCGTTGCTGGTCTTGGTTTATCGTATCAGGTAATAGATGTATGCATCGATAACTGCATGATATATTGGAGGGCGGATGAGAACTGGCTTCAGTGCAAATTTTGTGGGAATGCTCGTTATAGAGATACTAGTGGAAGAGTTCCAGTGCCATACAAAAGGATGTGGTATTTGTCGTTGACAGAAAGGTTGAAGAGGTTGTATCAGTCTAAACGCACAGCCCAACCAATGAGATGGCATGCGGAGCATTCAACAGATGGTTAGATTAGACATCCTTCAGATGCAAAAGCTTGGAAGCATTTCCAATCAACATATCCAGAATTCACATATGAGAGAAGAAATGTCTACCTTGGATTATGTACCGATGGTTTTAGCCCATTTGGCAAGCATGGAAGACAATATTCTCTATGTTTTCTATTTGAGATTAAATTTTATTTTTCAAAAATAAACTAAAAAATACAAAATATATTAAAACTTAATTATTTAAAAAAAAATTAGTTTGCGATTGTTCCGAGAAAATGACTCCCTCGGAAATTTCCTTGGAATTTCCCAGGGAGAAGTTTCCTCGGTAAATACTTTTCCGAGGGAAGACTTTTCTCGGAAATTTCCGAGGGACTCTTGTCCTCGGTGTATTCCGATGAAAACGTTCCTCAGAAATTCCGAGGAAAACTCCTACGAAATGATTCCTCGGAATTTCCTCGGAATGTCTGACGAAATTCCGATGAAATATATTTTTCCGACGAGATATTTCTGACGACCATTTTCGTCAAAATACCGTCGGAATGTGACTATTCCGACGAAACTCCGACGAAAATAGTCATCGGAATAACGCTGTTTTTTGTAGTGTTTCCTTATGTTCACCATGAAAGACAAGCTGGTACGCATACAAGTCTCTTGCATGCATTGTCATGTCTTTGGTTTCTCTTCTTTAAGTTCAAGATTTGATTATATTCTCCACTGTAGTATCTTTCTTTGGTAGTGGCTATTGTATCCTCAATATAATTCAGTGTCTTAAAGAAATGGATAATGATGAAGAATGTCTCCCAAGAGATGTTGGTGGGGACCTAATGGTGGACAATCATCAACTGCATCACAATATATGCTTGTAAGTTCTTCTCATTCAAAAAGAACTAGAAGATCAAATGCATTGAGTTACTTTATA
This sequence comes from Moricandia arvensis, assembly GCA_905132765.1. Lineage (NCBI taxonomy): Eukaryota > Viridiplantae > Streptophyta > Magnoliopsida > Brassicales > Brassicaceae > Moricandia > Moricandia arvensis. The sequence continues at coordinate 13,194 of CAJHQP010000235.1, read as the reverse complement.
GAAAAAGATGAGAATGGCCAAGAGAGAGCATATTGTAAGAAGTGCCCCAAAAATAATATTTTGTATAGAGCTAGTGGAACTTCTAACCTGAAACTTCATTCTGAGAAATACTCACTTGGATTATATGGTGAAAGAAAAGAGAGGAAGATTGATGATAGAGTTGCTAGGGAAAAAATCAGTAGAGTAATTATTCAGCATACTCTTCCTTTCCGTTCAGTTGAATATGAGGAACTTAGGGATTATCTTAGTTATCTAAACCCAGATTATAAGTGTTATTTGAGGAAGACTGTTGCAGCTGGCGTGGTTAAAACTTGGGAGAAAGAGAAGCAAAAATTGAATTCCAAGTTAGAAAATATTCCTAGTAGGATATGTTTAACGTCTGACTGTTGGACTGCTTCAGTCTCAGGAGATGTGTATATAGTCTTGACTGCACATTATGTGATGCGAAGTGGGTACTACATAGCAAATTTTATCATTTTGTGATTTTCTTCCTCCACCACTGGTGATGTTTTAGTTAGTAAACTTCATGAATTCTTGAACGAGTGGGGAATTGAGTGAAAAGTGTTCACTTTGAAATTAGATAATGGCACAACTAACGATTGTATACAAGATTTTTTGAACGATAGGCTAAATTTGGATGATAATATGTTGTGTAAAGGAGAGATTTTTTTTTCACGTGCGGTGTTGTGCTCACATCTTAAACCTTAAAGTACAAGATGGTTTAGATATTATTAGTGGCGCATTGTCTAAGATTTGAGATACTGTGAAGTATTTCAATGCTTCAACAACTATAAGGATTGCACTCTCAGACTATATAGAAGGTGATGACGAAGCTGTCTTCTCTTTGGATGTTCAGCATAGATGGAATTCAACTTATTTAATGCTTGAGAAAGCTTTGAAGTATGAACTTACTTTAAATAGGTTTAAAGTGGTTGCTGAAAGCTACATACATTGTCCCTCAAGTCAAGAATGGAAGAAGGCAAAGGTTATCCACGAGATTTTGATGCCCTTTTACTGTATTACTAATATATTTTCTGGACAAGTTATTCTACATCTAACTTGTACTTTGGGCATGTTTGGAAGATTTAATGTTTGTTGGAAGTGAACATGAGCAATGTAGATAGCATCATTAGAGAGATTATTTCTAAGATGAGAAATAAGTTCGATAAATACTGGGAGCAGTATAGCGTTATTCTAGCAATGGGGGCTGTCTTTGATCCTAGGATGAAATTTAGATTTTGAAGCGCTTTTATGATGAGCTTGATCCTTTCACTTCGAAAGACAAGATTAAACACCTTACATATAAGCTTTATAAGCTTTTTGAAGAGTATAGGAAAAAATATCCTCTAACTCCTGTTGTGAGCTCTACAAAAGTAGATTCTTGTCTTGCTAAAAGAGGAAGAGGGAACTTGGATGTACAAGATGTAAGTTTTTTTTGAGTTATTTAACTTATGTTTGTTGATTAGATAGTCATACGTTTAAGTTTTAAATAATCATTGATCTCTTCTCTTTAAATGATACAAGATCTGTTCAATATAGATGATGTTTCAGACTATATGGAAGAATGAAGTCAGCTTTTTATATGTATATTGAGGATCCATATGTTAGATATGAGGAGTCATCCTAATTTGAGTGTTTTGCAGTATTGGAAAGAAAACAGAAATAGTTTTGGAGCTATGTCAATGGACGTGCTTAGCATTCCTATAACTACAGTAGATTCTGAATCCTCTTTTAGTATTGGTTCTCAGGTTATAAGCAATTATCGGAGTAGATTGTTGCCTAGTAATGTTCAAGCTTTATTGTGTACACGTTCTTGGATACATGGTTACTTGCTTGATGATGAAAGTATAAGTATAATGTCTATTGATTAGCATGATTGGTGTGCTGTGAATTGAGATCTATGTTAACTGTACAAATGTTTTGTAGATAGTGGCGAAGGTGGGATGGTTATATTCGATCAAGCCTAAATGAAGTAGAAGAATCTAGAAGCAGCTAAAGAAACATCATCACACATACACCTAAAGAAAACTCTCAGACTTTGAGGAACTAGAGATACACAAGGAGACATTGATCAAAGGTTACTGCTATTTCTCTACTTGGTTTTATATGTTTTGATCCTGGTGAGAGGCTTAGTATCAGCTTATCTGTGTATTAAGTTTTGGTCTTATATGTTTCTCTGATTTGATCGTGACATGAGGCTTAATATGATCAGTTTATATGTTGTATTAAGTTGACTGATGATTGATACTATCTTGTTGATTGTTTGAGAGAGTCATCTTAAAGTCTATGTCTTGGATGATCTTTTGATTTATGATCATATTATTTTCTGATGTGATATGGTTATGTTATCAGAAAGAATTTGAGTATGAGGAAGAAGTGAGGAGTACGAGGAAGAGGTGAAGAGGAATACGAGAATTTTAAAAACTCAATTTTCTCATTGGACTAGATTTTGTTTTTATTTCATAAATTTGCTGAGAACATGAAAATATTATTGTGAAGCATGTTCTTTATACATTTTTATCCTTTGTATTAAATTTTATGATTTTTCATTTATAAACTTATCGAGAATATAAAAAGTTGTATGAGTTACAGTATTATTAGATAATATCATTACTATACAATAATGAGTCAACTCAACATTAGGTAAATGGTTTGTTTGAACCATAACCAGTAGAAGATTGTATTCATTTGGATATGGTTTGGTTTGAGTTTGTTTATTCATTTTGACACTTCTATATATGTATTTACATTGATATTGTTTTCTATAAAAGTTGATATTAACATAGTATAAATATGCGTACTAATCTAATCTAAAAATCTATATCATACTATGTTTTCAAAATTATTTTAAATTTGGATTTATTGTTCGGGGGTTTTGTAAAATTGACTCAAAACTTGAAGTCAAACACAAAATTATACCATTTTTTAGAATTTTGACTTGCTTTCTTCACCCCAAAGTTCTCATTATTCACGAAAATACCACTGGAACACTTACTGGCAGACATTAAGTAGGTCTTCGAAAATTGTGTTTTACTCTATCATCCTCATCTTCATCAATTATTCACGAAAATTCCATTGCCATCATTTTACCCAACAATCATGAACAACCAATATGAAACTCTTAATGCATCAAAAATGGATTATCACTCATTCTATTTCATATCTTATCCACAAAAACTACATCTCTCTCAATTTCTCTCTATATTCATCCAAAAAACCTAAGGTTTTTTATTCTAAAAATTTTAAGGTTCATACAGCCATTCAAGCTCATGAGTACTTGTCATTACGATTGAGTAGCTGTCTTGGTAAAGTTTTGTGTGCTTATACAACTAAGCAAGCTTTCTCAGTGGTTTAAGGTATGAATCGAATTGTTTACCCAAATTTGTTTGCGAGAAGACTAACGTGTAAGTCTTCTCAATAGAGAAATTTACGTGTAAGTCTTCTCAACAAAGAAGACTTCCACATAAGTCTACCTGATCAAAGCATAAGTTAGTTTTGCAATTTACTTTCTGTGTGTTTTTTAGAGAAGAATTGCGTGAAAGTCTTCCAACTTTTATTTGTTGACAAAAAAATTAGGAAGACTTCCCTAGAAATCTTCCCCGATAAACATATTAGTTTAGCAATTGACCGATGTGTCAAAAATTTGACTTTCTACAGAAGATTTCCTGGTAAGTCTTCCAACGGAAGAATTTTCTGCAAGTCTTCTCAACTTTTACAATAAGTCTGCTTACGGTCGGTGGAAGTCTACGTAGGTTACTTTTGCAATTGAAAATTTAAACTTGAACATTTAATTTAAATTGAAAGACTTACATAAGTCTTCCAATAGAAGACTTACGTAGAAGTCTTCCATATTTTCATTCTGTGATTCTGGTATAACATAAGATCACGAAAGAAGACTTCCTTGAAATTCTTCTCATCAAAATTTAAATATAGTCAATTGCAAAAGTAATCTACACAGACTTCCATCGACCGTAAGCAGACTTAATGTAAAAGTTGGGAAGACTTGCAAAAAATTCTTCCGTTGGAAGACTTACCGGGAAGTATTCTGTAGAAAGTCAAATTTCTAACACAGATCGGTCAGTTTCAAAACTAACTTGTTTATCCGGGAAGACTTTCAGGGAAGTCTTCTCTAATATTTTTGAGAATTTTTGAATTAGAAAGTAATCCAATATTTACAAAGGAAGTCTTCCTTAGAAGTCTGTTGTAGAGGAGACTTCTCTGAAAGTCTTACTTTGTAAATTTTTAATTGCAAAAATGACTTGAATGGAAGAATTCCAGGGAAGTCTTCTCTAGGAAGACTTTCCCAAAAGTTTTCTCTTGGAAGACTTCCACGAAAGTCTTCTACGACAATGTATAATAAACCTTCATTTTCTTCAAATTTAAAATGAATTTTTAATTTTTTTTATTAATTCATGTGTTTTAGACAATATTTGGGGTCTTGAATGAAATCCATAACTTTATTGGTGATAATTTAGAGGTTATCAAATATGTTTATTAATGTTTCTAGCTAATGATAGAAGACTTCCCTGGAAGAAGACGATATGTGTTTTGAGGGTTTGGAAGCGACATATGGTATTAAAGGAGGAAGTCTGAATTCTGAAAATATCTATGTCAACCAGAGTTTTATTAGTAAGGATGCAGTAGTTTTAGAGTTGCAGTTTACAGCAGTGAAGCGTAAGTTTTCCTTCAGATTATACAAGTCAACGAAAACTCTACTTGTAGCAAAATGTTGTGTTGGTGGGTGCGGATGGATGGTTAGAGCGAGTGTGAAACATGGTACAAACACATTTTGGGTGACCAATTATCGACCAACTCATACATGTTATGTGGGAGACCGGCTGGCTTGCAGGAAATATTGTACTCCTAAGTATGTTGGTAGGCTTTTCATAGATCGCGTAGGAATCATCGATGGGTTAAATCCACAGCATATCAAAGATGCAATGAAGAACATGTTTGGCATGAAGCTAGATTACACCATTCATACATAGCATTGTTATATGCGCAAGAATTGGTGAGAGGATCAGCAGAAGATGGGTATGAGCGGCTGCCTTCATATTTGGAGCCAATTGCATTAGCAAATCCAGATTCTCTCTCTAGTATAGAACTTGATGCTCAGAATAGATTTCAGTATATATTTCTATCTTTTGGAGCTTCTATTGCTGGTTTTCAGTAGTATAGAAGGGTCATCGTGGTGGATGAGACTCACCTAAGTGGAAAGATGTAATTTTCAGATATTTTCCTTGGCTTTTGGAATCGTAAATGCTGAAAATGATGAATCTTGGGACTGGTTTTCACAAAATTGGTAAGTTGTATTTCTGATCAGTATGCTCTGGTGATAGTCTCCGACCGACACAAATCCATTAAAAAGGCATGTGGTAAAGTGTTTCCGTGGACAACCCGAGGAATATGTTATTTTCACCTACAACAGAACATCGTCCAAAAGTATAAAGAAAAGAATCTCTTCTACTTGGTCAAAGGTGATGCGTATGCTCATATACTTTACGATTTTAACCGGTGCAAGGACGAGATTCGGAGTGCAAACCCGTACCTTGCAACATATTTGGAGGAAACTGACGTGGCTTTATGGTCACGGGTTCATTATCGGGGAGATAGGTACAACTTAAAAACGAGCGACATTGATGAATCTATTAATTCCACACTCAAAAAAGCAAAAGGATTTCCATTTCATTCCTTTTGGAGTTTATATGTGAAAGGCCGGGCATGTGGTATTTGGAAAGAATAGAAGATGCTTTGAGTCTCACAACTCAATATAGTCGGGGAGTTGAATACTTAATGGCGGTTAGCTCAGAGATAGCGGATACGATGTATGTCCAACAGATTGTTGGATGGCGATTCTTCGTAAAAGGTGGAAAACGGGACTACGTTGTTGATTTGAAACATGGAAAGTGTGATTGTGGTGTTTTTTCCTATTGAGAAAATACCTTGTTCACATGCTATAGCAGTTGGAACATATGCTGGTTTGAATGTCTCTACACTTGTGTGTCCACTCTACTCAAACGAATATTTATATGCAGGATACTCACAAAATATATATCCTTGTGCTGGAGAAGTTGAGGCTCGCATATGTCTTTCCCTGGTTGAAAAGCGTGGTCCTGGAAGACATAAAAAGTCAAGATAACAATCTTACTTGGAACTATCCAGGATGAGAGAACACTAACCCCAGAAGCAACACATGGTTTATAGATGTTCAAACTGCAAATAAAATGGTCACACACGTCCAGATTATGAGAACTGATCATCTGAGAAGTCTTCTTGTTTACTGGAAAGTCTTCGGTAAGTATTTAATAAATCTTCCATAGTCTTCCGTAAGTCTTCGTATAGTATTTCATAGTCCTTCGTAAGTCTTTGGTTAGTCTTCCATAGTCCTTTGTATGTCTTTGGTTAGTCTTTCGTAAGTCATCTGGAAATTCTTCCGTAAGTCTTCTGGAAGTCTTCTGTAAGTCTTTAAAGTCTTCTTATCCATCTATCTGCTTTGTTATGAACTTATCTATCTGAATGCTTTGTTATGAACTTATGAACTTATCTATCTTGGCTTTGTTATGAACTTATCTATCTAAATGTTTTGTTAAATCTTCTGTAAGTCTTATGTTAGTTTCTCGAAGTCTTTTGTTATAGAATTGTATTATGAACAAAGCAAAAATCATTCATTAAATATCCGTTAGGCTAGTGTTAGTGCACTATCAAACTAGTTTTTACAAAAAAGGTCAGTTCGGTACTAGGATAGGTTACAAAAAATTTCATCCTATCATACCATGTTAATGTAGCCCAAAATAAGTCAAGTATCCAAAAGCATTAAGTACAAATTACACATCAATCAGTTGTTACACATCAACTTCCAAGTATGATTGTATTACGGTTTCGTTGCCATCCAATCCAAGGATGTACTTAACTGTCATCTCTTCAAATATATCACTCGCCATCTTCTCCCTAACAACCTTCATGTTTTTATCATAAAAGGCAGAAGGAAATGATGACATGCCAAGAGCATGACATTCAATGTACTTCAAAGAGAACACACCACAATCATTAGCTCTTGCCTGAGGTACTCCAGCAGCCACTCTCTCATATGAGAATGGCTCAAGTGTGTACTTGAAACACTCTTCTTCGGGGGAGCACTCAACAAGAAGGTAAGACATCATTGTGACAAAAGGCTGAATTAGCTCTTGGAGCTGCTCATATCTAATATGGCTCTTGATGTTGTCGCAGATGACTATGTGTTTGTTGGGGATCAAGATCCACAGAACAATCCAATAATCGTTCTTCTAGATCAGGGGCGCATATATATCATCCACATATATCCCCCAAATCTTGTTAGATTGGTAATATGGTGGTACTTTACCTGCAAAAAGATCCCACGACCCGCTAGGGAGCATTCTTCCTAAACCATTCATATCGGGCTTAAACTGCTTAAAATTGACGTACCTATCCACTCACATCCATCCAAACACATGATCAAGAAAACTCATTCTATCGCTCCTAAAATGCTCAGGATTCTTGGCATACACTACCTTAGTAAATACATATAAGTATTCATATGTTCATATAAAAACAGAACAAGTTAGAAGACATTAAAAGAAAGATTTAATAAAGATGGAAGACTTAATTATAAGTGTTCTAACAAGAAAACATTATAAGACTTAATTATAAGTCTTCTGAAAAGTCTTCAAACGTCTTCTTGTTAGAAGACTTCCCAGAAACTTAATTATAAATCTTCTAACAAAAAGTCATTAGAAAACTTCCTAGAAGATTTAGTCTTCTTGTTATAAGACTTTCCAAAAAATTAATTATAAGTCTTCTAACAAGAAGATATTAGAAGACTTCCCATAAGACTTAATTGTAAGTTTTCTGGAAAATCTTCTAACGTCTTCTGGTTAGAAGATTTTCCAGAAGACATTGGAAGACATTAGAAGACTTACACAACCCTTCATCCATCCTAAGATCCCTCGGAGAAAGTGGTACCAGTAACTTCGATAACCCTGTGGTTTGTCCTCTATACGTGTTTCAAAGTGCTTGCAAACAGCAAAAGTATATCAGCAATCCTATAGTTTTGTAGACCACTGCATGATTCTTTATGAACTTACGGATCACGTTTCAGCCAATCAAAAAGTACTTTTGTCTTATTCTTCTCAACGGGTGCAAAAGGGCCATAACCATGATCAATCTGCTTATTTGGAATGATTTGTTTGGCAATGTTGTTTTCCTGAAAAGGAGATTTCTATGAGGGAGCAAGCCTCCTTTGTCAATCACTTTTCCCCGACACACTGCCATAACAGCCGTTTTCTTTGTCTCCCATCTATTCTCTGCCACCTTTAAATCTGATGGCGTTGCTTCTTGTTTGTCCAACAAGATAAGACTCCAAGACTCACTCTCTTTATTATTTCAGATCTTCTATGGACTACCTATCTTTTTCTTTGGCCGAACTCCTTTTCTCTTTCACTTCTTTGGATGGACTCGGTTCTTGGGCGTCATCTTCTGCTTTCGCCCCATTCACACTCTCACTCTGCAATTTCGATATACAAAATCATTAACCCACAATTAACATTAACCAAATATCCAAAACCGAAACAAAATCCATACAAACAAGAAAATCCACATGACTCGAGAGTTCTAGCATACAAATGGAACATATACAACTTTCACTTTTGTAGTTTACTACTTTTCCTAGTTTGTCTCTTCACTTTTATTTTGGGAAAGGTTTGGGTACTAACCCCGAGTTCGTGCCTACGTTTAGGCGGACTAGAAAGAGTGAGTTGGAGATCATAAGATGCAAGCGCTTTTTTGTTGATTCCCACAACCTTCTCCACAGCAGCCATCCTATCCCAAGAACCTTCATCTCCTTCAAGCACTGCCCAAACCCATCAGTCATGACTTTTTCGGGGGCCTTGAAGCTTTGTTCGATCTCTGCTTTCTTAACCCAACTGCCAGCAGAAGCAGTTTAACGACCATCTGAATCAGCATCTGAACGAGCCTCTATACGAGCTTTCTTAGAAACTCTTCCTCTTTTTCCTTTCACAAGAGCAACATACCCAACCTTGGGATTGATCCACGGGTTAGTACCAGCGTTTGGCCAACAATCCATGGTCCACTTCCAAGTCATATTTAACTCAAATATGACTTTCAAAATGTTGTCAGCCTTCGTATCCTCTACATCATTGTCCCATTTTGGGAACATTTCATCAAAGGCCTGCATAACAAAGTTGTTCACGCGAGTATTCAATAAATAAATAACTAATTTAGATATTTGAGAGAATCATCAATATCATACTATTTGAGAATAATTAAAATTACCTAACATATACCATCTTTAAAAAAATTGCGCCCTTTGCCACCTTCGTAAGCCAACAAAGGTGGACTCGGTTTGTTGAGTATGGGCCCTTCCTTCGCAGAAGTTAAGTCTGGCAGAGCAAAGTAGACCAACACCTGGAGAACTTGTATAAACCCATCAACAATATAGGCCTTTGTAATATCTTTGCTCTTCAAAGATTCCATCAGCCACTTAAACGCCAGCCTTCCTCATGGATAATTCTCAAAATATTCTAAGTCCATCATTAGCCTTGCCGGATTAGCCCGTGTAGCACATAAGAACTTTCTCCATTCAATGAAGCCAGTGTAGATGGCTAGGTATCCCAGCCGCATACGATCATCCCTACACCACCCTTGGCATCTCTTATTTGCTGATATTATTTGTTGAGAACTTAGACCAGCTTCGACATCAACACCCATCTTCTCCTAGAAAACAGCCATATCCTCCGTAACCTCATCCTTTGGATTCTCCAGGTTCTCAATGTAATAACATGTCAGACTAGTGAGGTGTTCAAACTCTATCAATGAAAAAATCACCGTTTGTAGACCAACGAGACACCATAGCTCATACTTCTTCTTGATGTCCAAGCTGGTAACACAACATAAAATGTACCAGCCTTGATGCCCAATCAAAAGAAAGCTTCATGAACTTGATGAACACTCCCAACCTTGACTCCTTGACCTCCTCCCACTCATCATCATGAAGAGCTTCCTTTACAGCCGCAAACAACTTTTTGTCATCAATATTATACGTAATGCTTTTCATTGGATGTGGCTCCTCCCCTAAGGTAAATACTATGTTCGGGAGTTCTGGTAAATCCATTTCCAGTTTACAAAACGACGAAAACCCAACATCTCAAACACAAACCAAACACAAAAGGAGTAATAAACTAACTTTCTCTACTGGAAGACTTGAGAAGACCTCGGAAGACCTACTGGAATACCTCAGAAGACCTATTGGAAGACCTCAGATGAGCTATTGGAATACCTTGGAAGACCGACTTAAAGTCTTCCAGTATGTCGGCCGTCTTCCAGTAAGTCTTCCAAAGTCGGAAGACTTACTGGAATACTTTAAGTAGGTCTTCCGAGGTCTTCCAGTAGGTCATCCGAGGTCTTCCAATAAGTGTTCCGAGGTCTTCCAGTAGGTCTTCTGAGGTCTTCCAGTAGGTCTTCTGAGGTCTTCTTAAGTCTTCTAGTAGAACCATAATCATCCTATACAAATCTGAAAATTGTGTTAATCCTACAACCTACAGATCTGAGGAGAAATCCTAATACATAAAATGATTACGAATCGAACAAATAGATGAACTCGACGGGAAAGAGGAAGTCATGATAATTACGGCACTCAAAAAATTGAAAAGCAAAGAGTAAACAACAAAGAGGAAGAACTTACCAGCTTCAGGCGGCGGAGGCGGAAAACCAAAACACCGATAGTTTTAGATCTGCAAATAAAAGACTCGGATTAGTTTAACCTACTAATATACTCTACATGAATGAAGGTTAAACAAAATTCACCCAAAAACTTGCTTACCGCGGTGAGAACGACGGAGAAACGAGATTCGCCGGGAATCGCCTATGAAATCTCCTCCAAGAGAGACGGCTAGAGTTTTGTCTTTTTTACCATAAACTATGAAAAAATAGTATTTATATGTCCAGTTTGTATCTTGTTAAGTTAATGTAATTATTTTTGGTTTTGTTCAAATTGAAGGTAAAAATCAGGTTTGGTCCAATTCGACAGACTTTCCAGTAAGTCTTTTGACAAAAAATACACTAGAAGACTTAAGTCTTTAAAACTTACTAAGGGCCGAGAAGATTTTCCCAGAAGACTTTTCTAGAAGTAATTTGCTGCATTATTTGATAGAATACTTTACATTTTTCAAAATCCTAAGCATAAATTAATTACCAAACAACAATAATCACTTCATTAAATTTAAAATCACCTTATAAAGTATTAGTAAACACAAAACTAAACATATAAAACTCAAATTTAGTTTTAAAAAAAAATCCGCAATCAAAACCTAAAACACACAACTATACTATAACATATGTTACCAAACCCTCAACCAAAGAATATCATCACTCAATCTACATTCACTCATCTATGTTGAAAACAATTCAATTTTGTTAAATCTAAATTTATAGCACTTAAAAATGTCTATAATTAGATGATTAGGATTTTTCCCCTATCAAAAGATTTTTTACGAAATTATTAAATTGTATTTAAGATCTAATACACTAGATTTTATGGAAAACTTAAGACTTCCACTAGAAGACTTATGAAAAAACTTATTGGAAGACTTAAGAATAAACGGGAAACCTAAATTCTTCTAAAAGTTTAAGTGGGAAATGGTAGTTAAGTCTTCTAGTAAGTCTTCTAGTGCATTATATCTTCGAAAATTTAAGTCTTCTAAAACCCCAAAATCAAATATATTACTAAATCACATACAAAAATATATTAAACTTAAAATAAACTTATAAAGTTTTTAATATATACAAAACTAAACACATATATGTCAAATTTAGTTTTTGAAAAAAAAAATTAAGATACCACAATCTAACCCTATAAAAACATACAATACTATAACATAGTTACCAAACCCAAAACCAAATAATATCATGATTAACTTACATACACTCATCTATGTTGAAAACTATTCACAGATCTAAATTTACATCATTTAATAATGTCTATAATTACACTATTAAGATTTTTTTACTACCAAAATATTTTTAATAAAATTTATAAATTATTTTTAAGATCTACATCATGAGAAAAATGAGGGAAGTCTTCTCGCAAGACTTCTTTGAAAGTTTTTTCACTCGCATGGTTTTTTCCTAATTTAACATTAACTTTAGATATTTCATTAAGAGTGTAATTATGTTTTAGGTTTTGGCTCCACATGTATATTAATCAAATTATTTGTGTGATCTAAATCTTTGACTCAATAATTTATATGACATCTAATTCATAAAACACCCGTTTTTGTTTAAATTATTAAAACAAAAATTGTAATGCATCGTGTTTGTCTTTGTCTTTTTAAACCTGCATTTCCTCTTCATTATCTCTGTTATGGTGTCTATTGGTGATTTGAATTTTTTTTTTGTTGTACTATCCAAACTCTTGGATCAGTTGAACTGAACTTTTTCAGTGTTAAAAAATTCTTGCAATCCTTCATATATCACACATCATGTTATATAATTAACACTTAAACCTACTACTACGGCTGATAGTAAATACAATGAGAATAAACATATCCACAAGAAATATTGTGTCAATCATTCATCTGTCATTAAATGTTGATGACATAAATAATAAATTGATATAAAATTCATTACACCTTTCAAAACTGCACAAGATATAAGTGGTAAAAAAAATATATATTACAGAATAATATATGAATTTGGCCTATATAAAAATAAGACTGATTAAATTTTCTGCTAACGAAGTAGTTCTATACTCCTATTATCGAAATATAAAATTAAATTGGCCATTATATTTAATAACACAAACCAATTGCACTTTCAAATTAGCATTTGTAGACCAATTTTAAACACTTGGAACAAAATATTATATTAACAAATTTTATTGGTTAGGGATCAAAAATTGAATTGAAAGTTCTTATATTAAATCAATATGGCAAATTTATACAAAATCATAGCTGAGTTTAACACTAATTATGAAATTAATGAAACATTTTAAATTTATTTAGTAAAAGATGAAATATACATTTATATTTAAATATATATTTTATTGTTCAGATATAATTTAGAGAAAATATGAGAAGACCTATTTGATCTTTTTAGAATAATTTAAATAATTCAAATATTTATATAAAAATTCAGTTAAGCAACTTTGTAAGAGACTATCCA